>PUQB01000025.1:600000-1058961 GCA_003024785.1 Selaginella tamariscina
ATTGTAGAATGACTGGTGTTGATAATAACTGATTATATAACAATTAAGTCAGAGCTTTTATACTCACAACTCTAAGAGCTAATATAAGCATAAGCTAAAATAATCTATGAGCTAATCTAGGCATGAGCTAAAAATAATGTCCCTTATCATGTAGGTATATTCTATAAGCATATCATGTAGGTATATTCTATAAGCATATCATGTAGGCATATCCTGTAAGTATATCATGTTGGTATATTTTGTAGGTATATCTTATAGGCATATCCTGTATCCCGTATCCTGTATCTTATATTCTGTAGGTCGTATCCTGTAAGCATATCATGTATTTTGTATCAGGTTGTGATAAACAAAAGAAGTCATTGACAACTTTAGCAACACCTGTAACAGTGTAGTACGATTCGAAAGATGATCCACAAAACGACCCAGATATTGTATCTTGCCAAGAAAGCGTTGCACATCATTCACACAATTCAGCGTAGGGAACTTCAAAACTACAACTAGTTTATCAGGATCGACTTGTAAACCTTCACATGAAATGCGATAACCTAGATAAGTGGTGTCCTTAGATCCAAAAACACACTTAGATGGCTTCAATTTCAAACCAACTTCCCGCAACTGATCCAAAACCTTGCGTACATCACTGGCTGTGGGAATTAAATGCTCTCATTCGGCTTTGTCACAAGATGAGGTTTGTACACCTAAGGACTTTGAGATGTTCGGATAACACCTTTCTCCAACATCTCCTTAACATTCGCTCGTAAGATCTTGAGCTCCGTTGGTGACCGGCCGAACAGGTACCTTGATCGGCCTAGCATCCCCAGTTGGAATAGGGTGGCGTGTCGCAATCTTGGCCCCAAATGACAAGTCGAAGTTAAAAAGATCAACATACTCCTTATTAAGTTGATCAACGACTGTAACATGATGATAATCTAATGGATCGAGAGGGAAATGAGGAACATAAAGGGAAGATGGTTGGAAGTAAAGGTGAAACAAAAGTGATGCAAGCAAAGGTGAAAGCAGATGGACAAAGTGGAATAAAAGTAAAATGAATGAAAGAAAAATGAAAGAGAGTTAAACAGGGGGGAGACTTTTCGAAGTCACACTTGGCATGATTGCGAGTCAACCAATCCATACCAAGAATAAGGTGAAAAGCTTGACTTGGCACCACCCGCAGAGATTGAAGCTCAAGCTCACGATCGTCCACACGAACAACAATGTCAACTTCATCTCATGAACAAGCATGAGTGTGTCCGTTGCTGTACAGAATGAAGACTAGTTCTACCGCACAATGCAAGTGAAGGCTGCAGTAACAGACTGAGAAATATAGGACAAACTCGAACCTGTATCCACCAACACTAAAAGAAAAACAAGACATGGCGTGTGATTAAATTGAGCTTGAAAAGTGAAGACCGGATGAACTAGTGCCGAATGAACTTCTTGATGATACTCCCGAAAGAAAGACAGAGGGATTACTAATTTATTCACACAAGGACCCCCTCTACTCGTGAGATTCATCATTTCCCGAAAGATCCATCACATCAAGACCTTCTATTGCAGCGGTACCAATCGGACATTGTTGATGCTAAGGCCTCTACCTTGGAAATGGGGGACACCAATCGGGAACCCATTGACAACGCCAATACGTGTGTCCAACCTCATCACACGCCCAACAATGAAATGCATATCCACGTCCTCGTCCACGGGTCCAACCTTGTGCTTGTACATGAGTAGCAATAACATCAACCGCCATCGGAGTAGGTCCATCCCCAACGTGAAGTGGAACGAGATAACGTGAAGGTGCAAGTGGGAAAGGTGATAACTCATATTGTTGTGCCAGCCTCAAAGCATCGTTAAGAGTCACTGGAGCTAGTGCATGCACAAGTCCCACAAGGTCTTGACAAAGTGCTGACCACAACATATCTAACTTGATGCATTCCAACATGTTAAGTTCTACACGTAACAAAAGGCTTCGAAAGCGAACATCAAACTGCATCACCAACTCAAATGGCTTTTGACAAATACGATGTAACTGCTGAAAAGCATCGTCATAGTCGTCTGCATGCCCAAATGCACGTTTAAAGATCTCTAGAAGAATACTATAATCTCCACAAGTTGCAATGTCCAAACCATTGTACCACTGCAATGCCGTCCCTTGAAGACAAATAAGAAACTCGCACAAACATTGAGCACCGTCCCATGAATAATATATGGCAACCATGGTGAAATGGTCAAACCAATGATACACATCATCTTCAGGATTTTTATGAAAAATCCGTCTGGACATGAGGATTTGTAATAGAAGCAGGAGGAGTACCCTAAGCTGTGAATACTGCCATTAGTTAAGAATGATTGTTTAATTGCATACGCATGGCATTTAATAACTGCATGAGTAGCTATTTTACAAACAAAGGATTTGCATGTTGTGGATTCATGGATGAAGAAAGTATAAAATCTATAAGAAAAAATAGATTTAGATAATGAAAAAGCTAGATCTAAAGAAAAAAAAAAATTGATAAAAAAAGACACAAATTCGAGCACTCCATATGGGCAATTAGAGGTACCCCACTCCACCAATGGAATATAGAAATGTGTATATCCATTAGTTAAAGAATGAGTAGTCCAAATTAAAATCAATCCGACAATTATCAAAACACGCTATGCTAATAATAATAATAATACGTCCGCATGCAGCACATGGATCTTATAAACTCTGTAAATATGAATTAACTTTTATATATTATATAAACCTTTTAACCATCGACTTTCTATAATCCTTAAGGCAAAAGCCTTATCATTGAATCCACGTTCACCTCTTGAACACGTAAGCACCTACAGAA
Source organism: Selaginella tamariscina (assembly GCA_003024785.1). Classification (NCBI taxonomy): domain Eukaryota; kingdom Viridiplantae; phylum Streptophyta; class Lycopodiopsida; order Selaginellales; family Selaginellaceae; genus Selaginella; species Selaginella tamariscina. The sequence goes on from PUQB01000025.1 coordinate 602,838, forward strand.
CCTGCGTGGCATAGATCCCGATTAATTCCCATCAGGAAGGTTAATTACAGGGATTCAAGCATATCCTGAGACCAATCGCCGACTTGCTTCTTCCCTGGGTTGGCGCCACTTCTCGTCTCGCATTGTCGACGATAGGCGCTCCCCTGTTTTAGGGTTCGATGACAAGGAATTGTCGTAGAGCACGAGCTTGCCGAAATATTTACTCTGGGGCTCCAATGTGGATTGCGGATCCCTTCAAAACAAGAAATGTCGCATAAAATTAGGCTTAGGGTTTGTGTCGATGGCGTCCCTTGCTCCAGGTATTAGAGATGCAGATCCTTTTCATTTTCCTTCATTTCCAATTGCTTGGATCGAAAGTTACATCGATAACCTCGGGAAGGAAAGCTTCTCGAGTTTCATTCGTGATCTGCTGCGGGAGAAAGGAATAGTGATGTCGGTGCCGCGGATCTCCAGTGTACATAAGCTGCACGCTTGCAAGACCTGCGGCGAGGCGGTCCGACAAATTATGGCTCCGGATGAGGAAACAGTGTACAGACCGATCTACTGGGTCAAAGACATGGGAGCCGCTCGTGAAGGCTTGGAAGATTCCATATGTTGTCTCCGAGGATGCTCTGGAACTGGTGGCGTCGAAGGTGCAGAAATATGCTAAAGAGTGGGACCCTCTTTCCCGGTTTGTGCCGCTCGCGGCTATGCTTCAGAGCAGTGGGTGGGGAAAGTCACGACTCATTTGCGAGCTTTGGAGAAAAGACTTCTACGTCATTTACCTCTCCTGTATGAGGGAGACCCAGTCTGGGTTCCCTAGGCGCACAGGGAAGCTTGCGGATATTCTAGATGATCCAAACTCCACCGAAGTGGATTTTGGAGTGTTCATCACCAGCGTCTTGGCAGTCTTGAAGGAAAAGGTGGCTGCTGGAATGTCAGCTGAAGAGTGGATTAAGGAGTGGATCAAGGAACAAGTCGAGGCTGATGGGATCGAGGCTGATGGGATGAATACCTTCCAGACACAAGTCCATGAGCGGTACTTAAAGATGCATCAGCAAGTTCGCGATACTCTTCCTCGGAAGACTGCGTACAAAGAGCTTGTGGACTATCATGAGGCATTGGAGGTATATTTCGGGATTTGTATGTGCAAGAGTTGGATGCCAATGACGCCAAGGTGCTACTCTGTGTGGACGAGGCTGGATACATGCACAACTTTCTCAAGTACAGGAGGGCATTGAGGAGCATCCCATGCGAGAAGGGCTTTTTCAGCCTTGTGCTTGGCACTGATTGGAAGGTGTCAGAACTCGCTTCTGCCTTTGAAGATGATCCCAGCGCCCCAGTCAGGTCGTACAAGCTCTACCATCCCATCTATTTGATCGGGAAGAGCGATCTATTGGTGAAAGGCAGCGTGGGTACAGGTATACACAGTGTGCTGCGATGTGGAAGGCCACTGTGGGCTGCTTACTACGACTCTGTGGATCTTCCTGCCGATGAGAAGGCTGCTGCAACCGTCCAGCTGGCGCAGAAGAAACTGTTGGGAAGAAATGTGGACATTGACGGGCGCAAGTCAGACTGGGTGACTCAGGAAGTTGCAGTCTCAGTTTTTACATATATCGTTGGGCTAGATGTGATTGCGTGGGGGACACTGCCACAGGAGTTGGTCGCTAGGCACATGGGGACAATCGTAAAGATTGCAGAGGATAGGAAGAGGGTATACACTGCGGTGGCTGCGGAACCTGCTCTTGCTGCTGGTGCTGCTGTCCTGCTGCATGCCAAGAAGGATAAGCTGCTGGGGAACTTCCTAGACAAGTTGACAGAGGTTTTTGTGGACGGTTTGGTGCTCGAGGGTGTTCGAGGGGAAACTGTGGCCAGGATTGTCATCATGCTGGCCATGCACGAATGCACCAAAGGTCATGACTACATTCATCCTGTGCCGCTGGAGACTTTTCTCGAGGTGATGTTCGGGAGCAAAGTTGTGCAGGATTTGAGAAGGAACCGTGTCGACATGTCAGGAACTGTCTTCTTCAACTCGTTCACCCTACCTCGGCTCCTCCGTCTCCAGGGCTACTGGATCAGTGTTACGAGAGGTGCACTGCGCTCGTTGCAAGGAGGAACGAGCGGGTTCTAGACTTTGCTATTCCTGCACGTGATGTGCTGCCTGTGCAAACGGGGACACAAGTGGAGAATGGTCCAACGAATCATCATCGGATCTCATTTCCTGGCCAGGTGAAATGTTGGAAGGGTGACCCGTCCATGAAGGAGCCTGCAAAGAAGCGTCGGGAGGACGATCGGTTAGATGCACGAGTAGAGTTGCTCTTTCAAATTGAATCCTCAAAAGGCAAGACGGAGGTTTGCGACCATATGATCGTAGTTCATGGTCTAGACGGCTTCGAGCACCTTAAGAAGAAGGAGATGGCAGGTGTGGTGGAGAGGCTTAAGCGCCTGTCCAAAACCTACGAGGATGTCTTCGGAATTGCTACGGACGAGGAAAAGCTTGTTCTCCAAGGAATGATCCCTCTTGGATACGTTTCCAATGCATTCGTGGATGAAGACGTTGAGGAACACATGGAAGTGGAAGACGAGTGATGAGGAATGGATTTTGCTGTTTGCTGTTTGTGTTTTTAAACGCCTTGCGGTTTCATTTTTCACATTGTGCTGTTCGCAAGGCCACATCAATCCATTCATAAGTAACGGAGATGAAGACGTCATGAGATTAAGACGAAGTAGGCACCCAACAAATGAGAGGGTTGCCATTGTCGAGCTCTACACCGCTGCTCATCTCGCATTCCACGGACATCGGTTTTCCCCTGTCTTAGGCGCTGTACGAGACCTATTCGTTGGTCATGTTTGGATTCAGAAACGTCCTGTCATTTTGGTGAAAGGAAGAACTCTGTGCGTTTCGTATATATCTAAACAGCTATTGTGACTATTTCCTTAAAAAAAATTCTATTGCTTCTCCGAGAACGAAGACCACCTATTGTTTTTGCGGTGTGCGTGCGCGCGTGTGTGAGACAGAGAAGACAATACTGCTCTTCACTCTCTCATAAGTGACTCAAGGCTTAAGGAATATTCTAGTTTATTTGAATATATTCGCTAATATTCCATTACATATACCAACAATATTTTATGCTACCCAACTTTCATTTTTGAAATATGTTTCAATAAATAAAAAAAATACATGCAACAAAAAAAACACATGTTTAAACCACATATTCATTTGATTTGACACTTTATATGAATTTTAACATTTTATACATATAATTCAAATTTTATTTTAAAACTATATATAATTGCTAGAATACACTTGTAATATGTATTTATCATTTAAATACATATTAAATTAATTTGTTGAATAAATATTTATTCTTATTCAACTATGGATTTGTCTAACCCCTTACTTGAATCAAGTTTTTGCCTTAATGTTATAATCGAGCATTAGTCCATGGTCTTTGTCAAAGGTTAACCGTGATTGATCTTGTGCTTAACCTAATCATGTGGGTTTAAAAGAAGCCTTAATTTGGAGAGCGACTAGAGTTGCATGGTGTTGGAGTGGAATGTGACTTGTTGCATCTCAAATATTTATTCTTATTTAACTATGGATTTGTCTAACCCCTTACTTCAATCAAGTTTTCCCCTTCCTAATTTGGAGAGCGCCTAGAGTTGCGTGGTGTTGGAGTGAAGTTCGACTTGTTGTAGCTCAGGAGTGAGCAAGAGTGTTCTAAGGTTGGGCGGTGAGTTAGGTAACATCCAAGAGTGTAATAGTTTGGTATCGGAGCTTAAGTTGAGATAACCTTGCTTTACTATGTTGAGCAGATATCATGTCGGATTATGTGCTTAATCCAAAGTATTGGTGGGAGATTCATGGAGTTAATGAGGACGCACATGTGTGGGATCAGACAACTCTCATGAAGGAACTACAAACCCTATAGGCAAGTGGACTACAATGCTGATTACCAAGAGGAGTTCGGAAAGATTGGAGATAGTCTTTATGCTTTGAAAGATGAGCTTGGAGAGATTAAGGAGTTCAGTCTCGTCCACCCCTATTGTCCTTCTAAAGATGGTGCTTACACGGTGGCCTACCTCGTTTGATATGACCAATGCGTCTTCCCACACGCCATAACAGGGCATTAATGGTGCCGCCTGCCATTATTACCCCATTTTACGTGCTCACGTGTGTGGTCCATCCTCGTGGACCATGTGACCCTGTGAGCTGGCCATTCGTGTGGGTCTAGGATCCTTGCTCCCCCGTCGAGTGTCCCTTCCTTCAGTTCTCAACACTGCTACCCCTGTCTTGCCTTCGCCCCGGAAGTCTGTGGGATTCACCTCCTTCTCCCGATTCTCCTGAGCGGGGGGGCTTGTCGGGTGGATGTATGGCTTGAGGTGATTGCCATTAACCTTTTGTTGTAGTGGCTGGTTGACAATGGTCTGACATCGTCAAACTACCAGCCGGCACGAACGAGTAATAGGATGAAGCACCGGGTAAGGAAGATACCGTAGGTATGGACTGATGGTGACAAATGTCAGGTGGTGGTGTAACCGGGCGTACATCCGATCATCCGAATCAATTGCCCAAGGTACGCAAGACAGCACGTGTGAGGGAGGCGCATAAATGAGATAGACATGACTCTATCACAGGGCGGAAGACCAGTAAGAAAGTGCCATCTGTACCTAGGGTCTAACGCTAGGTGACCCACTATATAAGCAGGAAGGCTGGTAGTGGGTCAGGGTCTTTTGGGAGTTAGGAAGTCTGCGTCTTGTATCTTGCTCCCCTGTCAGAGGTAGTTTGTACTCAGGTAAGCACGTTATATATATAAATACATGCTCCTATTCACCATCTTATTGGTGATTCCCTGCTTGCTCCGCTCCTAGGCTGAGCCATGTACTCTGCTAACCACCAACCCTAGGCAAACTCCCCCACTCTATACATGGACCCTTGCGGCTTTGGTAGAGGCCATTCAGCACCTTCCAGTACTCCTGAGGTAAGGCCGGCTTGCCAGTTCGGACCCCCAAGGTTGGATGCTATCCACAGCGTCTTGGCGACCACCGAGGTTTCATAGAAAGCACCACATATGGTCTGCAGAGTCCCCAATGACCATTTGTGGTGACCACAATGGGATAAATATACACACAGATGAGTTCATTGTAGTAAGTAGAGTTGCGGCCCGAAGGAGAGCTAGGATTAACTCGTTCGAACAACTAGAGATCAACAAGCATCAGCTAGCTAGGAGGATGCGATGGCCTGATCGAGGGAGGTTGATGGAAGGCAGCGAGGCACCCTGGTTGCCGCAATTGGCCCATGCCTCACCTAAGGGAATGATGCAAATACCGCATGGCCAAATCTCCGAGCAGCGGTAAACCCGACACAAAGCGGTAGACCCGACACAACAGCGGTAGAGGCGGTCACATGCCGCTGACAACGAAGAAGGATATGAAGAAACCATAGCACGTTCGGATGTTAGTCCAGGTATAGCAGCATGCAGGAATGAACAATACCCGGATGAGCGACTTCGCCCGACAATGACCTATGATGCAGAGTAGGATGGATGACAGGACGATGGAAGCCCTCCAGCTCTCGACGTAGACGAAAGTGATGGCCATGATGAGCCCCCACACCAAAGGCAAAACCCGTGTTCGACGAGTACCCCCGAGGGAGGAAATCCCGCACAAAAGAACCCAGGAAAAGGAAGGGCTATGGCGGAGGCAGGAATCTCGAGGTGGCGAAAGCAGCACAGATAGCGAAAGGGAACGTGAGCCAAAGGTCCAGCAAGGCCAGTGCCACGACGGACATAAGGTAAGAAACCCAAGGCCGCCGCCACCAACCAGGGTAAGGCGGGGGGCCTGTGGCTGCCCGGAAAGAGGGGAGGAAGAGCCTCATCCGAAAGGCCCCCATAGGGAGGGGAATCAATTGCCAATAAGGCAACCTCTGCACCAAGAGTTTAGCCCATCGGACGATGCAGCATGCCAAGGTGGTTATCAAGATGAGAACCTAAGGCTTCGGAAGGCCGGGGTACACAAGGGATGACCACCTGTGCGAAGGCGATTGGATGTCAACGAGCTGATGGACTAGGAGGAGGTACCAATAAGGGGGGCCACATAGTGGCCACTTTGGGCAAGGGATGAAAGGATTCCATCCAGGGGCAGGGGAAATCCGCCCGAGCGACCAACATTGTGCCGATCCCGCGAGGGAAATCCGCCCGAGCGACCAACATTGTGCCGGTCCCGCGAGGGAAATTTGCTAGGGCACACGGCAGAGCTACAATCATCACCAGACGAGGGATACCACCTCAAGGCGAGGAGGATCCACCCCATTAACCACGACCATTTAGATGCCGCGAGGGGATTCTACTCACGGTCCTACAAAGCCACTCATTGGATGAGAGAATACCATCCAGCCGAGGTAAGCCGCACCACCAGCTGTCAGGTTGGTCCCACGGAGGGGGCCCTGAGGGACAACCGGGAGGAGCCCGTCTCATCACCCACCCTCAACAGGAGGGCAGGGCCACGAGGGAGGAGGAAGGTACCTGCAAAATACCGAGACATATACTACACCACGTCTGAAGCGGAGGGTCAGGATCAAAGCACTTCTCAGGCTCAACAGGACGCCATGGGAATCGATCTGGTTACCTTACTAGCCCACATGCTCAATCGAATGTAGGAGAGCACCATAACTGTGCCCTTACCTGCATTCCGTGGAGCAAAGGGTGAAGACACAGACCAACACATACACAAGTTCAAACAGGTATGCGAACTCTGGAGCGTAATCGACAATTACAAGAAGCTGAGTGCATTTGCATGCACTCTGGACAAGAAGGCACATGCCTGGTGAATGTGATTCCACGAGGCAAACAAAGGAACTCACTGGAAAACCATGCGGAGGGCATTTCTGGATACCTTTCGGGAGGAAAAGAGTGAAGAAGAGGTGATCCACAAGCTAACGAACTTGAAACAGAAAGCGGGTGAATCAATCGATGAATACACTATCCGCATGTTGGGGTACATTGCCTGGCTAAGGGATGCCCCAGTTGACTTGACCAAGAAGATGTGGTACCGAAAGGGACTGCAGTCGGAGATCTGCAAGTGGATCGGTCTAGACGATCATTGGACGTTCGACAAATTACTCTAGTACGCCAAGAAGGCGGAGAAGCAGGAAGCTGAAAGACGCCAAGAGAGGAAGACACAGGATGAATCGGATGCCAAAGGAGCAAATGACACCACCTCGGATGAGGAAAACCTCTTCGATGTTCCAAAGCCGGCTAGAAAGGAGAGATGGTCGGGAGCCAAGGGGCACATGCAGCTGTAACGTGGGGAGGCCCAAAGAGGGGCCACACGGAAGGAAGACTTAACCACAACACTAGCTCAAATGGGATACACCACACCGCGGGGACAAGTACTGTCGGGTATGTAACATCCACGGGTCCCACAACACAAACGATTGCTATTGGCTGGCCGAACTCATGAGTAATAGGCTACCACAGGCGGCCGCATTGACGGTAGAACGAAAGGCCGAAGGGGATGCAGATAGCCAAAGGAGTTACGGCCGTAGGACGAAGGGGGATAATCAACCTTGTAGGAGGTCCCATTCAGGAAACCGGAATCGTAGGTCCCGTTCCCACGAGTGGCAATCATACCGACCCAGGTATGGCGACAGAGAGAGACGGCCGGAACGCAATGAGATGATGTGTACACTTTGCGGAGGCCCACACCCGCTTTACCGATGTTCATGGGTATCATTAATCAAACCAATGTTAGAGGCACAAGCAACCGGTGTTGCCAGGGTAGGTAACGAGCAGATCCCTGCCAGCCCAACACCAACCCCTGCACCGCAAGTAAACTAAGTAATAGTTGTACTGCCAGGACAGGATGTCGAGACAAACATAGTGCCACAGGCTCCCTTAGCGGATAAAACAAGGCAACTGCAAGGGCGTGGAACCAAGGGAATGTGAAGGCGCACAAAAAAGAAATAGGCAACAAAACCCCCATTGTTAAAGCAGTGGGTAAGGAAGCAAACTGAAGGACCGATTGCCTCGGGACCCGCGGAACTCAACCAAGGCCAAGAATCATTGAGAAAGGTAAGGAGACGGTGAAGCTGTGCCTCCAAAAGGGGAGAGGCCCAGACGTCGATAGGGCAAGAAGTGCTGCTAATTCCAGCCACACGATGGGGGAATCGGGCACAACCAGCAACAAGGCCTCCACCAAGACGTGCCAACCATTCTGGTTCACATGGCAGACCACACATCAACAAGGTGATTATAAATGGAGGGTTGGCAGTCAACGTCATATCAGCAGAGCTTCTGTCAGAGTTTTAACCCGAAGGGCCAATAGGTGGCTGCTAAGTGGCCATTCGGCGTCATCACCCTGTGTGAGCAATGCTAAGTCTTCCAAGATAACCCTAAGAGTCTGACTCAGAGGCCCAATTAGGCAGAAGACTCAGAGTCCTACCCTAAGTCCCTTAGAATGACCATCCTCTGAACCCTAGAGGATAACCTGAGTAGACTTTCGGATCCTGTCTTAGTAGACCTAAACAAGCTCATGCCCTAACCCATAAAGGAGATGTGTCTCACACATACCCCGTAACAGAGCCAAGGCATCCTCACTTACCCCTTGAGGAATCACCCTCATTCGGGAGTACAACCCCTTTAGGGCGACAAGGGTACCCTGAACCACGACTAACGACTAAGGGTTGAGTGGCCAAGTCATACTCTAGACCTAGGGCTAATACTTAGTGAGGACACCAGTGTGCATCGTAGGCAAACACGAGTGTTTTACTAAGTAAACTCCCTAAGGCTAGGTTTGGATAACCCTAAGTACATGACCTTGCGAGTGCTTCACGAAAAGGCTCCTACTGACAAGCTTAGGTTGTTCAACCCCTGGATTCCAAGGAGAACACTCCCCTAGCCAAGTGTGCCTAAGCACACCTAGTTACGAGACCTAACCTCCCTTGAGCAAATGCCCAAGGCTTAGCACCCTAGTGCGAGCACAAGCATGTCTGTTTGCTAGAGTATCCAACCCCTTGGCGACAAACCCATGACACAACCCCAAGGGCATGCTTCGAGCGTTGTATCATGTGACATCTAGCCAAGTGTCACATCTCCATGTGACACTGCCTTCCACGATGTGGGCTATCATGCCATAGCCCTTAGATTCGAGAGTTGCACCAAGTGCCACAAATGTGGCTCCTAAATGCAACTCTAGAACCCCTTAATGAACCTTTAGGATCTAGGTAACATGAAATGTCAAACAAGATCCCACGCCCACAGTTGGACAAGGACACAGATGTGCCTTGCTTGGCCGTGAGTGCTACACCTAGTTTGACGTGGAGGAGGAGGCTGGAGACAAGCCTCAACTTCTGCATCTTGGAACGTGCATTCTGACAAGACCCCCATGTATGGAATCACCAATGTTAAGGGTAAGCTACCCCGAAGGACCCTATCACCTGGAAGTTAGGGTAGTACAATAGAGGGTTGTGCCTTGACGACACAAGCTAGAACTTACACCGGGAGAAGAGTAACGAGCTCAGTCATGAACCCAGGAACCCTCACTCCTACATACTCTACCTTATTTATGTAACGGAGCCCCCCCCCCCCTCTTTTCTGTATGTGTAAGTGGGCTAGCACGAATTTAGCTACCCCTTATTAAGTTAATGAGAGAGTGTTTAACTTAGCCTAACTCTAACCCTAAAACCCTACCCAAGGGGGTGGGGGTTTTTAGGGCATGGGTTAGGGCAACCCTAGGGGTGTTCCTAACCACTAAACATGCCAAACTCATCTACATTAACCAATCAGCCTAACTGGGATGGGTTTCTAGAAGGTAAGTTCTAGCTTCGCTTAGAGTTTCTTGCAAATACTTAATGACACCCGACCAGACCATCACCAGATACCCAAGTGCACTAAACGGGCATGTTTCCTACTACATCTAGGGTCCATCAACATAATACAGTAGGTAACAACAGTCAACATCCAAAGTAAAAGGTCGAGTCATAGTAAAAAATGATGGCTCCATAGGGAGTTGCGTATGCCAACTCCGGAGCCTACTCTCTTTCAGGTAAGCATGGCAAATCAGGCCGAGGTGGCACCTAAGGGCATCTTGAGGGCAGTAGAAGTTGAGGTCCAAACGGTCAAATTTTGGATAAACGTTGTGGTCCTAGACATGCACGCCAGAGGGGGATTCGACTTACTCCTTGGTTGACCCTGGCTCATGGGTGCAAAGGTGCAGCATGACTGGGAGCACCAACAAATAAGATTCCAAACCAGGCGGGCAATAAGGTTCGTATGCACAGGCCAAACCCAGGCCCTTGCACAAAAATTTAGGCCACTAGAATACCAAGAGCCAAGCAGGCGCGGAGGATGGAATGAGGGCACAATGGCAACCCTGCAGGCCAACCTCTGGGATTGGGCCACGCCAAGTAGAAGGCCCATCATCAGAGGTAGCTCAGTGTGAATGAACCAAGGATGTAGGGGGGCGGCCGAAGCCCGAAACTATCTAGACATAGTGGGGTGCAAAAACTGGTTCACTGAGGACCCATTTGGGCACACCCAGTCGGACGATTGCACCAATCAAGCAGGGCCACCCCAAGCCTGATATCAGTATGGATTGACAGCCCTATATAGGCCCTGGCTCAACAGTAAGTACCACTACCACGGATGATTAGAGATCAGCCCTGGAAGTGGGGGGGGAGAAGCTCCGGTAGAGACCCTCCCTGGTAGAAGTAGGACGCGAAGTCCCAAGTGTGGGATGCGCGGGGCCAATATTGGGAAGGAGCGGCAGGAAGGGATCAACATGTAAGGCTCTGCAGTTAGAGCTAGGATGGGCCCCACCAGGCACCATCAAGACCACAACAGGCAACAATAATCCCGAGGCAGGGCAATCAGACCTTGAGGGAACACAACAGGGAAGATGGAGTGGTCGGAAGCAGGATCTCCAAACACACGTGTGGCCAGCTCACATGATCACATGGTTCACGAGGCTGGACCGCATGCGTGAGGCACGTACTACAAAGACAATGATGGTCAGGCGGTGCCATCATTGTGTATTTGGGCCCAGGGATAGCTACACTAGTCACCTCAGAGGATGTCACAAGGACTGCCACGGCATTTATACTCAGGAAGGAGGTGTACAGTGCCACACTTCCATTGCCATGACTACAGGGTGGACGGAGAGGAATCGGCCAATGGTAATTGAAGAGATTCGTGTGTTCATCGAGGGCCAGGAACAAACAGCAGAACTAGTGTTGCCCAGGCACTCCAGGTTCAAAGAATTAATTGGGCGACCTGACGTTCGGCGAGTCAGGAGACAACTGCAGTTGGACGAATTCTTCGACCTTCCATGGGGAGAAGTGGAGGACCCAGGATTCATCGAGAAGGCCAAACAATTCATCCAGTCATCAAAACTAGTAGCTAGTCAAACCGGGCATAGGGGGATACAATTATGCACGGATGGGAGTGCATTCTTATGCATTAAGGTTGACAAACTAGCGATAGTCTTCCGACTACCAGGGGATGGCCTCACCGTATGGAATGTTCGGACACGAAGATTCAACAACCCGCCACCACAGGGACCCATGGGCTATGAGGCATATAAGCAAAGGAGGAAGCAGCTGAGTTCATAGCGCTAGTGGCCTTCATGCTTACAGGAAGAACAAGGAGACAGCTCACCAGGCGGTTGATGAACGGTCTCTGTAGGGCTTGGGAAGGAGTCATGGTAAATTGGGCTGACTGCCTTAAGCAGTACTTGGTTCCGGCTCTAATCAACGGAATTCACAGAGTTTGGACTGGGATTGAGCAAAGGCTTTCCACGGCCGACCACATAGCTATTATGACCATAGGCTCGTTTGGTTGGACGATAGTTAGAGCACCACCACTACTCCAAACGAGGGACGAAGAACAGAGAAGGAAAGGCTAGTACAATTATAGGGAACAGCTAGGACCCCTGGGGTCGACAAAGGAACAGGCAGAGGGTAGCCCCTTTCCTGACCAGGAATCACCAGAGCATGGACGTCGGAACCTATACATGTGATTCCCATGACTATAGGTCACTCTGATTATTATTGAAATCCAACCCAGAATATGTTAAACCATCTTGCCGTCTTAATTCAGATGTTCGCAACCTCACAAGGTCCGAGGATGAGTCAAAGGCCGACGGATGATGGGCCTACACCAAGCTCGCTGAGGCCTTCGACTAGCTAAAAGAAGCAATGGCGGTATATGACAACCTCGATCTCCCAGCTGTGGCGAAAGAACACGATGCCATAGTGGCAGAGCTCATGGAACGATGGCAAGAAACATGGGAGGATACCCAAAAAGCTAAGGAATTACTGGTCATCGGGGACTCTGCAGGCCAGATGTGGTGCTTCTCAGGAAGCCTTAGTGGTTGCCAGGACGCTGTGGAGAGCGTCCAACTCCGAGGGTCTGAATCGTCAAGCCGGCCTTACCTCGGAAGTACTAGAAGGTGTTGGATGGCCTCTACCTGAACGCCACGACAATCCATGTATAGGGTAGGGGAGTTTTACTATGGTGGTTTGGCAGAGAGCGTTGCTCAGCTTAGGAGTGGGACAAGTGGAGAATTCCCGCTTGTAAGGTGAATAGAAGGAGTATGGATATATTATATTGCCTGTCTGAGTACAAACTATCTCTGACAGAGGAGCAAGATACAAGACATAGACTTGACTCCTCAAAAGACCTCGACCCACTACCAACCTTCCTGCTTATATAGTGGGTTACCTAGCGCTAGACCCTAGGTACAGGTGGCACCTTCCTATTAGTCTGCCGCCATGTGACAGAGTCCTATCTGTCTCATTTATGCGCCTTTCTCACGTGTGCTGTTCTACGTAGCCTGGGTAGTTGGTCCGAACAATCGGATCTACACTTGGTTATGCCACCGCCTGACATCTGTTGCCATCAGTTCGTACCTGTGGTACCTTCCTTATTTGGCACTTTGTCTCGTTGCTTGTCCGGGCCAGCTGGCCGTTTGACGGTGTTTGACCACCGTCAACCAGATGCCCGAACTTATTTGTTGGCACGTCCTTGGGCCATGTGCTCTAGAAATCCACCCCTTGGAGCTCTTGGTACATGGCGATTTCATTCTCCATTGCAGCTAGCATGGTCTTCAGCGTGGTGATGGTTACCTCCCATAGCGCGATCATCTAGAGCTTTGCCTCGGACCCTGCCTGTTGCTTCCGAACCTGCTTAAGCTGACCCTCTAGTCCTGAGTCCGTTCTCGCGAGTATTGCAGCTCATGTTCCCTTGCCACGAGGGGTTGAGCTTGTTGGCAGGAGTGCTCCCTTAGTTCTGCGGCAGTGATTTGTGGTGTGTCCGGTTCCCTAGTTGAGCCGTGCTCCTGTCCTTTGCTTGATGGCCTTGTATCGCTCGCCTCTAGCTTCCTGAGTAGGAGTCCCGGTTGGCTGGCCGTAGGTGTGGTAATGGCCTTTGCGAGTTGAGCCCTTGTTCGCAACTCCCCTCTGACCGCCGTCAGTTATGCTTGTGCTTCCGCAAGCTCCCCACACCTTCACTCTAACTGGGATTTTCATTCATGTATCTGTTGTTCCTTTTCTACTATGACCTGGCTGCAGGTATGCTGGTCGTCATCGAGTAGCCCTAGAAGGGTTTCGCACTCACTGTATAGCCTCTGGAATTCCGCTCTCCTCTCGCTCTAGTGTTCCCAGGCATCCATCGTTCTTTTTAGTGTTAGCATACACATTCGACCCCCTTGACTCAATAGTTCCTTAGCATTTTGGGTAACCTCTCGGGCTTCCTGCCGTCGTTCCGTGAGTTCCGTCACTATGTCATCGTGTTCTTTTGCCACCGCTAGGAGGTTGAGGTTGTCAATACCGCCAAGGCTTTCTTTAGCTGGTCTAAGGCCTCCGCGAGTTCGGTATAGGCCGTGGAGGTCCATCGTCCGTCGGCCTGGAAATGTTGGTAGTCACTCTTGCACTCGTCCTTGGCTGGGTCTGGTTGATTGCTCAATTGTTTCTACCGAGGATTCCAGTGGTAGCGGGGATCGTACAGCCAGGGGAATTACGTGTATGGGTTCCGACGTCCCATACCTTAGTGATTCCTGGGCTACCTTCTGCATGTTCCTCTGTTGACGCTTGTTCTGGCTGTTCCCTATGGCCATGCTGTCCTTTCCTTCTCTATCTTCGTCCCTCATTTGGATTGGTGGTGGTGCTCTAATTGTCATCCAGCCGAATGAGCCTGTGGTCATAAGCAATATGGCCGGCCATGAGGAGCCTTTGCTCAATACCGATCCGAACTCTATGAATTCCACTAGTTAGAGCTAGAACCAAGTACTACTTAAGGCAGTCAGCCCAATTTATCGTGACTCCTTCCTAGGCCCTGCAAAGACTGTTCACCAACTGCTTGGTGATCTGACTCCCTGTTCTTCCTATAAGCATGAAGGCCACTAGCGTTATGAACTCGGTTGCTTCCTCCTTTGCTTATATGCCTCGTAGTCCATGTGTTCCTGTGGTGGCGGGCTATTGAACCTCTGTGTTTGAGCATTCCCCTAGGGCGAGGCCGTCCCCTGGTAGTCAGAAGACTATCGCTAGTTCGTCGAACATAATGCGGAAGATTGCACTCCCATCCATGCAGAACTGTATTCCCCTACGCCCGGTTTGACTAGCTACTAGTTCCACTGACTGGAGAAATTGTCTGGCCTTCTCAGCGAATCCTGGGTCCTCCACTTCTCCCCACGGAAGGTTGAAGAATTTGTCAAACTGCAGCTATCTCCTAACTCGCTGGACGTCGGGTTGCCGATTAATTCCTTGAACTGGAGTGCCTAGGCGACACCAATTCCGCTGTTCGTTCCTAGCCCTTGATGAACATGTGAATCTCTTTGATTACCACTGGCCGATTCCTCTCCGTCCACCCCGTGGTCATGGTAGTGAAAGTGTGGCACTGTACACCTCCTTCCCAAGTATAGGTGTTGTGGCAATCCTTGTGACATCCTCCGAGGTGACTGGCGTGTTTATCCCTGCACCTGGATACGCAATGATGGCACCGCCCAACCACATGTGCGTTTGGAGATCCTGCTTTCGACTACTCTGTCTTCCCTGTTGTGTTACCTCGTGGTTCGATTGCCCCTGCCCCAGGATTCCTCGGTCTATGCTCCATTTGGGTGGCCAGAGTGGCTACTATTGGTTGCTCGTTGTGGTACTTGTCCATTATTGTCGACTGTGGTGGTTTTAATGGTGCCTTGGTGGGCCCATCCTGGCTCTAACTGCAAAGCCTTACCTATGATCCCTTCCTGCCGCTTCTTCCCCATATTGGCCCCGCGCATCCCCTCTGGGACTTTGTGTCCTACTTCTACCAAGGAGGGTCTATACCGGAGCTTCTCCCCCCCACTTCCAGGCTAATCTCTGATAGTCCGTGGTAGTGGGTACTTGCTGTTGAGGCCAGGACCGATATAGGGTTGTCGATCCATACTGATACTGGGCTTGGGGCGGCTCTGCTTGATTGGTGCGATCGTTTGACTGGGGTGTCTCCAAATGGGCCCTCTGAATCATCCTAGTGGTTGTTGAACTAGTGTTTCGGTGCTAGATAGTTTCGAGCTTCGGTTGCTCCTTGCGTGTCATAGTTTTTATTATGACTCGACCCTTTACTTTGGACGTTGACTATTGTTACTTATTGTACTATGTTGACGGACCCTAGATGTAGTGAGAAATAGCCCTGCTTAGTGCACTTAGTGTTTAGGGGTAGTCCGGCCGGCTATCTTTAAATGTCGCAAGAAACTCTAAGCGAAGGTACTACTTACCTTCTAGAAAACCCACCCCCAATTTTGATGTCCTAGTAAGATGAGTTTGGCATGTTAAATAGGGTTAAGAACACCCTAGGGTTAAGAACACCCCTAGGGTTGACCTAACCCACGCCCTAAAACCCCCACCCCCTAGGGGTAGGGGTTAGTGTGCAAACTCATCGCATTAACTAAGGGGCTGGCATTCCGTCACATATAGGAAAAGAGGGGGGGGCTCCGTCACATAAATAAGGTAGAGTATGTAGGAGTGAGGGTTCTTAGGTTCATGACTGAGCTCGTTACTCTTCTCCCGGTGCAAGCTCTAGCTTGTGTCGTCAAGGCACAACCCTCTGTTGTGCCACCCTAACTTCCAAATGATAGGGGTATGTCCCATTTTTGGGGTAGCTTACCCTTAACGTTGGCGAATCCATGCCTAGGAGGTCTTGTGGCAATGCACGTTCCAAGAGGCAGAGATTGAGGCCTGTCTCCAACCTCCTCCTCCATGTCAAGCTAAAAGCAACACTCATAGCTAAGCAGGGCACGTTCATGTCCTTGTCCAACTATGGTTGTGGGTTCTTGATTAACAGGGTTTCCTTACCGAGTCCTGAGGAATAATTGAGGGTTCTAGAGTTAGCATTTAGGAGCCACATTTGTGGCACTTGGTGCAACTCTTGAATCTTAGGGCTATGGCATAATAGTCCACAACGAGGAAGGCAATGTCACATGGAGATGTGACACTAGGCTAGACGTCACACGATACAACACTTGAGGCACGCCCCTTGGGGTTGTGTCGTGGGCTTGTTGCCAAGGGGTTGGATACTCTAATAAACAAACGTGCTTATGCTCACATTAGGGTACTAAGCCTTGGGCATTGCTCAAGGGAGGTTAGGTCTCGTAACTAGGTGTGCTTAGGCACACTTGGCTAGGGAAGTGCTCTCCTTGGAATCCAAGGGTTGAACAACCTAAGCTTGTTAGCAAGAGCCTTTTCGTGAAGCACTCGCAAGGTCATGTACTTAGAGTTATCCAAATCTAGCCTTAGGGAGTTTGCTTAGCAGAAACTTGTGTTCGCCTACGGCGCACACTCGTGTCTTCACTAAGTATTAGCTCTAGGTCTAAGGTATGACTTGGCCACTCAAACCCTTAGGGTTAGTCGTGGTTTAGGGTACCCCTTGTTGCCCTAAAGGGGTTGTACTCCCAAATGAGGGTGATTCCTCAAGGGGTAAGTAACGATGCTTGTCACAACCCAATACAGGATACAGGATTTCGATACATGATACAGGATACAGGATGTAGGATACAGGATACGGGTTACAGATATGCCTGCAGGATATTCCTACAGGATATACCTATAGGATATTCCTATAGGATATGCCTATAGGATATGCTACAGGATATGCCTAGAGGATAAGGGACACTATTCTTAGCTCATGACTAGATTAGACTCATGACTAGATTAGCTTGGAGTTGTGAGCATAAAAGCTCCGACCTAATTGTTGTACAATCAGTTACTATCAACACCAGTCATTCTACGATTATCTTTTCTTGTTCTTGTCTTGTTCTTGTCTTACTCTTTGCCTCCTGCTCCTGTCTTGCTCCGGATCCTGTCTTGTTCCTGTCTTGTTCCTGATCCGTCCTGCCCTTCCTGTCTTGCTCCCGGATCCTATCGTTCCTGTCTGCTCCTGGATCCTGTCCTGCCCTGTCTTGCTCTCGTCCTGTTCCTGAGTCAAGCCTTCCTGTTCTGGAATCCTGCTCTCTTCCTGTTCCTGGATCGTGGCTTGACAGTTTGATAGTAACTGCTTCATAGCTCTCGTTTCCTAGCTACTTTTTTTTCCTTGATTCTTTTTCGTTTTCCTCTTTTTTTTTCTTTCATAGATCATGGCTGATTTTGAGCACTTTCAACGCGAGCACCAAATGTTGCTTCATGAGCTGGCCACTTTGCGCCAAGTGGTCACCGATCTGCAAGGTCCACCAAGCGGCACATGCAGCTGCTGATGCATCCTCCAAGGCTGCTGCGCAGGCTCTCTCTCAGGCATCGGTGGTTCCTCTTCATCGAACTTTTCTTCGGAGCCGAAGATCAGCATGCCAGAAAAGTTCAGTGGCAATCCTGATTTCCAAGGTTTCCTGAATCAGATCCCTCTTGATCCGCATGCAACCACGCCGCTACTCGACGGATGCACAAAAGGTTGGCCTTTTGGCATCCTTACTAAGTGGATCTCCACGGGCTTGGGTTGCTCCCTTGCTGGAGCGTGACGACCCATTGATGGAAGACTTTGAAGGTTTCGTGGCTGCCTTTGAAGCCTGTTTTGGAGATCCTGATAAGTACCGTTCTGCATGCACAAGTTACGGAAGCTCACACAAGGATCCAGACCAGCTTCCGTTTATGCATCCGAATTTCAGCAATTGTGCACGAACATTCCATGGGACGAGACTGCATTGATCGAACACTTCCGTTTTGGGCTGAGGGATGATGTGAAGGACCTTCTCCTTACGTTACCGGATGCTCAAACGTTAGCGGAGATCATGCAACAGGCCGTTCGCTGCGACAACCGTTTGTTCGAGCGCCGTCAGGAAAAATTCCGTCAGCAGTTCCTGCCAGCCAATCCTGTAGCCGTAGCACATGTTCCTACGACACCTTCTGGAGCAGTTCCTATGGAGGTTAACAAATCCAAGCGTGGCCCACTTTCAACTGCTGAGAAGCAACGTCGTCGGGTGAGAACCTATGCTTGTATTGTGGTGAGCAGGACACAAGGTGGCGGAATGTCCTAATAAAGCCAGAAGTTCAAGACGCGTGAAGCCGAAGCTGAAGTTCAGTCGGAAAACTTCAATGTCCACTTCGTCTAGGAGCCGCGAAGTTGGACGTAGGTGCAGGCTCCATTGGTGCTGCTCATACCATTCCATCACTCAAGTTTCCTGTACACATTCGCCTCAATAACGAGAGCTCAAGGAGTTTGCCCTGTTAGACACTGGTGCAAATGCATGTTTCATGGATGACACTTTTGCAAGCTCAACATGGCATTCCGGTGGTGAAGTTGAAGCGTGCAGTTCCTGTAGAGGTGGCCGATGGTCGTTTGATTGCTTCTGGCGCAGTTACCCACGCTACCAACCTCTCTCTTGCAGTCATGGCATTCAACTGTTCAATTTCCTTCAACTTGATCAAGACTCGGTCGACTCCCATCATTTTTGGCATGCCATGGTTCGTTGTTGCAAATCCGCAGATCGACTGGAGGTCTAGGACGCTCACGTTTTCCTCTCCAGCCAGGATCAATCCTGTACCTTCCTGCGTGCAGGATACATCCTTGGTGTCTGAGGCAGTACAAGCTACAGGATTGACCGTGCCTGTTCCTGTACCAGTGTTGAAGACTCCTCGACAGGATTCACCTCATGTCAGTTCCTCAGCACATCCGCAGGCTTCTCCACTCCTGTAAGTTTGCGGATTCCTGTACAGGGTTCTTCCAATCCTGTATCAGTGTCGAAGGTTCCTCCTCAACAGGATCCACCTCCTGTTGGTTCGTCAGCACACTCACAGGCTTCCTCACTCCTGTGCAACCACGGACTTCTGTACAGGATTCTTCCAATCCTGTACACTCGTCAACATCCACAGGTTTCTCCCAATCCTGCCTCTTTTGTTACTCTGCTTCTGTTCCACCCCCAAGATCCTTCCTCTTTTTCAGTCACAGCTCCCTCCTTCTCCTCTCCGAGTTCTTACCACTACCATGCATGAACTTGCCACTGATCCTGCTCCTTTCCACCTTTTTGCCTTTCAAGTAACTCCTACGTCCTCTTCTACCTTTCCTGTGTCTGACTCTCCTGTTTTTCAATCTCCTTCTCCTCTCCTTTCCTTCTCCTCCTTCTTCCTACCATCCAAGTACACTTTTAAGGACGTTTTTGACAAGCACAAGGCTGCAGTTCTTCCTGTTCACAGGTCCTACGACTGTCCTATTGATCTTGCGAAGGAAAGACTCCACCGTTCGGACCGATTTATGCATTCACCCACAGAGTTGGAGGTTCTGTCAGTACATCGAGGACAACTTGGCATCCGGCTTCATTCGTCACTCAAAGTCCCCTGCAGGAGCGCCTATCTTCTTTGTCAAGAAGAAGGATGGGAGTTTACGTTTGGTTGTGGACTACAGGGGTTTGAATCAAGTCACCATTCGGAATCGGTACCCGTTGCCATTGATCCCGGAACTTCTCGATCGGCTGCGAGGAGCAAAGGTGTTCACGAAGATCGACTTACGAGGGGCCTACAACCTTGTACGGATTCGTCCAGGCGATGAGTGGAAGACTGCCTTTCGTACAAGGTATGGACACTTCGAGTACACGGTGATGCCTTTCGGCCTTACCAATGCCCCAGCCGTGTTCCAACACATGGTGAACGACATCTTTCGTGACTTCTTGGACCAGTTTGTGGTGATCTACCTCGACGACATTTTGATTTTCTCCAAGGACCAGGCGGCACATGACAAGCATGTACGATTGTTCTACAGCGGCTTCGCGAGCATGGCCATGCGAAGTTGGAGAAGTGTTTTTTCGATAGGGATTCTGTGGAGTTCTTGGGCTACATCGTCTCTCCTGCTGCGTTTCCATGGACATGCACAAGGTGAAGACCATCGTGGAGTGGGAGAGGCCCAAGTCTGTACGAGATGTACAATGTTTCCTTGGCTTTGCAAACTTCTACAGGCGGTTCATACAGGACTTCTCCAAGCGTGTACTTCCACTCACGGAACTCACCAAGCGCACAGGTTTTCTCTTGGTCCGACAAGGCGGAACATGCATTCACAACACTCAAGGACCTTCACGACAGCTCCGATTTTAGCACATCCTGATCCTTCTCGTCCTTTCTTCGTTGAAGCAGATGCCTCGGATTTTGCAGTAGGATCCGTCCTATCACAAGTTGGAGAAGACAAGTTGCTTCATCCTGTAGCTTTTCACTCTCGTAAGTTCCTTTCGGCGGAGATCAATTACGAGATTCATGACAAGGAACTCAAGGCCATTGTGGATTCGTTCGAGGAGTGGCGGCATTTCCTGGAAGGTGCTGCGCATCCTGTACAAGTTCTTACGGATCACAAGAACCTGGAGTATTTTCAAACGGCTCGAGTTCTCAGTCGGCGACAGGCTAGGTGGGCGAGTTCCTATCACGTTTTGATTTGTCATTCTACAGGCCCGGTTTTCGGAATGGCAAGGCGGACGCATTGTCTAGGCGCTCTTACCTTGCACCGCCCGGCGATCCTGCATATGACTGTCAAAAGGCAAGTGTTGTTGGGTCCTGATCGATTCCGGCTTGCGGCACTACAGGTTCATCAGGCTCCAGCAATTCAACACTCCTACAGGACATCCGTTCGCAGTTGGCTACAGACGACTTGGCAAAGAATGTGTTTCACACATTCATCCTGACATTGCAAGTTCCTCTTCCTCCAGTTCCCGTTCAGACTACAACCTGTTCCATACAGGATGGACTCCTGTACCGGGAAGGTCTCCTGTACGTTCCTGTTGGTGTTTGCAGGACTCGTGTGGTACAGGATTGTCATGATACCCCGGCTACAGGACATTTTGGTGTGGCCAAGACAGTTGAGTTGGTGACTCGCAACTATTGGTGGCCTGGGTTGCGAGGTTTTGTGGAAAGGTTTGTACGGAGTTGTGACACTGCAACAGGTCGAAGATGCCTCGTCATGCACCTCTGGTCTTCTTCGTCCTCTTCCTGTTCCTTCTGCTCCTTGGAGATCCATTTCTATGGATTTCCTCACAGATCTTCCTCCTTCTCGTGATTCGATGCAGTTCTTGTGGTGTTGACCGTTTCACCAAGCAGGCTCATTTCCTACCTGCAACAAGACAGCTACAGGTCAGACAACTGCTGAGTTGGTGATCCGCGAAGTGTTCCGACATCATGGTCTTCCTGAGAGCATTGTTTCCGATCGAGGTCCACAATTCATGTCCAAGTTTTGGCGAGAGCTTCTTCGGAGTCTACAGGTTAAAGCGGATCTTTCTTCAGGATATCACCCACAAACTGATGGGCAGTCAGAACGCACAATTCAGACCTTGGAGCAATATCTTCGCTGCTTCATCAGTTACCAACAGGATAATTGGTTGGACCTTCTTCCTATGGCGGAGTTTGCCTACAACAACTCCATTCACGCATCTACAGGCCAGACACCTTTCTTTGCTCTTACAGGACCATCCACGTTTTGACTTTGCTCCTCCTGCTTCTCCTTCTTCCGCTCCTGCAGTACAGGATCGTCTCCAGCATCTTCTCAGGTACAGGATGATCTCCGGTTCATCTTCAGCAGGCACAGGAACGGTACAAGCATCATGCTGATGCTCACGTCAGCCGGCACCTGCATACAAGATTGGTGATCTCGTGTGGCTTCTTCGTCGACACATTCGCACCAACAGGCCTTCTTCTAAGTTGGATTTTCAACGATTGGGCCCTTACAGGATTGGCGGAGGTAATCCTGTAGCTTTCCGACTCGAGTTACCATCTACGGTGAAACTTCATCCTGTGTTTCACACCTCCTTGTTGGAGCCGTATCATCCTTCTTCTCTTCCTGGTCGTGCTTCTTCTCCTCCCCCTCCTGTGGTCATTGCTGGTGAACCTGAGTACGAAGTTGCAGCCATCCTTGATTCTCGTCTTCATCGCGCCAACTTCAATACTTGGTGGATTGGAAAGGTTATTTGCCTACCGATCGCACTTGGGAACCTGCATCCAACTTACTCCATGCTTCTTCCAAAGTTGCTGCCTTCCATCGGCATTATCCTGCTAAACCAGGTCCTAAGACTCGTGGAACTCGTCCTTAGGGAGGAGGTGCTGTCACAACCCGATACAGGATACAGGATTCCGGATTACAGGATGCAGGATACAGGATACGGGTTACAGGATATGCTGCAGGATATTCCTACAGGATATACTTGCAGGATATACCTACAGGATATTCCTACAGGATATGCTATAGGATATGCCTACAGGATATGCTATAGGATATGCTACAGGATATGCCTAGAGGATAAGGGTCACTATTCTTAGCTCATGACTAGATTAGACTCATGACTAGATTAGCTTGGAGTTGTGAATAAAAGCTCCGACCTAATTGTTGTACAATCAGTTACTATCAACACCAGTCATTCTACGAATTATTCTTGTTCCTTGTTCTTGTCTTGTTCTTGTTTACTCTTTGCCTCCTGCTCCTGTCTTGCTCCCGGATCTTGTCTTGTTCCTGTCTTGTTCATGGATCCGGTCCTGCGCCTTCCTGTCTTGCTCCCGGATCCTATCCTGTTCCTGTCTAGCTCCTGGATCCTGTCCTGCGCCTGGTCTTGCTCTCAGTCCTGTTCTTGAGTCAAGCCTTCCTGTTCTTGAAATCCTCCTCTCTTCCCAATTCTGGATCATGGCTTGACAATGCCTTAGCTCTATCACAGGATATGTGTGAGACACATCTCCTTTGTGGGTTAGGGCATGAGCTTGTCTAGGTCTACTACTTGGGATATCCTTTAGGGTTCGAGGGATGGTCATTCTAGGGGACTTAGGGTAGAACTCTAAGTCTTTTGTTATCTGAGTTAGACTCTTGGGGTCATACTGGAAGACTTAGCGTTGCTCACACAGGGAATTGATGTCGGAAGGTCACTTGGCGGCCACGTGCTGCCATGTGTTAACCCTCCAGGTTAAAACTCTAACACTGCGATCCTTGGTTCGTTCACGCTGAGCTGCCTCTGATGATAGGCCTCCTGCTTGGCGCGACCTGATCCCAGAGGTTGGCCTGGAAGGGTCGTTGTTGTGCCTCGTTCCATCCTCCGCGCTTGCTTGGCTCCTGGTATTCCAGCGCCCTAAATTTCTGTGTGGGGGCCTGGGTTTGGCCTGTAGGTACGGACCTTATCACCCATCTGGTTCGGAATCTTATTTTTGGTGCTCCCAGTCGTGCTGCACCTTCGCACCCTGAGCCAGGGTCAATTGAGGAGTAGGTCGAATCCCCCTCTGGCGTGCATGTCTAGGACCATGACGTTTATCCAAAATTTGACCGTTTGGATCTCGACTTTTATTGCCCTCAAGATGCCCTTAGGTGCCACCTCGGCCTGATTTGCCATGCGTACCTGAAAGGAAGTAGGCTCCGGCGGCATATGCAACTCCCTATGGAGCTCTGCTGACATGATGTTGACTACCAACCCCCATCTATAATCACCTCGCTGATTGTGTGACCCGCCATGTGAACTGGAATGGTTGGTACGTCGTTTACATAGTCCACTGTGGTTGCAATGCCTCTTGGTGGGGGCCTTGTTGTTGGTCGTGCCCGATTTCCCCATCGTGTGGTGGGAATCAGCGGCGTTTTTTGTTCTTACAACATCTGGGCCTCTCTCCTTCTAAAGGCGTTGTTTCGCCGTCTCCTTACCTTTTTTAGCGATTCTTGGCCTTGGCTGGGATCCATGGGTCCTGAGACGGTCAATCCTTCAGTTTGCTTCCTTACCCACTGCTTTAATACTGGGGTTTTGTTGCCTGTTTCCTCTTTTCACGCCTTCGTGTTCCCCTGCTTCTCCGCCCTTGCGGTTCCCTTATTTCATCCTCTAAGGGAGCCTGCGGTACAATGTTTGTCATGTTGTCCTATTCTGGCAATACGACCATTACTTAGTTTACTTGCGGTGCAGGGGTTGGCGTTGGGTTAGTGAGGATCTGCCCGCTAGTCGCCTTGGCGACGCCGACTGCTTGCGCCTCTAGCATTGGTTTGATTAATGATACCCATGAACATCGGTAAGCGGGTCTGGGCCTCCGCAAAGTGCGCACAACACCTCCTTGCGTTCCGGCCATCTCTCTCTGTTGCCATACCTGGGTCGATACGGTTGTCGCTCGCAGGAACAGGACCTACGATTCCGGTCTCCAGAACAGGACCTCCTCCGGGGTTGATTATCCCCCTCCGTCCTGCGGTAGTAACTCCTTCGGCCATCTGCACCCCCTTCGGTCCCCGCTCTACCGTTAGTGTGGCCGCTTGTGGTAGCCTATTACTCAGGAGTTGGCCAGCTGGTAGCAATTGTCCGTGTTGTGAGACCCGCAAATGTTACATACCCGGCAGTACTTGTCCCTGCATGCGGTGTATCCC
This sequence comes from Selaginella tamariscina, assembly GCA_003024785.1. Lineage (NCBI taxonomy): Eukaryota > Viridiplantae > Streptophyta > Lycopodiopsida > Selaginellales > Selaginellaceae > Selaginella > Selaginella tamariscina. Next base: position 627,614 of record PUQB01000025.1, read on the forward strand.
ATTTGAGCCAGTGTTGTGGATAAGTCTTCTTTTCGTGTGGCCCTCGTTGGGTTTCTCCCCGCTACAGCTGCATGTGCCCCTTGGCTCCCGATTGTTTCTCCCTTTTGGCCGGCTTTGGAGCATTAGAGAGGTTTTCCTCATCCGAGGTGGTGTCGTTTGCCCCCTCTACGTCTGATTTGTCCTGCGTCTTCCTTTCTTGGCATCTTTCAACTTCCCGCTTCTCAGCCTTCTTGGCGTACCAAAGTAGTTTGTTGAACGTCCGGTCGTCATCTAAGTCGATCCACTTGCGGATCTCTGGCCGCAGTCCCTTTCGGTACCACATTTTCTTGGTCAGGTCAACTGGGGCGTCTCTTAGCCAAGCAATGTACCCCAGCATGTGGACCGTGTATTCATTGACCGACTTCCCACTTTCTGTTTCAAGCTCGTCACCTCCTCTTCACTCTTTTACTCCCAAAAGGTATCCAGAAACTCCCTTCGTGTGATTTCCTAGTGAGCTCTTTCGTTTGCCTCGTGGAATCGCATCCACCAGGCGTGTGCCTTCTTATCTAGAGTGCATGCGAATGCACTCTACTTCTTGTGGTTGTCGATTACACTCCGAAGTTCACACACCTGTTCAAACTTGTGTATGTGTTGGTCTGCATCTTCCCCCTTTGCTCCGCGAAATGCGGGTAAGGGCACTATTATGGTGCTCTCCTACATTATTGAGCGTGCGGACTAGTAAGGTAACCGGGTCGGTTCCCATGGCGTCCCGTTGCGCCTGAGAAATGCTCCGATCCGGACCATCCGCTTCAAATGTGGTGTAGTCCACGTCCCGATATTCTGCAGGTACCTTTCTCCTTCCTCGCGGCCCTGCTCCATTGAGGGTGGGTGACGAGGACGGGCTCCTCTTGGCTGTCTCTTGGGGGCCCCCTCCACGAGACCAACCTGACGGCTAGTGGCGCGGTTTACCTCGACTGGACGATATTCCCTCATCTAGTGAGTGGTTTTGTAGGACCGTGCGTGGAATCCCCCTGCGACGTCTAGACGATCGTGATTGATGGGGCGAATCCTCCTTACCCTGAGACGGTATCCCCTTGTCTGGTGCTGGTTGCGGCTCTGCCATGTGCCCTGGCGAATTTCCCTCACAAGGCTGATGCGATACTAGTCGCTTGGCCGAATCTCTCCTGCCCTTGGACGAAATTCTCTTGTCCCTTATCCAGAGTGGCCACTGTGTGGCCCCTCTTTTTGGTACCTCCTCCCAGTCCGTCAGCTCATTGACGTCCAGTCGCCTTTGCGCAATGGTCATCCATGTGTACCTCAGCCTTTCGAAGCCTTGAATTCTCATCCTGGTAACCACCCTGGCCTGCTGCATCATTCAATCGGCTAAACTCCTAGTGCAGAGGTGCCTTATTGGCAATTGATTCCCCTCCCTACGAGGGCCTTCGGATAAGGCTCTTCCTCCCCTCTTTCCGGGCAGCCACAAGCCCCTCGCCTCACCCTAGTGGGTGACGGCGGCCCTGGGTTTCCTACGTTATGTTCGTCGTGGCGCTGGCCATGCTAGACTCCCGGCTCATGTCCCCATCGCTATCTGTGTTGCTTTCGCCCCCTCGAGATTCCTGCCTCCATTGCAGGCCTGCCCTTCCTAGGGTTGTCCTATGCGAGGTTTCCTCCTTCAGGGGTACTCGTCGAACATGGGTTCTGCTCTTTGGTGTGGGGCTCATTTGGCTGTTGCTTTCGCCTACATCGAGAGCTGGAGGACTTCCATCGTCCTACCATCCATCCCATTCTGCATCTTAAGTTACTGTCGAGCGAAGTCACCCGTCCGGGTGCTGTTCCTACCCGCATATGCTGTACCTGGACTGACGTCCGGACGTGCTGCGGTTTCTTCATATCCTTCTTCATCGTCGGAGGCATGCGACTGCCTCTCTGCCATTGGTGTGCCGGGTCTACCGTTGCTCGAAGATTCGACCATGTGGTATTTATGTCATTCCCTTGGGTAGGTAAGGCAGGGGCCAATTGCGGCAACCGAGGTGCCTCGCTACCTTCCATCAACCTCCATTGGCCGGATTGTCGCATCCTCCTGGCCAGTTGTTGCTTGTCAATCTCTATTTGTTTGAACGAGTTAATCCCGGCTCTCCTTCGGGCCGCAACTCTGCTTGCTACAATGAACTCCATCCATGTGTACTATCTATCTCTCCGTGGTCACCACAAATGGTCGTCGGGGACTCTGCAAGCCAGATGTGGTGCTTCTCAGGAAGCCTCAGTGGTCGTCAGGACGTTGTGAAGAGTGTCCAACTCCAGGGGTCTGAACCGGCAAGCTGGCCTTACCTCGGAAGTACTAGAAGGTGTTGGATGGTCTCTACCCAGACACCACGAGGGTCCATGTACAGGGTAGGGGAGTTCTACTATGGTGGTTTGGCAGAGAGCATTGCTCAGCCTAGGAGTGGGACAAGCAGGGAATCCCCGCTTGTAAGGTGAATAGAAGGAGTATGGATATATTATATTGCTGTCTGAGTACAAACTATCTTCGACCGAGGAGCAAGATACAAAACGCAGACTTGACTCCTTAAAAGACCCCAACCCACTACCAATCTTCCTGCTTATATAGTGGGTTACCTAGTGCTAAACCCTAGGTACATGTGGCACCTTTCTACTGGTCTGCCACATGTGACAAAGTCCTGTCTGTCTCATTTATGCGCCTCTCTCACGCGTGCTATCCTACGTACCCTAGGTAGTTGGTCAGGATGGATCTACGCTTGGTTACGTCGCCGCTGACATCTATCACCATTAGTTCATACCTACGGTACCTTCCTTATTCCGGCATTTCATCCCGTCGCTCGTCTCCGCTAGCTAGCCGTTTGACAGTGTCTGACCACCGTCAACCAACTAATGTGTCAAGGGGGCCGACTGTGCATGATAACATTAAAAAGAAAGAAGAACGCCTGGGAACTCTGGAGTGAAAGGATAGCGAGATTCCGGAGGTTATATAGTGAATGCGAAACCCTCCTAGGGCTACTCAATGACGACCAACACACCCGTAGCCAGGCCATAGCAAAGAAGGACCAGCAAATACATGAACTTAGATCCCGAATAGAGTAGGGGAGTGGGGAGCTCACAGAAGCACAAGCAGAACTAACGGTGGTTAGAGAGGAGTTGCGAACAAGGGCTCAACTCGCAAAGGCCAGTACCACACATATGGACAACCAATAGGGACCCCTACTCGGGGAGCCAGAGGCGAGCAGTGCAATACCATCAAGTACAAGACAAGAGCACGACTCAACCAGGAAACCGGACCCACCACGAATCACTACCTCAAGGCTAAGGGAGCACGCTCGACAACAAGCCCAACTACTTACAGAGAGAACATGAGTTACAGCACTTGCACAAGCGCGTTCGAGGGCTGGAGGCTCAGGTAAAACATGTGTAGGAACAATAGGAGGCGGGATTCCAGAGGGAGCTACAGAAGGCTACCAAGCTACAGGAGGCAACAATCGCAGCCCTGAAGTAGAAGCTAGCCATTGTGGAAAACGAAGCTACTACCTACCGCAAACACTTGGGCATAGCATAGGGGAGGGGGCACATGGCCCGAGGATGTGACAACGAATAAGTCCGGGCATCTACTTGACGGTGGTCTGACACCGTCAAACTACCAGCCAGCATGGACGAGCAACGGGATGAAGCGCTGGATAAGGAAGGTACTGCAGTTACGAACTGATGGCGATAGATGTCAGGCAGCGGCATAACCAAGCATAGATCTGATCATCCGGACCAACTACCCAGGGTACGTAGGACAGCACACGTGAGAGAGGTGCATAAATGAGATAGACAGGACTCTGTCACAAGGCAGCAAACTAGTAAGAAAGTGCCACATGTACCTAGGGTCTAGCACTAGGTGACTCACTATATAAGCAGGAAGGCTGGTAGTGGGTCAGGGACTTTTGGGAGTTAGGAAGTCTACATCTTGTATCTTGCTCCTCCTATCGGAGGTAGTTTGTACTCAGGCAGGCACGTTATATATATAAATACATGCTCCTTCTATTCACCATCTTATCGGTGATTCCCCGCTTGCTCTGCTCCTACGCACTCTGCTAACCACCACAATGGTAACCTAGGCGAACTCCCCCACCCTGTACATGGACCCTCGCGGCGTCCAGGTAGAGGCCATTCAGCACCTTCCAGTACTCTCGAGGTAAGGTCGGCTATCCACAACGTCCTGGCGACCACCGATGCTTCATAGAAAGCACCACATCTGGCCTGTGGAGTCCCCGACGACTAGCAGCTACTTGTTGGCTCCTAGTAGAACTGTACCATTGTCAAGGGTTTTTAGTACCTCATATGGTCCTTTCCATCCTGGCCGGAACTTGCCCTTCCGGAATATTTGTGGTTTCTTATACCACCATACCCATTGTCATGGCTTATATTCTTGGAAAATTTTTTTCCTATCCTTTGCTTGTTTGGTCTACTGTTGGTGGTTCTCTCTCGTCAATTGTGCCAAGAACCAGTTGTTCCAGTTGTTCCAGTTCTTCCAGTCTTTTCTGTGTCACTGCTGGTTCATCCGTAATCATGTGGTCTAAGCTCGTCCGTAGACTGGGTATGGTCAACTCCCATGGCATGACGGCCTCCAAGCCATAGGCCAGCTGGAAGGGTGTTGTTCCTGTTGCGGTTTTAAATGTTGTCCGGTACACCTATAACACCGATGGTAACATTTCTTCCCATCACCTGGGTTCGCTGTGGCAAAGCTTCCTCAAGATAGTGACCAGTACTTTGTTTGTAGACTCGACCTGTCCATTCCCCTGCTGATAGTAGGCTATTAACGTGCAATGCTTGATGACGAACATGCTGACTGTCAAGCCACGATTCAGAAACTAGGAAGAGAGCAGGATTCCAAGAACATGAAGGCTTGACTCAAGAACAGGACTGAGAGCAAGACCAGGTGCAGGACAGGATCCAGGAGCTAGACAGGAATAGGATAGGATCCGGTAGCAAGAAAGGAAGGCGCAAGACCGGATCTAGGAACAAGACAGGAACAAGACAGGATCCGGGAGCAAGACATGAGCATGAGGCAGAAGAGTAAGACAAGAACAAGGAACAAGAATAATCGTAGAATGACTGGTGTTGATAGTAACTGATTGTACAACAATTAGGTCGGAGCTTTTATGCTCACAACTCCAAGCTAATTAGTCATGAGTCTAATCTAGTCATGAGCTAAGAATAGTGACCCTTATCCTCTAGGCATATCCTGTAGCATATCCTATAGCATATCCTAGGAATATCATGTAGGTATATCTGTAGGAATATCTGCAGGCATATCCTGTAACCTGTATCCTGTATCCTGCATCCTAATCATATCCTGTATCCGGAATCCTGTATCTGTATCGGGTTGTGACAGCACCTCCTCCCTAAGGACGAGTTCCACGAGTCTTAGGACCTGGTTTAGCAGGATAATGCCGATGGAAGGCAGCAACTTTGGAAGAAGCATGGAGTAAGTTGGATGCAGGTTCCCAAGTGCGATCGGTAGGCAAATAACCTTTCCAATCCACCAAGTATTGAAGTTGGCGGCGATGAAGACGAGAATCAAGGATGGCTGCAACTTCGTACTCAGGTTCACCAGCAATGACCACAGGAGGGGAGGAGAAGAAGCACGACCAGGAAGAGAAGAAGGATGATACGGCTCCAACAAGGAGGTGTGAAACACAGGATGAAGTTTCACCAGATGGTAACTCGAGTCGGAAAGCTACAGGATTACCTCCGCCACAATCCTGTAAGGGCCCAATCGTTGAAAATCCAACTTAGAAGAAGGCCTGTTGGTGCGAATGTGTCGACGAAGAAGCCACACGAGATATGCAGGTGCCGGCTGACGATGGCATCAGCATGATGCTTGTACCGTTCCTGTGCCTGCTGAAGATGAACCGGAGATCATCCTGTACCTGACGAAGATGCTGGAGACGATCCTGTACTGCAGGAGCGGAAGAAGGAGAAGCAGGAGGAGCAAAGTCAAAACGTGGATGGTGGCCTGTAAGAGCAAAGAAAGGTGTCTGGCCTGTAGATGCGTGAACGGAGTTGTTGTAGGCAAACTCGCCATAGGAAGAAGGTCCAACCAATTATCCTGTTGGTAACTGATGAAGCAGCGAAGATATTGCTCCAAGGTCTGAATTGTGCGTTCTGACTCCCATCATTTGCGGGTGATATCCTGAAGAAAGATCCGCTTTAACCTGTAGACTCGAGAAGCTCTCGCCAAAACTTGGACATGAATTGTGGACCTCGATCAGAAACAATGCTCTCAGGAAGACCATGTGTCGGAACACTTCGCGGATCACCAACTCAGCAGTTGTCTGGCCTGTAGCAGTCTTGTTACATGGTAGGAAATGACTGTTTGGTGAAACGGTCAACACCACAAGAACTGCATCGAATCGCGAGAAGGAGGAAGATCTGTGAGGAAATCCATAGAAATGGATCTCCAAGGAGCAGAAGGAACAGGAAGAGGACGAAGAAGACCAGAAGGTGCATGACGAGGCATCTTCGACCTGTTGCAGGTGTCACAACTCCGTACAAACCTTTCCACAAAACCTCGCAACCCAGGCCACCAATAGTTGCGAGTCACCAACTCAACTGTCTTGGCCACACCAAAATGTCCTGTAGCCGGGGTATCATGACAATCCTGTACCACACGAGTCCTGCAAACACCAACAGGAACGTACAGGAGACCTTCCCGGTACAGGAGTCCGTCCTGTATGGCAAACAGCGTGTAGTCTGAACGGGAACTGGAGGAAGAGGACTTGCAATGTCAGGACTAATGTGTGAGAACACATTCTTGCCAAGTCGTCTGTAGCCAACTGCGAACGGATGTCCTGTAGAAGTGTTGAATCTGCTGGAGCCTGATGAACTGTAGTGCCGCAAGCCGAATCGATCAGGACCCAACAACACTTGCTTTGACAGTCATATGCAGGATCGCCCGGGCGGTGCAAGGTAAGACGCCTAGACAATGCGTCCGCCTTGCCATTCCGAAAACCGGGCCTGTAGATAATGACGAAATCAAAACGTGATAGGAACTCCGCCCACCTAGCCTGTCGCCGACTGAGAACTCGAGCCGTTTGAAAATACTCCAGGTTCTTGTGATCCGTAAGAACTTGTACAGGATGCAGCACCTTCCAGGAAATGCCGCCACTCCTCAAACGAATCCACAATGGCCTTGAGTTCCTTGTCATGAATCTCGTAATTGATCTCCGCCGAAAGGAACTTACGAGAGTGAAAAGCTACAGGATGAAGCAACTTGTCTTCTCCAACTTGTGATAGGACGGATCCTACTGCAAAATCGAGGCATCTGCTTCAACGAAGAAAGGACGAGAAGGATCAGGATGTGCTAAAATCGGAGCTGTCGTGAAGGCGTCCTTGAGTGTTGTGAATGCATGTTCCGCCTTGTCGGACCAAGAGAAAACCTTGTGCGCTTGGTGAGTTCCGTGAGTGGAAGTACACGCTTGGAGAAGTCCTGTATGAACCGCCTGTAGAAGTTTGCAAAGCCAAGGAAACATTGTACATCTCGTACAGACTTGGGCCTCTCCCACTCCACGATGGTCTTCACCTTGTGCATGTCCATGGAAACGCCAGCAGGAGAGACGATGTAGCCCAAGAACTCCACAGAATCCCTATCGAAAAAACACTTCTCCAACTTCGCATAAGGCCATGCTCGCGAAGCCGCTGTAGAACTAATCGTACATGCTTGTCATGTGCCGCCTGGTCCTTGGAGAAAATCAAAATGTCGTCGAGGTAGATCACCACAAACTGGTCCAAGAAGTCACGAAAGATGTCGTTCACCATGTGTTGGAACACGGCTGGGGCATTGGTAAGGCCGAAAGGCATCACCGTGTACTCGAAGTGTCCATACCTTGTACGAAAGGCAGTCTTCCACTCATCGCCTGGACGAATCCGTACAAGGTTGTAGGCCCCTCGTAAGTCGATCTTCGTGAACACCTTTGCTCCTCGCAGCCGATCGAGAAGTTCCGGGATCAATGGCAACAGGTACCGATTCCGATGGTGACTTGATTCAAACCCCTGTAGTCCACAACCAAACGTAAACTCCCATCCTTCTTCTTGACAAAGAAGATAGGTGCTCCTGCAGGGGACTTTGAGTGACGAATGAAGCCGGATGCCAAGTTGTCCTCGATGTACTGACGAAGAACCTCCAACTCTGTGGGTGACAGTGCATAAATCGGTCCGAACGGTGGAGTCTTTCCTTCTGCAAGATCAATAGGACAGTCGTAGGACCTGTGAACAGGAAGAACTGCAGCCTTGTGCTTGTCAAAAACGTCCTAAAGGAGTGATACTTGGATGGTAGGGAAGAAGGAGGAGAAGGAAAAGGAGCAGGAAGGAGATTGAAAAACAGGAGAGTCAGACACAGGAAAGGTAGAAGAGGACGTAGGAGTTACTTGAAAGGCAAAAAGGTGGAAAGGAGCAGGATCAGTGGCAAGTTCATGCATGGTAGTGGTAAGAACTCGGAGAGGAGAAGGAGGGAGCTGTGACTGAAAAAGAGGAAGGATCTTGGGGGGTGGAACAGAAGCAGAGTAACAAAAGAGGCAGGATTGGGAGAAACCTGTGTGGATGTTGACGAGTGTACAGGATTGGAAGAATCCTGTACAGAAGTCCGTGGTTGCACAGGAGTGAGGGAAGCCTGCGAGTGTGCTGACGAACCAACAGGAGGTGGATCCTGTTGAGGAGGAACCTTCGACACTGATACAGGATTGGAAGAACCCTGTACAGGAATCCGCAAACTTACAGGAGTGGAGAGAGCCTGTGGATGTGCTGAGGAACTGACATGAGGTGAATCCTGTCGAGGAGGAGTCTTCAACACTGGTACAGGAACAGGCACGGTCAATCCTGTAGCTTGTACTGCCTCAGATACCAAGGATGTATCCTGCACGCAGGAAGGTACAGGATTGATCCTGGCTGCTGGAGAGGAAAACGTGAGCGTCCTAGACCTCCAGTCGATCTGCGGATTTGCAACAACAAACCATGGCATGCCAAAAATGATGGGAGTCGACCGAGTCTTGATCAAGTTGAAGGAAATCGAACAGTTGAATGTACCATGACTGCAAGAGAAGGTGTGGTAGCATGGGTAACTGCGCCAGAAGCAATCAAACGACCATCGGCCACCTCTACAGGAACTGCACGCTTCAACTTCACCACCGGAATGCCATGTTGAGCTGCAAAAGTGTCATCCATAAAACATGCATTTGCACCAGTGTCTAACAGGGCAAACTCCTTGAGCTCTCGTTATTGAGGCGAATGTGTACAGGAAACTTGAGTGATGGAATGGTATGAGCAGCACCAATGGAGCCTGCACCTACGTCCAACTTCGCGGCTCCTAGACGAAGTGGACATTGAAGTTTTCCGACTGAACTTCAGCTTCGGCTTCACGCGTCTTGAACTTTCTGGCTTTATTAGGACATTCCGCCACCTTGTGTCCTGCTTCACCACAATACAAGCATAGGTTCTCACCCGACGACGTTGCTTCTCAGCATTGAAAGTGGGCCACGCTTGGATTTGTTAACCTCCATAGGAACTACTCCAGAAGGTGTCATAGGAACATGTGCTACGGCTACAGGATTGGCTGGCAGGAACTGCTGACGGAATTTTTCCTGACGGCGCTCGAACAAACGGTTGTCGCAGCGAACGGCCTGTTGCATGATCTCCGCTAATGTTTGAGCATCCGGTAACGTAAGGAGAAGGTCCTTCACATCATCCCTCAGCCCAAAACGGAAGTGTTCGATCAATGCAGTCTCGTCCCATGGAATGTTCGTGCACAATTGCTGAAATTCGGATGCATAAACGGAAGCTGGTCTGGATCCTTGTGTGAGCTTCCGTAACTTTGTGCATGCAGAACGGTACTTATCGGGATCTCCAAAACAGGCTTCAAAGGCAGCCACGAAACCTTCAAAGTCTTCCATCAATGGGTCGTCACGCTCCAGCAAGGGAGCAACCCAAGCCCGTGGAGATCCACTTATAAGGATGCCAAAAGGCCAACCTTTTGTGCATCGTCGAGTAGCGGCGTGGTTGCATGCGGATCAAGAGCCGGATCTGATTCAGGAAACCTTGGAAATCGGGCGATTGCCACTGAACTTTTCTGGCATGCTGATCTTCGGCTCCGAAGAAAAGTTCGATGAGAGGAACCACCGATGCTGAGAGAGAGCCTGCGCAGCAGCCTTGGAGGATGCATCAGCAGCTGCATGCGCCGCGTTGGTGGAACCTTGCAGATCGGTGACCACTTGGCGCAAAGTGGCCAGCTCATGGCAACATTTGGTGCTCGCGTTGAAAGTGCTCAAAATCAGCCATGATCAATGAAAAGAAAAAAAAAAGAGGAAAACGAAGGAAGAAAATCAAGGAAAAAAAAGGTATTAGGAAACGAGAGCTATGAAGCAGTTACTATCAAACTGTCAAGCCACGATCCAGGAACAGACAGGAAGAGAGCAGGATTCCAAGAACATGAAGGCTTGACTCAGGAACAGGACTGAGAGCAAGACCAGGCGTAGGACAGGATCCAGGAGCTAGACAGGAACAGGATAGAATCCGGGAGCAAGACAGGAAGGCGCAGGACGGATCCAGGAACAAGACAGGAACAAGACAGGATCCGGGAGCAAGACATGAGCATGAGGCAAAGAGTAAGACAAGAACAAGGAACAAGAATAATCGTAGAATGACTGGTGTTGATAGTAACTGATTGTACAACAATTAGGTCGGAGCTTTTATGCTCACAACTCCAAGCTAATCTAGTCATGAGTCTAATCTAGTCATGAGCTAAGAATAGTGACCCTTATCCTCTAGGCATATCCTGTAGCATATCCTATAAGCATATCCTGTAGGAATATCCTGCAGGCATATCCTGTAACCCGTATTTTGTATCCTGCATCCTGCATCCTGTATCATATATTCGGAATCCTGTATCCTGTATCGGGTTGTGACACTGACCAATTTTTGGACAATCTCGTTGATGAAGTGGCACCCCTGGTCTAACACCAGCTTCAGTGGGCAACCGAACCTTGTCAGAATGTTTACATAGATGAACCTTGTTGTTTGCCCTACCGTTGCTTCCCTGAGTGCCTTCGCCTCTACTCACTTTGTGGCATAGTCCGTTGCCACTACGATGTACTTGGAGCGTGTCGTGTGGGCCCTTGGGTTGATAGGCCCCACAAAGTCCAGGCCCCACTTCTCAAACGCCGCCATTCCTACTGAGGGGTGGTACTCCATGCCTTGGCTTGCCGTGGGTTTGCCTATCTATTGACAGTCAATGCAACTTCTTGCTGCCTTCATGGCGTCTAGGAAGATCGTTGGCCACCAGAATTCGATCTATAGGATTTTCCTAGCCGTTTTGTCCCTCCTGAAGTGTCATGCCCCTGGTCCTGCGTGAGCTATATTGACAATTTTGGGGATTTCCCATGCCAGGGGGCATGTCATCCCTCCCCTGCTTGTATAGATGATCCCGATCAACTGGAACGGTAAGCATCTTTGGGCGAGGCTTTGTCGATGTGTTGCTGATGTTCCAAAAAGGCTATTTAATCCATTGATGAGGTAGCATCATATTGGTTGTTGCCATGCTAGGATGTCCGGGCCGGTTATCGGCTCAGTGGCTTGTGGTGAAGTGCCTTGTTCGATAGTTGCCCCGAAAAGGTTGGCATCTGGTATGTCAAGCAAGGCAGCAGCTTCAGGTGGTTCGCCGCTCATTATTTGAGAGAGGAGATCCAATGATACATCCAGTTTACCTGCTTTATGGACTATGGTGAACTCAAACTCCTATAAGGGGAGTATCCACCGAGCCAGCCGCTCGATGAGCTGTGGTTTGTTCACGAGGTAGAGCAGGGCGTGGTGATTCACGATCAGTATGAAGTGGTTGCCTAGAAGGTAGTGGCAAAACTTAGATACTCCATAGATAACCACCAGGCATTCTTTATCAGTCATCGAGTAGTTGCGTTCGGCCAGCGTCATGAGTTGGCTTCCGTATGCAATGGGTCGGAGCATCCTTTCATCCTCCTCTTGGGACAGGACCACACCTGTAGCTACACTAGAGCCATCTGTTTGTAAGTGGAACTGTCGATTCCAATTTGATAGAATGAGGATAGGTGTTTCCACTAGCTAGTGCTTTATGTCCTCGAAGGTAGCCTATCGGTGGGCGGTCCATTCATATAGTGCCTCTTTGGTGAGTAATTCAGTCATAGGCTAGGCCCTATCGGCATACTGTCGGATAAACTTGCAGTAGAACCCTGCTTTCCTCAGGAACTACCGGAGTTCCGTTACATTTTATGGGGGTGGCATCTCGGCCAGTGCTCGTCTACTAATCTTGGGTCCACCGTGATGCCTTCCCTAGAGACAATGTGCCCTAACAACTTCCCTATGGTCATGCCAAATACACTTTGAGGAATTAAGAGATATCCCATATTTCTGGTAGTGCCGAAACACCCATTCCAGGCGTGCCACGTGGTCCTCCGCTGGTCCATAAGCTGTGAAGTCATCCAGGAATGCCCAGACAAAATCCGTGAGGTTGTCCATGAATATATGCTAGACCAATCTCTGAAACATGGCTGGAGCGTTGCAGAGTCTGAATGGCATAACTCTGAATGCGTATGCTCCCTAATCCATGATGAATGCAGTCTTGGCTTGGTCTTCCATTGCGATCGTCACCTAGTTGTATCCACTGAAGCCGTCCATGAACGAGTACCTCTCATGACTTGCTATGTCTTCTAAGATGGCCTTCGTGAAAGGGATGGGGAATGGGTACTTCTCCGTAGCGGCATTCAGTCGCCGATAGTTTATGTAGATTCTTAGTTGGCCGTCTTTAGGTACAATGACGATTGGTGACAGCCATTTTGAATTCTCGATGGGGTAGACAAAATCTGCTTCGAGCCACTTGTCAATCTCCTATTTAGCTTTTCAGCCATAGTTTGGGTTGATGGGGTCGGGTGTCAGGTTTCAGCTTAATTTTGTGTTGGCACAACTCCAGTGGAACTCCCCTTAAATCATGATAGGTCCAGGCAAATACCTCTCTGTATTTATGGAGGCAGTTGGTAATCTGCTCTCTTAGCTCTGATCCTATATGAGCATTAACATTGACTAGCCAAGGGTCTTCACCAGTGCCTATGTTGACTTGTCTGATCGCTGCCTCGGGAGTCATGTTCCACCCATACATTGGCTTGCTGTGGTACTCTTTTTGGGTTGGCAGAGCTACAGTCCGCATTTCCTTCTACAAAATGGGCCACCTTAGGATTTGAGCTTTTGAGGTGTCTGCTCTAGCCTCTAGCCAAGTCATTAGGTTCGCGGCAGCAAACTCCCGTACTTTCTGTTGGGGGTTCACCTTTCCTATGACAAATAACTCTAGCAAGCATGCTAGGTTAGCTGCTTCTTCCTCATCATCCAATCCCTCCCTCCAATTTGAGAGGTGGTATTCCTGGGGTCGGGATTCTGATGGTGGCGTCGAGACTTGTTTCGTAATCACAAATATGAGTCCCCCCTTGACAAGAAAATGGACCTGCTGTTTCTCCCAGTCGTGTTGTACCCTTGTGCCCCAGAGCCACGGCCAGCCAGGAGTAAGTCGAACCCCCCTTTTTCGTACATGTCAAAAATGACCACGTTTATTAAGAACTTAAAGCTTTGGATCATGATACCTACCTTCCTTATGATGCCCTTAAGTGCCACCTTGACTTGGTTCACCATTTGTATGAGGAAGGGTGAGGGCTCTGGGGACAGCATTCCTAACTCATGGAGCTTTATAGACATGATGTTTACGCCTGATCCCCCATCTATGATCACGTTGTGAAATGTGCGGCCAGCCACTTGGACAGGTATGGCTGATACGTTATCCACAAAGTCTACCATTGTCATTACGACCCTTAGGGGTGTTGCTGTGGGCCCGTGCAGCTCCCTGGTGAGGTTCATAAAGCCCTGGAGATAACAGTAATAGCTCTCCTAAACTAACACCTGGGTTTCTCACACCTTCCTGGCAAGGGCCTCGCACCTTCCAGGCAAGGGCCTCACACATTCTCGTCGTGCCCTTGGCCCCTAGACCCTGTGCCAATCTCACCTATTCCGTAGTTGTTTCCACCTTGGCGTGCCTTCGCTCCCACTGACCCGATTCTCTGAGTTCGACTACCACTTCCTCCTCACTTAACTCCCCATTGTCTTCCTCCTCCAAGTCAATGGGTCGTCTCGTCTGTTGGGCTTGTGACCTCGTGATTACCCTGCATTGCAGCTCGGGGGTGACAATTCTACATGGTAGGTTTGTGGTGCAGGACCCGATGTTACCGTGGCCGAGGCTAGTCCCTCAGCCACCCCTATGGCCCTTGGTACGTGCGCTTCTAACATGGGCTTGAGCATCGCAATTCAAGAGCATCGGTATAGTAAATGATGTCCGCTACACAGCGTGTAGATCAGCTCTCGACGTTCCAACCGTCTGTTCCTGTCATCGTACCTTGCTCAATTCTGTTGGTGCTCCCAAAAGTGCGGGTTGCGATCTCCTGATCGCGATCTGCGGTGGGATTGGCCACCATCGCAGCCCCCATACTGTTGGTCTCCCCGGTGGTCTACCTCCTATCGCTCAACGGCCTAGGCACCAGTCTAGAGTAGCATGCCACTTAAGAGCTTGGTTATCATCCGTGTTATGAGATCCCTGGACATTACACACTTTGCAACACAGTATATCCTAACTGAGCAAGAATTGTCATTAGGTCCTCCTGCCGTGCTACCACCACTTCGTTGTGATTGCTCGTGCTTCTTGGTTCCACTCGTCTCTCCTTCTAGGCCAGTTTTAAAACGCCTGAGAGGTTCTCCTCGTCTGTGGTAGTGTCATTTGCCCCTTTGTAATTTAATTTGTCCTGCGTCTTCCTCTCCTGACGTCTTTCAACTTCCCGCTTCTCACCACCCTAAACTATGTTGGCTTGTTGCTCATCGAGACCACGGTCTCCACTTCCACATGTGCCTTACTCCCTGACCCATGTTGTAGCTCCACTACTCCCTTGCCAAAACTCATCCTACCGAGCATATCCGTCTCCCTGTTCCCTCACACACTTGCTCCTCTACCCCTCCAACTCTTTCCCTTCCTAGATTCATCATCCACATTCCCTGTCTCCAGTTCCGAGAGCCAGCACCCTCCCTATCCTACCTCCATCCACCTGCTCCTCACCCTCCCTATCCTACCCTCTGTCCACCTGCTCCTCACTTGCATTCAAACCGTCACTCACCCATCCTTTACCTTTATCCTGGCTCGCCTTTGTGTTGCTTCTCGCTGCATCCACTACCTCCGGACCCCCTCATGGCTCAATGACGGACTTTCTCCAATCACCACGACCTTGTCCCCACTAGCACTGTTTAAAATCAACCCATCTTCCAACTCAAGGGTGGCCTTTCCTCCTTCCACCCCCTCTAGTTTGTCATAAGTCCCTCCTCTCTCTGTAGGCTTTGTTGTATGTTCCCCACTTGCACACACACCCTCACCAACACATTTCTTACCTTGCTTGGGGTTTTCTTAGTGCCTCGCCTTGCATCAGTCACTTAGCCACACCCTGCTCATCCATTCACATGGTTGCTCCTTTGCGTTAATCCCGCATTTCCCCACAACCGTGCCGTCCGAACGGTCTTCCCTTAAATTCAGCACTTGGTCTTCCAGCTCTCATGGTGGAGATTGTAGCACCGGACGTACCTCCACTTGCTCCAAGCCTACCTCATAAACCGGGACTTCCTTCTCCCTCATGGCCATTGCCACTACCAGGTTTGATAGCAAGTCCGCCCACTCATTTTGCTCTCTTAGTACATGACTACCTGAAATAAGTCCAAAAGCACACACACTCTCATGTAAAACCCACAAACCTGTTGTTCTCACGATGGCCTCCCCCTTCACTTGTTGCACCATTAACTTCACCACTGCCCACCTCAACCTTCAGCCGCGGCCCGCTTGAATCTGGCACCTCCACTACTTCGGCCCACCAAACCTGCTAGAATCCTCCACGGCTCCCTTCCTTAGATGCTCCTACACCTACCCCACTACCTAATATACGCCTATGCTGTGCTAAGATCCGACTTACTACCACGAAACCTCTAAAAAAACCGGCTACAAAATCAATGGCGCCTGCAGGGCACACACCATGGATGCTTCCTACATGCTCCCAATGCAACGATTTAGAACTTCCGTCTACTACGACCCGGACCTGCTAGGGCTAGGGTTTGTGTCGCCACCTCGCCATGGCGTCCCTTGCTCCAGGTGCTAGAGATGAAGATCCTTTTGATTTTCCTTCATTGCCAATTGATTGGCTAGAAGACTACATTCGTATGTTCGGGAAGGAGAAGTTCTCGACTTTCATTAGCGATGAGCTGCTGAGGAATGGAATAGTGGTTGCGGTGCCGCTGGAGTTGTCCACTGTACATAACCTGCAGGCTTGCAAGACCTGCGGCGAGGCGCTCCGACAAATTATGGCTCCGGCCGAGGCAACGGTGCACAGACCGAGCTACGACATGGGAGCCGCTCGTGAGGCTTGGAAGATTCCGTATGTTGTCTCCGAGGCTGCTCTGGAACTGGTGGCATCGATGGTGCAGGAATATGCCAAACAGTGGGACCCTCTTTACCGGTTTGTGCCGCTCGCGGCTATGCTTCAGAGCAGTGGGTGGGGAAAGTCAACGACTCATTTGCGAGCTTTGGAGGAAAGACTTCTACGTCATTTACCTCTCCTGTATGAGGGAGACCCAGTCTGGGTTCCCTAGGCGCACAGGGAAGCTTGCGGATATTCTAGATGATCCAAAGTCCACCGACGTGAATTTTGGGTTGCTCATCACCAGCGTCTTGGCAGTCTTGAAGGAAAACGTGGCTGCTGGAATGTCAGCTGAAGAGTGGATCAAGGAGTGGATCAAGGAACAAGTCGAGGCTGATGGGATCAAGGCTGGTGGGATGAATACCTTCCAGACACAAGTCCATGAGCGGTACTTGAAAATGCATCAGCAAGTTCCCGATACACTTCCTCAGAAGACTGCGTACAAACAGCTTGTGCACTACCATGAGGCATTGGAGGTATACTTTCGGCTCTCGATGCCAAGGTGCTACTCTGTGTGGACGAGGCTGGAGACATGCACAACTTTGTCAAGTACAGGAGGGCATTGAGGAGCATCCCACGCAATAGGGGCTTTTTCAGCCTTGTGCTTGGCACTGATCGGAAGGTGACAGAACTCGCTTCTGCTTTTGAAGATGACCCCAGCGGACGAGTCAGGTCGGGCACTCCCTACAAGCTTTACCATCCCATCTATTTGATCGGGAAGAGCGATCTATTGGTGAAAGACAGCGGAGGTATGGGTACAGATATAGACAGTGTGCTGCGATATGGAAGGCCACTGTGGGCTGCTTACTACGACTCGGTGAAGCTTCCTGCTGATCAGAAGGCTGCTGCAACCGTCCGGCTGGCGTGGAAGAAACTGTTGGGAAGAGATGTGGACATTGACGGGCCCAAGTCAGACTGGGTGACTCAGGAAGTTGCAGTCGCAGTTTTTGCATGTATCGTTGGGCTAGATGTAATTGCGTGGGGGACACTGCCACAGGAGTTGGTCGCTAGGCACATGAGGACAATCGTAAAGATTTCAGAGGATAGGAAGAGGGTATACACTGCGGTGGCTGCGGAACCTGTTCTTGCTGCTGGTGCTGCTGTCCTGCTGCATGCCAAGGATGATGACCTGCTGGGGAACTTCCTAGACAAGTTGACAGAGGTTTTTGTGGACGGTTTGGTGCTCGAGGGTGTTCGAGGGGAAACTGTGGCCAGGATTGTCATCATGCTGGCCATGCACGAATGCACCAAAGGTCACAACTACATTCATCCTGTCCCGCTGGAGACTTTTCTCAAGGTGATGTTCGGGAGCAAAGTTGTGCAGGATTTGAGAAGGAACCGTGTCGACATGTCAGGAACTGTCTTCTTCAACTCGTTCGCCCCTACCTCGGCTCCTCCGTCTCCAGAGCTACTGGATCAGTGTTACGAGAGGTGCACTGCGCTCGTTGCAAGGAGGAACGAGCGGCTTTTGGACTTTGCTCTTCCTACACGTGATGGGCTGCCTGTGCAAAGGGAGACACTAGCTGTTCCTATAAGGATGAAGCTACTGCAGCACCATCGGATCTCGTTTCCTGGCCAGGTGAAATGTCTTAAGGACAATCGGTTTGATGCACGAGTAGAGTTGCTTTTTCAGATTGGATCATCAAAAGGTAAGACGGAGGTTCGCGACCATACGATCGTAGTTCATGGTCTAGACGGTTTTAAGCACCTTAAGAAGAGGGGGATGGGAGGTCTGCTAAAGAGGCTCAAGCGCCTGTCCAAAACCCATGAGGATGTCTTCAGAACTGCTACGGACGAGGAAAGACTTGTTCTCGAAGGAATGGTCCCTCTCGTGGACAAAGACGTTGAGGAACACATGGAAGTGGAAGTTTCTATTGAGGAACACATGGAAGTGGAAGACGAGTGATGAGGAATGCATTTGCTGTTTGCTGTTTGTGTTTTTAAGTTTCAAATAGAAAAGCGCGTGGCATATTAACGCCTTGCGGTATCATTTTTCACATTGTGCGGCTCGCACGGCCACATTGATCCATTCATAGGTAAGACAACATGAGATTAAGACGAAGTAGGCAAACAACTGGTCTACACCGCTTTCCAAAGGATCGACCCTCATAAACCCGGCTTAAACGTAATTCCTTCTTAACCGTGCTTAGCCGCGGCTAAACCGTCCTTCAACAGTCCTTAATCACGTGCTTAAACTCTTAAGCACGTTCCTAGTAAAAAGCATTCCTAAAAATTTGTAAATGCAAGCAGCATTAACTAACCTGTTCAAACTACAATACATAATAATTAAACCCTTAAACAATAATTAAGTGTGGTCCTAATTCCTTCTTAAACCATCACTTCTCAATCATGTGCTTAAACTCTTACTCACATAATATAATTTCTATTACATTTAATTTGTCTAATAAAACCCTTGCATGTTCCCTAGCGTGTTGATGTAGATTCTAATGTTTATGCGATGGGTGATGGCGAACACATGTTCATGATTGCTCTTTATTTTGATGACTTGTTAGTTATCAGGGGAGATGAAGTTACCATTTATAACTTCAAAACCAAGGTTGTTAATACATTCAAATGAAGAACTTAAGTGAAATTTGCACCTTGGTCAGGCATTTAAATGAAACGACATATCAATATTGTTGTGATGAAATTGCATTAAATCCAATATGTGAAATTACTCTTGGCCCATTTCAATATAGCTTATTACCTAGCGAATTATTTTGGTGGTAATATTATTATCGGATAATAATATTACCATCTTGCATAGACACCTATGGTCATTGACACACTCGCACATGAAAATGTAATGAAAATGCCAAAGAGGCCCCTTATTGGAGTCTAGTTGGCTACTTGATGTCTCAACAAGGTTGGACATATGCTATGTCATGATTGTGTTTAGCCAATTCAACACACGATCGTGCATCAATTCGTTAGAAGGTTGCTAAACACATTCTACACTATCTCAAGGGACAGTGATTCATGATTTGTGCTGATTAGTAACTTTTAAACATTCACATATTCATTTTAACGGTGTGCAAATCATAATTAAATGTATGTATGCAATTAATCTTGAGTTGTTGATAAAAATAATTTAAATGGTAATATAAAAAGAAATTTAATAAAGAGGAGCAAGTGCTGGAGATTTTACGCAATCAAGTGTGTACACTCTAAGAAAAGATGTAGTTCTAAAATCGTTTTGACATTTATATTCAATATAGATAAGAAGAATTTACATTTTTAGTGAAGTGAAACAAATGATTCATTTGGATAATCTGTACCAAGGCCAGTTTATATTATATGAATATGAGAAATATAAATATATAATTATGATAAATTAAAATATTTAAATACGACTCAGATCGTGTTGAAATAAATATATGAATATTTGATATGCAGGTGGAATATGACGAATATTTTCTCAATGTGCAACGACTCCTCAGTGGCCACAACACACTCTATCACACACACACACTGATATAGACATATTTTCTATATTAAAAAAGTGCATTAAGTTGATGATAGTCAACTTCGTGTTATCATTTTGATTATTCCTAATATTTACAAATAAAATTTTAATATATTTAAAGGGTTTAAAAATTTATCTTATAACAAAAAAAGTAAATTCTTCTAAATATATTCTTCGAAACAATTTTTCTAAACTTTATTATTATAAACAACCGTGCAATGGTATGTTGTGTACAACAAACAAACACATAGTGTGTGTCTGTGTGTATTGTACATAGTTGAAAATTCTACATTAATGTACATAATTGAATATTACTAACATCAGAAAAATGTTAGTACCTGTGCGAAGTACTGCATCGTATACCTCTCTTTGCTTTGAAGTACACATAGTAACACGAAGTTAAAAGATTATCATGAACATAATGGATTTTTTAATATGCAAAATATATATGGAAGTGTTGCAAAATCAATAAAAAGAAAAGAAAGGAAAATTTGAAAGCATTGACAAGTGAAACCACGCTTAATTAATTATTTTAAACTTAATTTTTTTCTACTAAAAAACATTGGGAAATCGAATAATTTGTTCAGTAAACTTTACATAAAACATAATTATAAATAATGACAATAATCCAAATTTGTTTAAAAACTCAATGGCACAAACACGGAAAACACAATAAAGTACTTTTACATGTCATAATAAATATGTAAATACACACACATACTGGTTACCTTCAAGCTTTACAGATAAAATACACACATACAGTCACTTATGTGAACCAACATGCATATGTGTACGTATATGTAAGTACATACGTATATGGCAATTGTTATGTCCTGTAATATAATCATACAATGGCAACATGTAAACAAACAAGTCTCCTCAGGCCGTTCGCATGGTGGCGGCATTTTCTAGAGCAACTCTGTTGTGTTTGTGCGTGTATACTACATATACATACAGTTACATGTAAAGTATGTATCAGAATAATGCAGCTAGTAGAGAGAATATTCACATATAACAAATACCAAATATGTATAGCTACACAATAACACGCACGCTCCATAATATAATCACTAATTTCATAAGCCACTGCAATACATATATTTAATTAAACGGAGTTGATGTTTTGTGTTGAATTTATTTTATCCTCTTGAAACACATTTGTAATGGGAAATTCATATTTATATTAGCATGCTTGTGTGTGTGTGTGTGCGAGGAGTTGTTGAACAAAGTTGGAAAAATTTGTCACCTTCTGGAAAATTTGTCACTTGGTCAGGTATAAAATATTTGATTTTCCATATTTTTTCTAGTGTTGGATACAATTTTAATATAGAATGATTAATAAATAAAAGAAAATTTTATAAAGTTAAGTTTATTCTTTAAAAAACTTTATGCCTTTCCCAATATACACCTGTCCGTTATGGCATCCTGTTATGACCCATATAACGAATCAAAGAATATTCCTCAGAAAGGTATAAGTTAGAATATTCCTAAGGAGTTATACCTAAATCTAAGAGAGAATTAAGGGCACACTATTATTGGAAGCCTTTCTTGGAATATATATATATATATATATATATATATATATATATATGAGAGCAGCGTGTGGAGACTAGAGACAGCTCGGGGAGGTCAGGTGGTATTGTGAGGGTCTCTAGATTGTACGTAGAGGTGCCTAACAATTTGGTATCGGAGCGAGGTTCGAGATGAGTGACCGGTGGGAAGGAGAAGACAACACCAATGAGGAGTGGACGAACCAGGAAATCGTGCTCGAATTATACGCTATGGCGAAGAATTCCAAGCAATTTCAAGAGTACATGACTGGTTCCTTGGAGGTGATTCGTGAGCGGTTGGATACTATTGAAGATCAACTTGCTCAAGGAACCGTGACTGGTAAGAGCAGGGTGCTAGATCGTCTTCGCGTTCCACCTTTTACCGATAAAGAATCCGCAAATGAGGCTATGAGTTGGCTTCAGATAGCAGCGAACTTGCTCACTGCACAGGGAGTGACTACTGAGTAGGCTATGATAGCGGTATCAGTAGCCTTGAAGGATAAAGCTGCGGGGTGGTGGACACGCATTCGAAATCAGCACCAGTTAGCTCACCAGGAGATGATTGCGACTTGGGAGGAGTTCTCTGAGCTATTTAAGAAGGAGTATGCTCCTTGGTTCGATGTGTCTCATGCAAGGCGTGAATTGCGACATTTAGAGCAAGGGAAGATGACCTTGGACGATTACATTGAGAAATTGAGTCAATTACTTTGTCGTGTACCTGACGTGTCTGTCAACCAGCAGAAGGATTATTTTGTAGATGGGCTGCGAAGTGCTAACTTGCGTAGACATCTTAACTCGGTGATTCAGTCCAAGACTTTGGAGGAGCTGTTCGAATAGCTCGCTTGCTAAATGAAGAGGATAAGGTGTTTAAGGAGAATGAGCGACATGGCAAGAAGCGTGGTAGGAGCACTTCTCCAAGTCCTCGTGAGCACCAGGAGTATAGAGGGAATAGCCATCGTGCTAGGCCGAAGTCCAAGCTGGTAGCTTCTAGTTCTTATCGCACCGACAATCGGCCTAAGAAGATTGTCAGGTGTTTGATAGTGAACGTTGCCACCTGTGTGGAGAGGTGGGACACTGGAAGGCCAATTGTCTAAGGAGGAACAAGCCCAAGGGCAAGGGGTTCAATGGTGACAAGGACAAGGAGACACCTAAGAAGCTTCAGGAGATGGAGCGTGGAGAGGAACACAAGGGAGATAGTTCTAAACCACGAGGTAAATTTTTATTTGTTCTTGCTCGACAGGTAAACTACATGGCACAGGAGGAGCCACACACACATGCTATTGTGGTGGAGGGACAACTTGGTGAACGTCCAGTGCGAATCCTCTTGGATAGCGGAAGTAGCGATAACTTTGTATCAGCAAAGTTAGTGCAGGAGTGCAGCTTGCCCATGAAGATTGTGCCTCAATACGAGATTGAGGGCTCAGCTATTGTCACACAGAGCTAGAATGCTTGTGTGGAGGAGTTACAGCTGACGGTTGGCAAAACTCAGCTGGTGGAGACTTTCTTCCTTGCGGAGCTAGCGCGTGTGGACCTCATCCTTGGGATGAGCTAGCTGGAGCATGTGGATCCTGAGATCAAGTGGAGCATCAAGCGAGTGAAGCTTGAGTACAGTGAGTGAAAGACACTTGGTTTGGAACAAGGCTTGAGTCTCCAAACAAGTATCTTTCTACTATGTCTTTGAAGAAATACTCCGTAATAAAGAAGATCAAGTCTTTTTGATGTATATACGTGAGTTAGATTTTCTAATGTCACATTGGGCGAAGCTGCTGTGCAAGTTTTGCTGATGTCTTCCTTCCCGAGCTACCTCATGGCTTACCACCTGCAAGAGGTGTGGAACATGAGATTGTGTTGGAACAGGGTACGAAAGCCATTTACCGTAAGCCGTTCCAACTGAGCCATGCTGAGGAGCAAGAGGTTAAGAGACAAGGATGGAGCTATTGGAATATGGCTTCATACAACCGAGCAAGTCTCCATTTGGTGCATTAGTATTGCTTGTCAAGAAGAAGGATGGCACCATGAGGATGTGCATAGACTACAAAGCTCTCAACAAGCAAACAGTGAAGGACATGATGCCCATCCATGTGTGGATACTATCATGGATCATCTCGGTGGAGCCAGAGTGTTCACCAAGATAGATTTGCGCAGCGGGTATCATCAGATTGCTGTGAAGGAGGCAGATATCTACAAAACTGCTTTCAAACACTAGCTTCGGGCATTTTGAGTTATTGTTATGCCATTTGGCTTAACAAATGCCCCAGCCACATCACTCGGTTGATGACTGAGGTGTTTGGTGACTACTTGCATGACTTGTGGAGATCTTCCTCGACGATATTCTATTTACAGTAAGAATATGAAGGAGCATGTGGAGCATTTGCGGAGAGTTCTTCAATTGCTGAGGGAGAACAAGCTCTATGCAAAGAAGAGCAAATGTGCATTTGCTCAGTGCGAAGTGGAGTATTTGGGTCACATTGTGACGCCAAGTGGAGTGAAGACTGATCCACAGAAGGTGGCAGTGGTGGAGCAATGGCCAGTTCCTAGCAATGCACAAGAGTTACGGAGTTTCTTGGGCATGGCTGGTTATTACCGCGGTATGTCAAGGATTATGCCAAGAAAGCTTCTCCGTTAACTAGGTTGCTGAGGAAGGACGTTCCCTTTGCATGGAGTGCTTCAGAGGAGAGCAGTTTCCAAGCTTTGAAACAAGCTTTGGTACGTGCACCAGTTTTATGTATTGCAGATCCCTCTAAGCCTTATGAGGTATCATGTGATGCAAGTGGAGTGGCCATTGGAGCTGTACTTATGCAAGAGGGAAGGCCTATTGCTTATGAGAGTCGTACTTTGAATCCTGCAGAGCAACTACTCAACGTATGAGCAAGAACTACTGGCTATTGTTAATGCATTACGAGTTTGGAGGCACTATCTTTATGGTGCAAGTTTCAAGGTGTTTACAGATCACAAGCCTTTGGTGTATCTGTTCACACAGAAAGAGTTAAACTCTCGGCAAGCTCGCTGGATGGTTAAGCTCATGGAGTTTGGCGAATTTCCTATTGAGCATCGCAGGAAAGGCTAACGTGGTGGCAGATGCTTTGTCACGCGTTAGGAGAGCCACAGTAGTGGGAGAATTCCAAACACGCTTATGTAATGCATTAACAAGGACGGTCAGTGAGTTTAGCCAAGTAGTTCAACATGCTCAAGCACAAGATGCCGAGGTGCAGGAGCTCAAAGGACAGCTAGAGCCACCATTCTCATTTCAGGATGGGGTTTTGTACTACAATGGCCGTGTGTACCTTCCTCGTGTGGACCATTTGATCAACCAGGTACTATATTTTCATCATGATCGCCCGGAGGCTGGTCATTTTGGGGGAGGAAAACGTATGAGTTGATCAAGAGGAGGTTCTACTGGAGGAATATGAAAGCTGATATCATAGAGTACTGCAGGACTTGTGACAAGTGTCAGCAAGTAAAGGTGCCCAGGAGAAACCAGGTGGGCTATTAGTACCATTGCCTATTCCAGACAGGCGATGGGGCAGTATCTCTATGGACTTTGTCACCCATTTGCCAAGGACACAGAGGCAGAATGAACAGGTGTGGGTCATTGTGGACAGGTTGACAAAGTTTGTCAAGTTAGTTCCCTTGGGGAAGAATGTGAATGCATCCGAGCTGGCTACGATGTATTTACAACATGTATTTCCTATCCACGGATTTCCAGATGATATTGTAAGTGATAGGGACTCCAAGTTCACTTCTAGCTTTTGGAGAGGCTTTTCTAAGTGCATAGAAGTGAAGCTTAAGCTGTGTAGTGGAGATCATCCTGAAACAGATGGGCAAACAGAGAGAGGTGAACCAAGTTCTGAAGATATGCTAAGGTGCACTATTAACCAGAAGGAAGGCCAGTGGGATAAGTATATTCATTACTCGAGTTTGCTTATAATAATAGCCAGCACAGTGGCATTGGAATGAGTCCATACTATGCTATGTTTGGACGACATCCCAAGACAGCTTTTGAGCTCGGTTTAGCAAGTAAGAAGGCTCAAGGCAACATGGATGAGGAAGCTAAAGATCTGAGTGTTGAACTTGAAAACATTCAGAGTTTGTGCAAGAAGAACTTACAAGCAGCTCAGAGCCGAGCTATCAAGTTTGCTAATGAGCACAGAAGCTTCCGAGAGTTCCAGGTGGGGGATTATGTATATCTCCGAGTGGTATTTGCCACACATGTAAGGCGGACACAGTTGTGGCCTTACGGAAGGGACGCAATGATAAGTTGTCTCCCAGGTACTCAGGTCCTTATGAGATTCTGGAGCGTATCGGTAAGGTGGCATATCGATACGGCTGCCAGAAGAGTGAGGGTGCACCCAATGTTTCACGTTAGCCAGTTAAAGAGAGTACTCACAAGGAACGAGTCCCGGGTAGATTCTTTGTGGATGTACGAGGCTAATGATACAAGACCAATTGAGTAAGTTATACTGCCCTTGAGGACAAGGACTTGCTAATGGGGGGAGATTGTTATGACCCATATAACGAATCAAAAATATTCCCCAGAAAGGTATAAGCTAGAATATTCCTAAGGAGCTATACCTAGATCTAAGAGAGAATTAAGGGCACACTATTATTAAAAGCCTTTCTTGGAGAGCAGTGTGTGGAGACTAGAGACAGCTCGGGGGAGGTCGGGTGGTATTGTGAGGGTCTCTAGATTGTACGTAGAGGTGCCTAACACATCCAAGGTTACTTTTGAATTCCTCATCAAACTTAAAACTGTATGTGATTTGGTGGATACATAATCACTTTTATCATTTCAGTTGCAAAGAGCTAGATATGATATTAACTATTAAATTAATTTGTACCCAAGACATAATTAATTCATAATTACTTATTATTCAGGCTCTTGTTTTAATTAAATTTATCTCATGTGCACTCAATAAAAACTATACACTTTATGAGTTATGGAGGTTATTTTAACAAGTGTTTTTGTTTCTATATGTATGTGTTATACATCCTAAGTATGTGAAATATGAATACACATTAATAATAAATATTAAATCTGAGATCTACTTTACAAGAAACAATATATTTTATGTTATTATAATGACATAAATCTGTGTCATTGAAGAGATTATTCACATTCCAAGTTTATTAAAGTTCATTTTAACGTGGTGTAAAATTGTAATTATAATAAACGTGGTGGTATGCGTTGATCTGAACTGGCTTTGAGAAAATATTTCTAAATCGCATTTATACATTATAAATTCTAAATTGTTACAATTGTATATATTTATTTATATAAATGTTAGGCACCCCTACGTACAATCTAGAGACCCTCACCAAACCACCCGACCTCCCCAGAGCTGTCTCTAGTCTCCACACGCTGCTCTCCAAGAAAGGCTTCCAATATAGTGTGCCTTAATTCTTTCTTAGATCTAGGTATAGCTCCTTAGGAATATTCTAGCTTATACCTTTTTGGGGAATATTCTTTGATTTGTTATATGGGTCATAACAATCCTCCCCCATTAGCAAGTCCTTGTCCTCAAGGGCAGTATAACTTACTCAATTGGTCCTGTATCATTAGCCTCGTACATCCACAAAGAATCTACCCGGGACTCGTTCCTTGTGAGTACTCTCTTTAACTGGCTAACGTGAAACACTGGGTGCACCCTCACTCCTTCTGGCAGCCGTAGTCGATATGCCACCTTACCGATACGCTCCAGAATCTCATAAGGACCTGAGTACCTGGGAGACAACTTATCATTGCGTCCCTTCCGTAAGGCCACAACTGTGTTCCGCCTTACATGTGTGGCAAATACCACTCGGAGATATACATAATCCCCCACCTGGAACTCTCGGAAGCTTCTGTGCTCATTAGCAAACTTGATAGCTCGGCTCTGAGCTGCTTGTAAGTTCTTCTTGCACAAACTCTGAATGTTTTCAAGTTCAACACTCAGATCTTTAGCTTCCTCATCCATGTTGCCTTGAGCCTTCTTACTTGCTAAACCGAGCTCAAAAGCTGTCTTGGGATGTCGTCCAAACATAGCATAGTATGGACTCATTCCAATGCCACTGTGCTGGCTGTTATTATAAGCAAACTCGAGTAATGGAATATACTTATCCCACTGACCTTCCTTCTGGTTAATAGTGCACCTTAGCATATCTTCCAGAACTTGGTTCACCCTCTCTGTTTGCCCATCTGTTTCGGGATGATCTCCACTACACAGCTTAAGCTTCACTTCTATGCACTTAGAAAAGCCTCTCCAAAAGCTAGAAGTGAACTTGGAGTCCCTATCACTTACAATATCATCTGGAAATCCGTGGATAGGAAATACATGTTGTAAATACATCGTAGCCAGCTCGGATGCATTCACATTCTTCCCCAAGGGAACTAACTTGACAAACTTTGTCAACCTGTCCACAATGACCCACACCTGTTCATTCTGCCTCTGTGTCCTTGGCAAATGGGTGACAAAGTCCATAGAGATACTGCCCCATCGCCTGTCTGGAATAGGCAATGGTACTAATAGCCCACCTGGTTTCTCCCTGGGCACCTTTACTTGCTGACACTTGTCACAAGTCCTGCAGTACTCTATGATATCAGCTTTCATATTCCTCCAGTAGAACCTCCTCTTGATCAACTCATACGTTTTTCCCCCAAAATGACCAGCCTCCGGGCGATCATGATGAAAATATAGTACCTGGTTGATCAAATGGTCCACACGAGGAAGGTACACACGGCCATTGTAGTACAAAACCCCATCCTGAAATGAGAATGGTGGCTCTAGCTGTCCTTTGAGCTCCTGCACCTCGGCGTCTTGTGCTTGAGCATGTTGAACTACTTGGCTAAACTCACTGACCGTCCTTGTTAATGCATTACATAAGCGTGTTTGGAATTCTCCCACTACTGTGGCTCTCCTAACGCGTGACAAAGCATCTGCCACCACGTTAGTCTTTCCTGCGCGATGCTCAATAGGAAATTCGCCAAACTCCATGAGCTTAACCATCCAGCGAGCTTGCCGAGAGTTTAACTCTTTCTGTGTGAACAGATACACCAAAGGCTTGTGATCTGTAAACACCTTGAAACTTGCACCATAAAGATAGTGCCTCCAAACTCGTAATGCATTAACAATAGCCAGTAGTTCTTGCTCATACGTTGAGTACCGTTGCTCTGCAGGATTCAAAGTACGACTCTCATAAGCAATAGGCCTTCCCTCTTGCATAAGTACAGCTCCAATGGCCACTCCACTTGCATCACACGATACCTCATAAGGCTTAGAGGGATCTGCAATACATAAAACTGGTGCACGTACCAAAGCTTGTTTCAAAGCTTGGAAACTGCTCTCCTCTGAAGCACTCCATGCAAAGGGAACGTCCTTCCTTAGCAACCTAGTTAACGGAGAAGCTTTCTTGGCATAATCCTTGACATACCGCCGGTAATAACCAGCCATGCCCAAGAAACTCCGTAACTCTTGTGCATTGCTAGGAACTGGCCATTGCTCCACCACTGCCACCTTCTGTGGATCAGTCTTCACTCCACTTGGCGTCACAATGTGACCCAAATACTCCACTTCGCACTGAGCAAATGCACATTTGCTCTTCTTTGCATAGAGCTTGTTCTCCTCAGCAATTGAAGAACTCTCCGCAAATGCTCCACATGCTCCTTCATATTCTTACTGTAAATAAGAATATCGTCGAGGAAGATCTCCACAAAGTCATGCAAGTAGTCACCAAACACCTCAGTCATCAACCGAGTGAATGTGGCTGGGGCATTTGTTAAGCCAAATGGCATAACAGTGAACTCAAAATGCCCGAAGCTAGTGTTGAAAGCAGTTTTGTAGATATCTGCCTCCTTCACAGCAATCTGATGATACCCGCTACGCAAGTCTATCTTGGTGAACACTCTGGCTCCACCGAGATGATCCATGATAGTATCCACACGTGGCATGGGCATCCTGTCCTTCACTGTTTGCTTGTTGAGAGCTCTGTAGTCTATGCACATCCTCATGGTGCCATCCTTCTTCCTGACAAGCAATACTGGTGCACCAAATGGAGACTTGCTCGGTTGTATGAAGCCATATTCCAATAGCTCCATCACTTGTCTCTTAACCTCTTGCTCCTCAGCATGGCTCAGTCGGAACGGCTTACGGTAAATGGCTTTCGTACCCTGTTCCAACACAATCTCATGCTCCACACCTCTTGCAGGTGGTAAGCCATGAGGTAGCTCAGGAGGGAAGACATCAGCAAATTCCTCAAGGACAACTTGCACAGCAGCTCGCCCAATGTGACATTAGAAGAATCTAACTCACGTATATACATCAGAAAGACTTGATCTTCTTTATTACGGAGATATTTCTTCAAAGACATAGTAGAAAGATACTTGTTTGGAGACTCAAGCCTTGTTCCAAACCAAGTGTCTTTCACTCCACTGTACTCAAGCTTCACTCGCTTGATGCTCCACTTGATCTCAGGATCCACACGCTCCAGCCAGCTCATCCCAAGGATGAGGTCCACACGCGCTAGCTCCGCAAGGAAGAAAGTCTCCACCAGCTGAGTTTTGCCAACCGTCAGCTGTAACTCCTCCACACAAGCATTCCAGCTCTGTGTGACAGTAGCTGAGCCCTCAATCTCGTATTGAGGCACAGTCTTCATGGGCAAGCTGCACTCCTGCACTAACTTTGCTGATACAAAGTTATCGCTACTTCCGCTATCCAAGAGGATTCGCACTGGACGTTCACCAAGTCGTCCCTCCACCACAATAGCACGTGTGTGTGGCTCCTCCCGTGCCATGCAGTTTACCTGTCGAGCAAGAACAGACAAAAATTTACCTCGTGGCTTAGAACTATCTCCCTTGTGTTCCTCTCCACGCTCCATCTCCTGAAGCTTCTTAGGTGTCTCCTTGTCCTTGTCACCATTGAACCCCTTGCCCTTGGGCTTGTTCCTCCTGGACAATTGGCCTTCCAGTGTCCCACCTCTCCACACAGGTGGCAACGTTCACTATCAAACACCTTGACAATCTTCTTAGGCCGATTGTCGGTGCGATAAGAACTAGAAGCTACCAGCTTGGACTTCGGCCTAGCACGATGGCTATTCCCTCTATACTCCTGGTGCTCACGAGGACTTGGAGAGGTGCTCCTACCACGCTTCTTGCCATGTCGCTCATTCTCCTTAAACACCTTATCCTCCTCATTTAGCAAGCGAGCATATTCGAACAGCTCCTCTAAAGTCTTGGACTGAATCACCGAGTTAAGATGTCTACGCAAGTTAGCACTTCGCAGCCCATCTACAAAATAATCCTTCTGCTGGTTGACAGACACGTCAGGTACACGGCAAAGTAATTGACTCAATTTCTCAATGTAATCGTCCAAGGTCATCTTCCCTTGCTCTAAATGTCGCAATTCACGCCTTGCATGAGACACATCGAACCGAGGAGCATACTCCTTCTTAAATAGCTCAGAGAACTCCTCCCAAGTTGCAATCATCTCCTGGTGAGCTAACTGGCGCTGATTTCGAATGCGTGTCCACCACCTCGCAGCTTTATCCTTCAAGGCTACTGATACAGCTATCATAGCCTGCTCGGTAGTCACTCCCTGTGCAGTGAGCAAGTTCGCTGCTATCTCAAGCCAACTCATAGCCTCATCCGCAGATTCTTTACCGTAAAAGGTGGAACGCGAAGACGATCTAGCACCCTGCTCTTACCAGTCACGGTTCCTTGAGCAAGTTGATCTTCAATAGTATCCAACCGCTCACGAATCACCTCCAAGGAACCAGTCACGTACTCTTGAAATTGCTTGGAATCCTTTGCCATAGCGTATAGTTCGAGCACGATTTCCTGGTTTTCCACTCCTCATTGGTGTTGTCTCTCCTTCCCAGGTCACTCATCTCAACCTTGCTCCGATACCAAATTGTTAGGCACCCTACGTACAATCTAGAGACTCTCACCAAACCACCCCGAGCTATCTCTAGTCTCCACACGCTGCTCTCCAAGAAAGGCTTACCATAATAGTGTGCCCTTAATTCTCTCTTATAACTCCTTAGGAATATTCTAACTTATACCTTTTTGGGGAATATTCTTGATTTGTTATATGGGTCATAACAATAAACCAATATTTAAGAGAGGTTTAGACAGGAGAGACCTATCCATCTTATTTAGGCTCTCTCTCTACATATATACTACATCATAATAATAATTGTTATATACATAGGTGAGAATAATAAGGAGACAGTGGCAATTGTTCCGAGCCAGGCTCTCTCATTAGAGGAAATAAGGAGTGTATTGCAGCCCCTTCTTGAAGCATTTAGGCAGCTTGCAATGGCAAAGACAGCGGACGGGACGAGGGCTCGATACTCGCGACTCTATAAAACGCTTGCTGTGCGAGTTAGGTTGGTGATCACACATACGATAAAAATATATAACTTACCAGGGTACCATACTAAATCCCATCATGTGTGTGTGTGTGCGCGAGAGAGAGAGAGAGAGAGGCACACATACACACACACGTACACATGTGTAAATATATATAACTTATACTAAATCTCAGCGTGTGTGTGTGTGTGTGTGTGTGTGTGTGTGTGTGAGAGAGAGAGAGAGAGAGAGAGAGAGAGAGAGAGAGAGAGTGAGAGTGAGAGAGAGAGTGAGTGAGTGAGTGAGTGAGTGAGAGTGAGGTGCATGCACACACACAGATTGAACATTTACATTATATATGTAAAAACACTTTATTATTGTGTTTGTGCAAAACAAATTTGGAAAGGATTTTTCACAGTTTTGATTATTGTCATTATTTATAATTATGTTTTATGTAAAGTTTACTGAAAAAATTATATTTGATTTTCCATATTTTCTTAGTGAAACAAAAAGTAAGTTTAAAATACTTAAAAACCTTGTTTACCACTTTTGAAGGCTTCTACAAAAATAAGTTTTTCTTTTCTTTTTATTAATGTTGCAAAAAACTCCCACGTAAAGTCTCATTTTATTATACATATATATTTTTGCATATTAAAAAATTCATTATGTTTATGATAATTTTTTAACTTCGTGTTACTATCTACTTCAAAGGTGCTAACATTTTTTATTCTTGATGTCCGTGACATTTCAACAATTAATGTAGTTTTGATTATTAGTTATTAAGTTTTATATAGTTAATAATAAATAAAATGTATAGTACTTATTTATGTAGAAATTTGATAAAGATAAGTTTATTTTAACGGTATTATAACATGCAACAATAACACTTACACGATTCAGACGATGTAAATGATTTAATTATGTTGATATACGGGACGCAAACACATACACTTCAGTATACGTATTGGTAAGTTGTACATGCATGTTTGCGTATGCACACGTATGTGATGTCTATTTACGGATATGTGTGTGATGTGTAGTTATAAAGATATTATACATATATATACATATACATATGCAGTACATACATATTTTTTCTAGTGTGAGATTCAAATTTAATGTAATGATTAATAAATAAAAGAAAGACAAAGCATTGTGGATTTAAATTTTATAGAGTTAAGTTTATTCTGAATTTTTTATTTTCTTTTTAATGTGAAATGGTTTGTTATGGTATACGAGACGTTGCTGGTGGATATAATCACGGTCTATATTATATTATCTCTTTGTTTTTTTTTCAGTTGCAAAGTAGTTAGATATGATATTAATTATTAAATTAATTTGAACCCATTAATTAGTTCTATATATATTATCTCTTTGTTTTTTTTCAGTTGCAAAGTAGTTAGATATGATATTAATTATTAAATTAATTTGAACCCAAGACATTAATTAGTTCAAAACATAATTACTTATTCACGTTCTTATTTTAATTAAGTTTATCTCATCTGCAATCACACTTTATGGAGTTAATATCTAGGTTATTTTAATGAGTGTTTTGGTTCTATATGTACATCTAAGTATGTGAAATACGAATACAAATTTAAATGATAAATTTAAAGGGAACAAAATTAAGTATTTTCATAAATATTATATATATCAGTATTAAAAATTGTTTTGATATTTATATGCAATATATATTAGAAGATTTTATTTTTTGCAAAAAAAAACTTTAAGTGAACGCAACCTTTAAATATTTTGAAATTTTAATTGTGTCTTATTATCATTATAGATTTGTTGGGATAACATGTACCGATGCCAGTTTTTATTATATGAATATGATAAATATAAATATATAATTATGATAAATTAATATATTTAAATACGACTGAAATAAATATATAAATACTTGACATACGACGAATCTTTTCTCAATGTGCAACGAATCCTCAATGACCACAACACACAAACTCTCTCTCTCTCTCTCTCTCTCTCTCTCTCTCTATATATATATATATATATAGCTACACGCACATAATAGTGCGTATATACACGTATAACATATGTGTGTATGCACTATATACGTACCTAGTTTTAAATGATATGCACATCCTGAGCCGCTATAACGACTCTCTCTCTCTCTATATCTATCTATCTATCTATATATTCAAATGTGGAACGAAGTATATTCTTTGCATCATGTGTTTTATTTCTGCCTTTCCCGATAACAATATTTTAGAATAAAGTTTTTCTAAAAATTATATTATATATTTATTATAAATCAATAATTAAAAGAGGAGAAGCTTGTTGATTATTTGCATCTATTTTCTTAAAAAAAAACGTAAGCTCTTCTATATATATTCTTTATAACAATAGAGTTTTCTTAAATTCTTATAAACGCATTTATACTGGATAGCTTTTCTTATATTATGAATATCAAAATATAAATGGTTCATTATCTTATAGATTGCCATTACAAGTGTGTGTGTGTGTGTGTGTGTGTGTGTGTTTTGTGACCATTTGGGATCAGCTTGTAGCTTTATACTCCAAGCATTATTCAAGTATTAGCTTGTTAAACACATATTCAACACAAGCTCTTTTATAATATAATATGTTGGTATATTTAATTGATTCAACATAATTTTATAAAAATCTAACTAAAACCTAAAATATTTAAAATCCAAAACATTGTTTGATCAAAAATTACACACCTGATATATGTGTGTGAGAGAGAGAGAGAGATATAAACGGACATTGAGTGAACGTATTTAATAGAAACATGCACCTTTAAATGTCAAGTTTTTATTAGTACATTTGATTTTCCATATTTCCCTAATGAAATATTTAAAATGATTAATAAATAAAGATAAAAGAAACCGACTTCAGGATTCTATGAAAATAAAATTGATTTAACCAAAACTTATTGACATCATTTTATAAATTGCAAGTCAATAGTTTCGTTTCACACGGACACAGTAATTGCTTAATATAATATAATCTTAATCAGTGATAAGCTATATAAGCTATATACAACGTGGTAAGCTATATATACACATCATAATACCTAGATTATGTATGTCGATATTAATCATTTAACTCTGTGTTAGTATTTGACTCAGTTCTTATTTACACACAGATATATATGTATCGTTAGAAGTGTGTGGGTGTGTTACAGCTATTTATAATAATATAACTTTATTTATCATGTAAAATAAACAAGGCAATGGCAATTGTCAATATCATCAAGATGCCATGTTGCAAACGATTAATAGCGTGGTAAATTATATATATATGTATGTATGTATGTATATATCTGTGTGTGTATCCTATCATATAGTAACACATACTTCAATACAGTATATGTGTATAGTGATACATGCGTTACTATGTATGACTATGATGAAGGATGATATGAATTAGAACATGTTTTTATATTTAATTATATTTTCTGATGTACCAAATTAAAATGCTAAGTTTGCTAGTTTTCACAAACCAACCTTCCCTTAATCATAGTTAATTAAATTAATTATTTTAACGATTTTATATACATTTCAAAAATATAAATTAAAAAGACCTTCATTTGGTACATACAACTGTTCTTTAAATACATAGCTTTTTCCTGATTTTTAGCATTTACTAATTAATTACATTCTAATTAATTATCACTAATATTAAAGGGTGGCCGGACTGTGAAAACGTTCCTTTTAAGTTCATATTCTATCTGAAAATATCAAGTAGCATATGCCAATATATTATTATTAACAATAAACTATAATATGAAGAAACATTGAACATGTTTGTACCCATGCACTTACCTATATTAAATGTCCATTATTTTTGTAAGTGAACTTTGCAAAAAGCTTTTGATACATCAAAATTTAAACCCCTGTTTTAGTGTTAATTTACACATTTACTAAAATTATGTAATAATATCTTGTATTCTTTGTGTTATAAATCCAATCAATATTTCTAATAATATATTTTTTAAAGCATAACCCATATAAAACCTTTTTTTCATTCTCATAGTAGATTACCTAATATATATCTTAAAAAGAAATTAAGGACACCTCCTAACTATAGTAAATCTTCAGCTATATACTTAATTACACACACACACACACATATATACACATGTTTGGGTTCAAAGTTCTCTCTCTCTCTCACACACACAGACACACGCACGCACCGGCTAACTTGTAATATCTATATATGTAAAGATAAGATTACTTTATTGAATAAATTTGAAAAAGATTGTGTTTTATTTATTGTTATCATTATTATTTGCTGTTAATATTTATAATCATGATCTGGTGTTTTATGTCAGTTTAGTGAACAAATTATATTTGATTTTTCATATGTTTTTTAGTGTCATGTAAGTCATGTTGAAAACGACTGACAGTTAAAAGATGTAGAGTCTGTAGCAGTGTAAAACGAATAAGGATCTTTTAAAAAGAATTTATTTATTTTATATATTCTCTTAAACATCATTTTATATAGTCATGCAATCAGACACGACTGAAATACTTCCACATAAATTCTGGTTTTCAGAGAATTTTAATTGTTTTGTTGTCTGTTTGTCTTGTTTTCTTTTATTTTCGTCTGTGTGTGATAAAGAGAGAGACCTTTGTAGTTAGCATTTTGCAATGCATTTTAACGTGGTATATTATATATATATAATATATATATATATATATATATATATATATATATATATATATATAAAAGCAATGAAGACATACACGCACATGCTAACCGCAGGAACGCCGTATATACACATCTTATGACGTTAGGTCATGACACACAGAAACATACAGTGATATTAAAAAATCCATTATGTTGATATTCAACTTCATGTTACTATTTGATTCAGTACTTAACACAAAATTCAAATGAAAAATTTAAAATATTCAATGGAGTGGACATTAAATAAGAACACTAGGAAACGATACTTACGTGCATGTCTCTTGCATCCATTATTTTTAATAAACAAAAATCTTTATAACAATGTTTTACAATAAAAGTGTTATTAAAGTAAATTCGTCTAAACACTCTTTATAACAATATTTAAAATAAGGTTTTTCTACAATTAATATTATAAAAACATATTTATATATTCATATTTTGAACCAAATAAAAGTAAATTGATAGCAAAATGCAATTAAATAAATGAAATATTTGAACTTAGAGAAAAATCAATTTTCTCTTTGCAAACATATTTAATAAAATCCTCATATGTAATATATATTATATATATATATATATATATATATATATATATTATATATATATTAACACAGACAAGGACACATGAATACACCTTTACAAATGGATTGTTCACGCGGATTTGTGTTGTGGCCATTGCTATTATGTCCTAACATTTTTATATCATAATATATTACTACAATTATATATATATATAATCTGTAAAGCTTGAACTTTTATACAAGTTTGCCTGTGTATGTGTGCCTGAGGGAGAGAGAAACAATATATTCACGTATTTTTGTCTTGAAGTTCATCGTGTGTGTTGTGTGTTTATGCAATTGAGTTATTGAAAAATTTGTGCTATTAATATTCATTTATATCTTTTATGTAAGTTTAGTGAACAAATATATTTGACTTCTTATATTTTCTTAGTGAAATATAAATTATGTTTAAAATGATAAATAAATAAAGATAAAAGATATACTGTTTGTCACTTGTGGGTGGATGATAAAAAATTAACGTCATTTTATAAATTGTCATACAATCACATAATACAAATTAAAATGATTATAGATAATATAGTTTTAACGGCATTTTTAAGGTCGTGCAACAGTAACACAATATGTAAAGTATATATTCTGTCACTAATGGATATGTGGGACGCAAACACACACACTTCAGTATATTTCTAGTGATACTCGCAAACATGTCATATACAACTTACCACCGTGTGTGTGTGTGTGTGTGTCTATCGGATATGTGTGTGAGTACGAATCTGTAGCTATACATACATCATATGCACATGAACTATTAAGATATCTCTCCACACACATGTTCACTTGGCCTGTGATATATTATATATATCACTCTTTATATTCATGTCTCTTATACATATCAAGATCTTAATAGATGTGTGAGTATGGACAGAATCTTACATAAATATGACATAATCAACTAACTTTACATGTTTAATTGAAATACACGAACTTAATTATAAAAAAACGAAGATCATTAAGGGATGCAGCTACTTCCATATGATAGTTCTAATTTATAATAAATAAATAAAATGTGTGTGTTTGGCCATTGAAAAGAATCCATGCTGTTAAACATATTGCAATATATGTTTGCAAAAATTTTGTTAAGAAAATAGTTGAAATATGCAATGTTTTATAACTCGAGGAAATTCAGTGACTCCATCCATACTTGCAACACGGGCGTTTACATATTTTATATTGTCGATTCGTGTATATTCATAAGATGCAATCAAGTTTTGAAAAACCTGCACTGTAAGTCTCTTATTTTTTTTAAAGCATTTTTTATAATAAATATTCCGTAAACTTTTATTATAATAATATAATCATACAATGGCAAAACGTCTCCTACTGGACTCAAACAGGCCGTTCTCGCGGTTGCAGCATTTTCTAGAGCAACTCTGTGTGTGTTTGTGCGTGGGTGTGCGTTGTAGTAGTGTGTGTATACTGCATATACATACACTCGTTACATGTAAAATATGTCACCTTATAGTTTAATGCAGCTAATGGAGAGAGAGAGAGTTATACCATTACATGTGTGCTGCAATTAAGGACGATAACAAATACGAAATTCTTCCTTATATATACACCTACACAATAACACGCGCGCCCCACAGTAATATAATCGTTAACTTCATAAGCTGCATATATTTACTTAATTTGAGTAGGTTTTGTATTGAATATATTTTATTACGTAGTATTAAATGTACTCAGAATACTTATATTTACTCTTGTATAGTTTTGGAAAACACATCTATAATGGTATAGTTATCTTTACATATACATGCTTTTGTGTGTGGTTGTTAAACAAAGTTGGAAAATTTTGTCACCTTCAGGTTCTATTATTATTATTCATTTAGTGACATTTAAAACTTTGGTGTAAATCAGGGCCTAAGAAATTAGCATTAATACATTTTTCTAGTTCAAATACAATTTTAATGTAGAATGATTAATAAATAAAAGAAATACACTGTGCAAGATCATGTCTACAGCTGCATTTGCACATATTATTATTATTATTAGTATAGTGAATTTTGATATCCGTCGGATTGGTTTCAATTTGGACCACTTGCTCTTATATATAAGTTAGGTTCTTAAACTAATTAAGATACACATTTTTATGTTATGAACTCTTACATTGATGGAGATGAGGGGTACCTCTAATTGTCCTACGGATGCTTAGATTTATGTCTTTTTTATTAATTTTTTTTTATCTTTTTAGATCTAGTTTTTCCATTGTTTAGATCTATTCCTTTTCTTATAGATTTTGTCCTTTCTTTGTATATAGATTCACAGCAGGCAAATCTTTTGTCTGTGGAATAGTTACTCATGCAGTTATTGGATACCATGTGGATGCAATTGAACAATCACTCTCAAACTAATGGCAATATTCACAGCCAGGGTACTCCTCCTGCTCATGTTGCAAAACCCTCGTGTCTGGCCGGATTTCTTTTGCAGAAATCCTGGAGATGATGATGTGTACCATTGGTTTGACCGTTCACCATAGTTGCCACATATCATTCATGGGATGGTGCTCAGTGTTTGTGTGAGTTTCCTACTTGTCTTTGAGGGACAACAAATTGCAGTGGTACAATGGTTTGGACGTGCAACTCGTGGAGATTGGAATATTCTTCCAGAATCTTCAAACGTGCATTTGGGCATGCGGAACGACTATGATGATGCTTTTTAGCAGTTGCATCGTATTCGTCAGGAGCCATCTGAGTCGTGATGCAGTTTGGTGTTCGCTTTCGAAGCCTTTTTGCGTGCAAACCTAACATGTCGGAACGCATCAAGTTAGGTATGTTGTGGCCAGCACTTCGTCAAGACCTTGTGGGGCTTGTGCATGCACTAGCTCCAGTGACTCTTGACGATGCTTTGAGGCTGGCACAACGATATGAGTCGTCACCTCTCCCTTGCCCTTCACGTGCTCTCGTTTCCTTCATGTTGGGGATGGACCTGCTCCGATGGAGGTTGAGTGTTGCTCGTGTACCAGCACAAGGTGGGCCCATGGACGAGGACGTGGACGTGCAGTTCGTTGTTGGGCGTGTGATGAGGTTGGACACACGTATCGGCACTGTCAACGGTTTCCCGATTGGCGTCCCCATTTCCAGGATGGAGCCATGGCGTCAACAACGTCCGATTGGCTGCTGTAGTGGAAGGTTATGGTGGATCTTCCGGGAAAACGAATCGCACGAGTAAAGGGGGTCCTCGTGCAATAAATTAGTGACCCTCCGTCTTTCTTTCGGGAGTATCATCAAGGGGTTCACTCGGCACCAAATCATCCGGTTTTCACTTTTCAAGCTCGTTTAATCACACGCCACGTCCTGTTTTCCTTTCAGTGTTGGTGGATACAGGTTCAAGTTTGTCCTCTTTTTTCTCAATCTGTTGCTACACGTTGCAGCCTTCATTTGCGTCGTGCGGTAGAACCAGTCTTCATTCTGTACGGCAACGGACATACTCATGCTTGTTCGCGGGATGAAGTGGACATTGTTGTTCGTGTGGATGAGCTTGAGCTTCAATCTTTGCGGGTGGTGCCGAGTCAAGCTTTTCACCTTATTCTTGGTATGGATTGGTTAACTCGCAATCATGCCAAGTGTGACTTTGAAAAGTCTCCCCCTTGTTTGACTCTCCCTCGTCTTTCTTCCATTCCTCTTACTTCTATTCCACTTCGTCCATCTACTTCCACCTCTGCTTCATCACTTTTTCATTTATTTCCAACCATTTTCCCTTCATGCTTTCCTTTTCCTTCTTTGGATCCATCAGATGATCGT
Organism: Selaginella tamariscina; assembly: GCA_003024785.1. NCBI lineage: Eukaryota > Viridiplantae > Streptophyta > Lycopodiopsida > Selaginellales > Selaginellaceae > Selaginella > Selaginella tamariscina. The sequence continues at coordinate 668,487 of PUQB01000025.1, forward strand.
CGTGCTGTAGTTGTTGAATCAAGAAGGAGTATGCTGATCTTTTCAACTTCGACTTGTCATCTGGGGCCAAGATTGCGACACGCCACCCTATTCCAACTGGAGATGCTAGGCCAATCAAGGTACCTGTTCGGCGTCGACCAAAGGAGCTCAAGATCTTACGAGCGAATGTCAAAGAGATGTTGGAGAAGGGTGTTATCCAAAATCTCGAAGTCCTTGGGCGTGCGAACCTCACCTTGTGACGAAGCCTGATGGGAGCGTTCGATTCTGCATTGACTATCGCCCATTAAATGAGGTAATTCAGATGTGTACCCACTTCCTCATACTGCAGACCTTTTGGATCGACTGGGGCGGAGCCGTTGGTTCACCAAGTTAGATCTCGCATCTGGATATTGGCAAGTTCCGATGGCTGACATGGACATTCCCAAGACTGCTTTTCGGACACCATTTGGCCTGTACGAGTTCTTGGTGATGCCTTTCGGTTTGAGCAATGCTCCAGCAACTTTCCAGCGTATGATGGACAGGTTCTTTGCGACATGCCGGAGGTGACTGCCGATTTCATCGATGATGTTTTGATCCATTCGGATGGAACATGGGAGGAGCATGTCGGTGATGTACGTAAGGTTTTGGATCGGTGCGGGAAGTTGGTTTGAAGTTGAAGCCATCTAAGTGTGTGTTTGGATCAAAGGACACCACTTATCTGGGTTATCGCATTTCACGTGAAGGTTTGCAAGTCGATCCTGACAAACTAGTTGCAGTTTTGAAGTTCCCTACGCCGAAGTGTGTGAATGATGTGCAACGCTTTCTTGGCAAGGTACAATATCTGGGTCGTTTTGGATCATCTTTCAGATCGTACTGCACCGTTGCGCGCGTTGTTGAAATCGTCAATGACTTCTTTTGTTTGGTCTAAGGATTGCAAGCAGGCATTTGCAGATCTCAAAGAGTTGTTGACGACTCCTCCAGTTTTGGCGTACCCGGATTACACCGTCCTTTCATCTTGCGTGTAGATGCTTCTGACATCGGTCGGGGGTGTATTGATGCAGGAGAGTACGAGTGTTCCTGGCCAACGACATCCCATTGCGTACATCAGCCGTACATTGCAGCCAGCAGAGGTGAATTACTCCAACTGAAAAGGAGTGTCTAGCAGCAGTTTGGGGTTTTGAGAAGCTCCATGCCTACTTGCATGGTTCGACGTTGTTGGAAGGTGATCATGCAGCAGTCACTTCGTTGTTGAAGCGGAAGAATTTGATTGGCGTACTGCTCGGTGGGCCTTGAAACTTCAAATTTACGACTTTGAAGTTATTCATCACCCAGGGAGTTCCATGGCTGATGCTGATGCTCTTTCTTGAGCTCCTCATAGTTACTAACACGAACACGGAACACGAACACGAGCCTCAGATTCTAAGAACCCGACCACGGAACACGATCACGGCTCACGATGGCTCACGAATATTTTAGTGAATATTAATGAATATTCTAGTGAATATTCTAGCTCGCACACAATCACTTTTATATTAACCATAATAAAATAAACCTTAATTAATTAATAAATATAAAACTCAAAGAAATAATATGTATTTAAAGAAACATATACATGCCAAATTATGTATACATTAACCTTAAAAATGTGTTTTTTATCATATATAAGCTAGTTGCCAAAACCTCTCTTATAAATATGCTGCATTCTTCAAAAAAGAAATAAAATAAAATAAAATACATCATATACGTGTCTAGCTTATATAAGAATATAATATTTATATATGTTGTACATATTATCTAAAACTCCACGTTTTTACATGTTGTAGTTTAACTTTTATATAAATATATGTGTGTGTGTGTTTATAAGTATTCTCATACATATATATGCAAATGTACATGATTATATATACAAAATTACCATTGTCGTGAAGAAGGATGCTTTCACAGTGTTGAATTGCTGCGCCATGCTTGTGTGCCTTGGATTGCTGCTATCGTTCCTGTGTGATGCCGTGCGCCCTAAAAAACATTCTGCAAGTATATTCAGCTAAGAATATTCTAAACAGTGTTTATGTTACGAACACGGGCCGTGATCCCGGCGACCACGGCCGAGATCACGGCCCGTGTTCGTAACATGACACACTGTTCACAAACACGGCCGTAGGAACACGACCCATGGCCGTGTTCGTGAAACACGGTGAACACGATCGGGATCCCGGCCGTGTTTGTAACTATGGCTCCTCTTCCATCTTCTCTTTTTTCTTCTGCCCATGAGAAGCCAGTTGTTCCAGCATCAGTGGACTTTTTGGACAAAGATTCTGTATCATTAGCAGTTGATGTGTTTGATGTTCAGTGTCCGCAGAATGCAGAGTTAGATTTGCTGTCTTTGGATGAGGTTTGGGAAGTTCAAAAAGTTGAGCCGTGGATTCGAAGGCTTCGTGATGGGTTTGAGAATCTTACATCACTTGCTAATGACTTGCCGCAGTCAACTGCTGGTAACAAGTACGTTATTATTACTTCTGACTACCTAACTCGTTGGGTAAAAGTTGGTGCTCTTGCTAGTGTGGCTGCTTCTACTGTTGGTCAGTTTCTCCTTAATTGGGTCGTGTTTCAACATTCTTTTCGGAGCAAATTCTCTTGGACAATGGTCCGACATTTATGACTGAGGCATTTCATGTTTTGACATCTCGACTAAGGATACACCACAGTTTTACAAGTGCTTATCATCCTGAGACAGATGGTTTGGTGGAACAGTTCATCAGAACCTTCAAAGGGATGATCGCGAAGTATGTGAACTTTCAACATTCGGATTGGGATGGTTATCTACCGTCTCTTGGATATGCTTATGTCTACTAGAGTACAAAGTTCCATTGGTACTTCCCCATATAAGCTCTTGTATGGTTATGACCCGGTGTTGCCAACAGAGTTGGGTTTGCCTTCTCAATTACCACGAGTTGCTAATGCTAAGTCATGGAATCGGTATTTATTACAACTCGCACCATTGTTCTCCTGCGGAGTACAAGGTTGATGACCTAGTGTTGGTTCGTTTTCCTAAGTTTACGGTACGTGGTTTAGTTAAGAGTCTCCTTCCTCAGTGGAAAGGACTGTATCGAGTGTTATTACAAGTAGGGCCACAGGTTTATGAGGTTTGGCACCACATTCAACCCGATCCTCCAGAGATTATACATGTGCAACAATTGAAGTGTTTTGTGCAACGGGAACAAGTTGTGCCACCTACAAATCCACCAGTGCCTTCTTATGATGTTCCTCTAGATCCAGGCCCATCTACCAAAGAACCCTAACCAATTTATATCCTTCCGAGAAGAGGGAATGATGTAAGATCCATGGCTGCATGTGCACATATTATCGTATTATTATTAGTGTAATGGGTTTGATAACCGTCGGATTGTTTCAATCTGGACCACTCGCTTTTTAATATAGGTTAGGGTTGTTGAACTAATTAAGATACACATTTCTATATTCTGAGGTCTCACAACTGCAGTTTTCGGCAAATTTTATAAAGTTGAGTTTATTTGTAAACATTTACTTATAGTTATCACAATTTTATGTACCTTATTTATAGAGCTTAACACATGCGTGTTCCAGGCGTTATGAAGGACATTCACGTCCCATAACATTAGCTCTCTCACACACATACACACACGCATGCGGACACGCACATATGCACACACTTTTTGTTCCGCATTTCAAATATATGTGTTCATTGAGGAGTTCATTGCACCACTGAAGTGGCCTTAAGAAAAGATTGTCCACATTCCAGGTTTATAGATTAATAACATTTAAACATTCACATATTCATCTTAAGGTGGTGTAAATCATTTAAAAGTATGAAAGCTTGAGCTGGAATACTTGATAAAAAAATAATTTAAATGGTATTAAAAAGAAACTTAAAGATGAAGCGTTTTGATTTTGCCAATGCAGATCTGTACAGAATTAAGTAATGTACTTCATTCATATTAATATTTTATAATCGTTTTGAAATTTATGTGAAACACATTATGCAAGGAATATACTTCATTTCCAATCGGTATCTCTTATACTATGATTATTGACAAAATGCAGAATATTTAAAATATATGTTGTAGAGGTATAGCGACTACAGGGCGTATTTTCACTGTTATTACGTGTGTGTGTGTGTGTGTGTGTCATTTGGGAGTTGTTACAGCACTTGAGTAGCTTTGAGAAAGGATTGTTTACACTCCAAGCATTTTTCCAGTATTAGCTTTCAAAGCCCATATTCAACACAAGCTCTTTTATGTTGGTATATTTAATCGGTATTTTGATGCAAAATAAATTTAAAAAAACGAGTTATAAATTGTAATTAAAATTTAAAATATTTAAAAAATCCAAAACAATCTGCCTGTATAATAGTTTGTTTGATAAAAAATTATGCACCCTATTTCTCTGGAGCTGTTTCACTCTCCCCATAAATTTTAATCTATGGACGTATGTATCTGCGTATATATGTGTGTGACATCCAACATACACATGCACAAGTGTATGCTAATAAGTATAACATATATACAGTTCTATGTGTGTGTGTGTGTGTGTGATATACATGTACATCGATCCGGTTTAACAAGAGTATATTTGATTTCCCATATTTCCTTGGTGCAATATAAATTAAGTCGACAAAACTTATCTTTTGCTCCAGGCTTTTATAAAACTTAAATTTATTTTAAAAACTCAACATTATTATATAAATAGCAAATGAATAGCTTTGTTTTTCATTTGGATTATTAAGCGTAATTGTTTGTGTGTACGAGAGAGAGGTACACACACACATATGTACACAGAGTAATTATTGTATATAATACAATCTTAATTGTAAGCATTAGTGACAGCAACGCATCTTATAGTGCCAGGGAGTATGTATATTATGTATGATCACTATGTAGAAATAGTGATACCGATATTCACAAAACATTACATATATTTAAAAATTTACCATGTTCATATTTAATGCAATGGTAAGCTCATCTTTACATATACCTGTGTGTATTATTATTAACATTTCTGATCATGATTTATGACATTTAAAACTTTTATGTAAATTATGGCCTAACTATGAAAGCAAACTCGCGTTAATATATTGGTTTCTTAAAATGATAATAAGTAAAACAAACACTGGTGGTACCTCCGAGACCCATTTTATAAAGATAAGTTTATTTCTAAAATATTTTTAACAGCATTTTATGGTCCAGTTTTGTTTCAGATTGGTGGGCTCAATTTCATATAAGAACAGTTATTATACTATGGATGTGTATGTACTATGGGCGTGTGTACGTGCGATAGGATCGTGTGTGTTTCTATATATATTTGTATTAACCAGAATTTTGTAATATGAATTTACATCAGTTTATACTATTTTTTAAATATAAATATATGTTTTCTCTTACACGAGTAACACGAGGCAACTTTTAATATATAATTAAATGATATTAAGTCCCTTACTTTAAACATAGAATATTAATAAATATTTTAATTAAACTTTCTTAAGCAAATTTGAAACAAAATCTAACCGGTTTTAATCACACATATATTATTAAGATATTCTTAGTTAACAAAGTTTAACCATGTGAAACTTAGCATTTTACATCTCTACACGTGTGTATGCCCTCTTCAGCAACTAATATATGCAAGTATGCATGTGCTTGTGATTTATATAAACACACACACACATAAGCTGAGTGTACACACAACACAATGTCCATCGTTTTATATAGTTGTTGTTTACATAATTAAGGGAAAACTTAAAATCGCTTAATTTTCACATAATGAATACAATTATATTCTTTCATCATATTATTATTATTCAGTTTAGCTTGATGTAAATTATAATTAGATGTATTTGAAAATAACGATAATAAAATTATAATTAAATGTTTAAAGACTTGATATTCTACATAATTTAGTATTTCATAAACATTATTCAGAGCGTTGAACCGGAATATAAACAATCTCAATCGCATTTATATATTTATTAAACTTGGCATTGGTACATTTGATCAATACTTATCATAATGAAGCTAAAATCTTTATAATATGCAATTAAAATTTTCAAAATGTTTAAATGCACATGGATAAGATTTTCTTTAAAAAAAATTAAGTAAATTTTTTTTTCTAGATATTAAAATCCGCACAATCATACAACGGCAACACTTAAACGTAAAGTCCGGTCCGAGATGCGATCCGAACACGCGACCTATGACATAGTGGCTTCATTTCCCCGCAGTGCGTGGGAGAAATTCTAGGGCAAACTTTCAGCTATGGCGCACCGCTCCGGTTAGCCATCGCCCATTCTTGATCGGTGCATTTCTTGCAGGCAGTAGGTAAGTGTGTGTGAGTCCGCGCGTGTGCGTGTGCGTGCGTGCGTGCGTGCGTGTGTTTGAGAGAGAGAGGGTGTCGGGTTAATTGCTTATAGCATTGAGAAGGGGCTGGGAAGAACTTGTTCTAGACGCAGAGGAAGCGCGCTATGGCTTATCGGTCTGAGGATGATTATGATTATCTGTTTAAGGTTGTACTGATTGGGGATTCTGGTGTTGGCAAGTCTAATTTATTGTCGAGGTTCACGAGGAACGAGTTCAGCCTGGAGTCCAAGTCCACTATTGGAGTGGAGTTTGCCACACGGAGTATCAATGTGGACGGGAAGTTGATTAAGGCACAGATTGGGACACTGCTGGCCAAGAGAGGTGAGCAAAATGTCTCTACGTGTGTGTGTGTGTCTATATATGTACGTATGTATGTCTCTCTCTCTTCTCCTCCTCTTCTCTCTCTCTCTCTCTCTCTCTCTCTCTCTCTTCTCTTCTCTCTCTCTCTCTATGTATGTAGGTACATGTATGTACATTTCCTTTTATTTTCTATATACGTAGTAAGAAAGAATGCTATCATGTGTGATGTACTTCAGTTATCTGTTTATTGATTCATTTTTATATTAATTTTGCCGGTATTAAGCTGTTCTATTAGTTTGTAACTAATCGGGTATAATGTTCACCAGTAGCCTGTGCTTTACGTGTTATTTATAATGTATATTTACACATATGTATTTGGATGTGTGGCTTGTAAGTAGGAAACCTACAAGAACGCTGAGGCCGGAGCATATTATGTTCTATCTAAATCACACAATGCATGTCATCTCTCTCTCTCTCTCTGAACACACTCGTATATGGATCTAAGTCATCAGCGGGTGTATGTACATATGATGAATTCAATATACATATAGCATTTCACGCACATACACGGATTTACATGACTGTGGAATATTTCAGATATCGGGCAATCACAAGTGCATACTAACCGTGGAGCTGTGGGAGCACTTATTGGTATATGACGTCACGAGACACGTTACATTCGAGAACGTGGAGAGGTGGTTAAAGGAGCTTAAGGACCACACAGACTCCAACGTAGTGATATGCTCGTGGGGAACAAGTCCGATTACGTCACCTGAGGGCAGTTTCTACTGAAGAGGACAGGCCTTTGTGAAAAAGAGGGGCTTTTTTATGGAGACTCTGCTTTGGAGAGCATCAATGTGGAGAATGCTTTTAAGCAAATATTGACACAGATTTACCACATTGGAAGAAGTAAGAAGGCACTTGATGCTGGTGAGGACACCTCCGCAGTTTCCCAGCAAAGGTACTTAAGTCTCTCCCTTGCCATTCTAGTTGCTGAACATTGTGTGTGTGCGTTGTGTGTGTGTGTGTGTGAGAGAGAGAGAAGAGAGAGAAGAGAGAGAGATGTGTTTGTGTGTGTGTGTGTGTGTTGGTACATTTTGTAATAATTTGGTTAACAAGTTATAATTTAAAACATCTGTAGGACAAACCATCAATGTGAACAAGGACGATGTGACTGCGACTAAGAAGGTCGGGTATTGCCCTGCTTGATGGTTTTATTTGATATGTGATGGTAGGAGCCTCTCTCGCACACACACACTGGAGATGTATTAATTAAATGTACAATCTCTCACTTTCGATTGGCCACCACTGGACTTGTTTAGGGCGCGCAAGGTTTAGTCTCTTTAGTGTTACTTTTTGAAGCATTATGTACCTGCTTGTGTATTTACTCATAGTTAAACATTTATATAATTAGTTTAAGTTGGTCAACATAATATATTTATAGTTTTGCTAGAAAAATAGTTTTCTAATTGTTATATTATATATATATTTTTTGTAATATGTACCAGTTTGACGAATGTAGAACTTCGGGTTGCAACTCAGGTGAGCCAAATATTTAATATTTCTATCACATTCCTATTAATGTCTTTCCGCATGCAGAATGTAGTTGGATTTGTCCTAGCACAACTAACTAAACGTCAAGGTCGTAGTCAAGGTTCTTTCTCTGATTGAGTTCAATAAAGGAATATTCTGTTGCAGGCACAGGGACATGTCATAAGATTCTGTCCACGTGCACATGCCAAGTCACCCATCGGTCGCATCGTCTCCCCTTGGTTGATAATTCCCGAGGTAGTTTTCCCAGTAACACATCGGGTAAAGGATCGATGTATACAAAGAAGGAAACCTTCCCTAAATGAGCGTGGATATGTGTGCAGTAGAGTTTTAACAAGGTAACGCACGATGCATTCTAGAATAAGGCAAGTGGTGTACGTAGGCGTGTGTGAAGATGTATGGAGTAGTAGCAGGAGGTAACACAGGATGTATCTGAGAAGGATGTATGGAGTAGCTGAAATTCTCAGCGAGCATGAAAGTGTTATGGGATTGGCAAGGTAACACTGTCCTGCTCATGTTGCTCATAGTTTCTTTCATCCATTCAACTTTAGCAGCAAAAGAAACGGAATACAGACGGGATTTGAATGACTCCGTTTGGACAGTACGGATAGGATGAACAGGTTTAGTGGGGATTGGCTTTATGACAGAATGAACAGGTTTGTGTTTAATCGTAATGAAGAGCAGACACATGCGAGTTTACAGGGGAAAGTGTTGAATGGTGGTTTAAGTACTGAGAATGGGACAGATAGGTGGGACTTGGTGGATAAGAATCGGACGAATAGCGTACATAATTTGGTAAAGGGTCATAGTCTGAAGCAACAGAATATGGAAAGTTACCTGCTTCATAACTGCTGGAAGTTGTATATATCTTGGACGTCTTATTCCAGGTACGCACGCACGCACGCACACACACACATATACAATTGTAAAGTTTACATGTGTGTGTAGACGTGTGTATGAGTGCGCGTGTATTAGTGTGTGTGCGCCAGGATTGACGTATGTAACTTTTCAGGCAGTGGAAGCTGCATGGTTTGGAAGTTCGCAGCACTCGGAAGCTACTACAAAATGATGGTGATTTTCAGAATGGGACAAAGAAACGAGACATACGTCTTGCAATCATCCTGGTGAGTCTATATATATGTGTGTGTGTGTGTGTGTGGCACTTCTATTTGGCATACATATCTTATGTGACATATATATGCGTTACTTAACTCGACTATGCATCTATAGGAAGATTAATTTCATGAGCTAGTAATATATGTATATCGTTTTTATATGGATATACGGTAATATGTGATTGAAATGGCGGGAAGCATACTAGGCATATTCCCATGTCCCCTATATCCTTGATATTAATGATGTCTATGCGTATGTGTGTGTAGTAACGCCTAAAATATACCATGCGATACTATGTTAGTGCATTATATAATCTGTGTTACTTGAACAGGTTGCTTCTCGGCGTTCATTGCACTTTTGATATGCGGACCACTCTGTTGTATTTGTTATGGAGCCAAACGTATAAGGGATATGCGATCCAAAGCTGCGGCTACACACAGCCTCATGTTTGCTGAACAATGGAGAGCTTATAACTTGTACATGCCATTCAATGAAGAGGAAGAGCTTGGGCAGCACGCATTGTCCTGGTGTGTGTGTGTGTGTGTGTGTGTTGAAGTTGTCTATTTACACGTATATCATCTAACAGTACTTGATATACTAGATTAATAATTTTATTCTTCAAGACAACAATATTAAATTCATACTATTATATTTAATCATCCGAAACTTTTTTTTTTTAATTTGAAAGTTGTGAGTAGAGATTGACCTCTGTGTTCTAATTTAATTTATACACACAAGAGTTGATTTTAAGGTATTCTTATATATGCGTCCTCCCCCCTCTCTCTCTCGTGGTGTCTCATATCTACAATTCCTTGTGAAGGTCCGCGTGGCAGTTTGTTTATAGAGGCATACCAGATGAACTAAACGGATTAAGCACTGCTATATTTCAATCAATTCCTCCAGTTTCAGGGTACACACACTCAAGATATGCATATATATACATATATTTGTATAATATGTATATACGTATACGTGTATATAGGGATACTTATAATATATATGTCACAATTATTGGTTCATTGTAGATGTTTGAGCGGTAACGGGCAGCCTCTTCAGCAGATAAGACTGAACCCAGGTATTTCATGCTAGTACTTAATGTCAAAACTATGTATGTATGTATGTGTATACGTGTGTGTATGTACATATAGTTTAATGTTGTATGCAGGCTGTGCTCGTTTAAGAAGAACCCAATCACTTCAATGCTTGCTTCCGTTATCTCCCAGTTGTCATCCTCCAAATTGTCTTCCCAATGTTAACTATTTCGAAGTCGCTATTCTCAGCTTCTCTAGGAATGGTAAAAACGGGAGAACTTCAGGCTGTATAAGGTAAACAAGTTCTATAAAATACACTGTATATATTACTTATTAGTGATAATAATTTTGATTAATTAGTGTTAACTGTGTACAGTGGACGAGTTGGTATTGGACTAGCAGCAAGGCCTGCTCCTCCATTTCGTCTTCCGGGTCTTGACATGGTTTCTTTGGGATTTCATTCCAATGGGTGTGTATACATCAATGATCCTCATGATGGTATTGTCATGAGTAGGAGATGGAACTACGTTGGAGTTACTGTTGGTTGTGGGTACGACTTGGATAGGTACTGTATATAAACATATTGTGTGTGTGTGTGTGTGTACATATACATATATGAATGTCAAGTAAATGTATCTGTTTTAGGGGGGTGGTGTTTTTCACACTTAATGGTGGACAGCCGGTAATGACCGACTTTGCGTACCGAGCAGATGGTTCTATGCCCTCCACAATCCCACATTTGTTTCCAGTTGTTGGAGCAGATTGTGACATTACTATCGTTGCAAACCTCGGACAGGTACATGTGTATAATGCATATGTATGTAGATATCACACACTTATATATAAGTATGTTATATTTATAAATACGGTTATATAGGAAATGTGTCCATCATAATGAATTTTGTACAGACGGAGTTTTTGTATGGGCCAGCGAATGCAAGAAGATGTTATGCGGAGTTTAGTGAAAACCAGCAGGAGTTTAGCGGGGGACAAGTTTTGCCGGATGCAAGGGGACAGGATAGTGTTGTTGTCGGAATTGGTGGGGACAGTGATAGCGGTGGTCCAACGGCTGAGTGGAAGATGCGGAATCGGAGGTATACTTTTCTGCTTCTGAGGAAACTCAGCAGAGTTTTAGTATGTTATAGTTTTCTATGTGTTTGGCAGGAAGTGCCATTGCATAGAAAGGGTACTTTTGCGAACGTAGAGATGTAACATATTAACGTGTTTATGCTTTTATAAGTATATGATAATAAAGTTAACCATATGTTATAAATATTTAAACTTAGTCTCACTAAATCCTAAATTGTCTGATGTATATATAATATAACTAATATAATATGATAATAAACACTTGCCACGAATATTCATATATTCGATTGTTTCTTTCCTTATTTAATAGACACTTGGAAGATAACGTATTTATATGTTCACTATACCGATTATTGATATCACTAACCATGTGTGTGTGTGTGTGTGTGTCTTTGATATATAATTGATGTATATATGTGTGTGTGTGTGATCCATAATTGCATAATATATATGTGTATATGTGAGAGAATGTATACGTATTAATTGGGTGTATGTAGGTAGTAGAATTTAAATAATAAATGGGACAGAGAAGAAAGGTATACATATATGCACATATTAATGTGCGTGTGTATTGATATTTTTCTTATCGTTAACACTCAGGGTCGTTTCGCACCATACTTAACTTAACTTAAGTGGGCTTAAGTAAGGGAAAATGGATTTGTACTCGCCCTTAAGTTGAGTAACCACTTACTTAACTTTTTAAAGGGTTTAACCACTAAGGGAATTGAATTCGCACTTGCCCTTAACTTAAGAAGCCACTTACTTAAGATTTTTTAAGGGTTTGATCACTAAGGGCAGTACTTTCACAATCTTCCCTTAACTTAACTTAATTTAAGGGAACAGTGAAATTTTGCAAAGAAAATTTAAGGGAGGTGGGGGGGCCCCTTAGCCACCCTTAACGACCCATGAGGCTCACCACCTTTTTCGCCACATTCTTTAAAATAAAAAATAAAATTTTACATGTGTAATGTGCATTTTTTAATGTAAAATATATATTTATATTTTATATTTTTATTTTAACATATATAATTAAAATTAAATAAATAATAATATGAATTTCTCATTATTCTTAGTATATTCTTAGTATATTCTAATTATATTCTTATTCTCCCTAATTTCTATAAGTTTCTGTGCATCGGGAGAGAAGAATTCAAGAGAAATTGGGAGAGAATGGCAGAAGAGCAAGCAGATCAAGTAGTCTTCTTTCCTTTTTTCTTCTTTTCTTGCATTCATTTGCATCAGGAGGCGGCCATAGAGACTACTAGGTTCACAATTCGAACTCAAAGGGCAACCCAAAGCCCGACTGCAATTGCTGTCGGGCTTTCAGCCGCCCCTGGTTGGGATGGCACGAACTTGGCTAGCATTGGCCGAGCTCATGTGTCGGCCGAAAGCCCGACAGCAACTACTGCTGGGCGCATTGGTCGAGCTCATGAGGCAGTAGAAAGCCCCGCAGCAACTGCTGCCGGGCTTTCTGCAGCCCTTGGCTTGAGCTCGGTCAGTGGCCGAGCTCATGAGGCAGTAAAAGCTCGGCAACAATATTTTCATGAAGTTTTTACTTGTTTAAACATATTCAAAATATATAAAATTTAATTATCTATAGAATGTAAGTATATAATTTTATCTCACCATATTTTTTTTTTTTATAATAAGTAAAATTATTTTAAATGTTAAGAAAAATTAAGGATGCACATATTATTTAAATCATAAATATTATAAATATATTTTAAAGTGGTTAAAAATATTATTATAAATTGAAAATTATTTAAAAATATTTATTATAACTTGACATAATAATGTTAAATTAAATGTAGATATGTTAAGTTCATTAAAAATAATTAAGTTAATAATTTTAACTTAAATGTAAATATAAAAGTATATTATATTAAGGGTAATATTCAAATTCATGGCCCTTCATATTTTTATTGTAAGTATCTATGCGAATCCATTGCCCTTAACACAATCCTTTAATTTAAGTAAAAAAGTTAAAGATTGATGAGTGCGAATCAATTGCCCTTAATAAATTCCCTTAATTTAAGTTAGGGATTGGTATGAATCCAAAACCCTTAACTTCTCTTTTTAAGGGAGAGTTGGTGCGAATCAAATGCACCCTTAACTTTTACTTAACTTATGCATGCTAAATTAAGTTAAGTGTGGTGCGAAACGACCCTCATTCTTAAAATTTGAAGATAAATTTTTTATAAGTACTATTGAAGTATAAGTTGAATATGCATTACATATAAATGTTTGAATATAAAGAGGTTATTAAAAAAGAAAGAGTTATATCTGTTTATGTATATAAGATGATTAATAAATTGTGGGAAAACAAAATAAAAAAAATTAAAAAAAACACAAAATAAACATAATCAGTACACATGTGGAATTTGTCAGCATTTACTCATTTGACCAGCTTGAATATTTCAATTAATGAAGTTGAGTTTTAGGGATTAAATTTAATTTTAACCTCATAGTGTCCATGAAAAGGGACCCATTCTCTTCATTGCCTCCTTCTTCATCACTAGAGCTCTCTAAAAGATCATGAACTTGGACCTATATATGCATGTACCATTCTTCTGAACAAGTTAAACATAAAAAGCACGAACCTCGTTCAGCTAGTGGCAGTATTGGCAAGGTGCTTATCCACATGTTATTGGTCGTTCCAATGGCTTCAGCGTAAGCCCTCGCAGAACGAAGCCGTACAGTTAAAGCATGTCCATCTCGGACAGTGCCTCGGCATGTTCTTAAAAAAGGACACTTGCAGAATATGGCCCCTCCCATAGAACATGTATAAAAAAATAAAAAGAAAATTCATATTTACCTTAATTCTCACGAGTTTCTTGCCTATAACATAACTAAAAACCCATTCATAAATGCATTTAAATAAAAAAATATGTTAATTCAAAAATGCATTAACCCTATAGGGCATTACATTTTAATTTTTTAATTTTTAATAAAGATTTTAATTTTTTTATAATTTATTTTATTAAATTTTCTCCATATCATAATCCTAACACTCAGTATCTTAAATCCCTCGTAAATAATATTGGAATACAAGGGGACCGTATTCTACAATTTAGTCATGTTTTCTGCATACGGCTTAGGAGTACCAATGGAGTTGCCAAGACGCCAATAGAAACAAATGGGCTAGTCAAAAAAAGCTGTGTTTTCTGCATACGGCTTAGGAGTACCAATGGAGTTGCCAAGACGCCAATAGGCTCCAAAAGTATTGCCTCTTCCAGCAAACCAGACCTTCACACACCACTAGAAATTTTCAGCGCTTTTTGACTCGGTTCGGGTTTGACCACGTGCTTTCGTCATGTTTCGGCGGTTTGTGATCTATGCAGCCAAATGCGATGGGGCGATGTGGATGCTCACTCTTCATCCTCGGAGTCACCCACCTCCAGCTTGTCTCCGCTGTTGGTTACATGAGCACTCTTTCAGCCATGTGGCTTAGCACAGGTCCCTCATCTGGCGAATACTCTGTCTGTAGCCTTGAGCTGACAAGACTCACGGCAAGCTGCTCCTCCAAAGCGTCGCACATTAACCCATCAGACATCCCACCTTCAGACATCCCATTCTACGCGTTATCGGGAGGGGGTTACTTCACCTGCGGCTTGCAACAGCAGAAGCATGTCCCGATTTGTTGGGGGTTGAACGTGAGCGAAGAGTACAAGGATGTGAGCTACGCGGATTTGAATTCAGGTGGGTTCATGCCTGTGCAGTCAGGCTCGGTTCCGATCGGGTGGACTGCTGGGGGAACAATGTGATGGGCCAAAGCCAGCCTCCGTCTTACCAGGACTTCTGGAAAGTCACCGCAGGTGATTACTTCACTTGCGGCCTGAGCAGGTCCAGTGCCAAAGTAACATGCTGGGGCCAAATAACATCATCGAATGTGACTGTTCCTGATCCGGGAGCAACGTTCGAGAAAATATATGCAGGCAGGATTCACGTATGTGGCATCGAGCGAGGTACGAAGAAGACACTATGCTGGGGTGACAACACTTACAAGCAGTGCGAGCCTCCGGTTGGAGTGAAGTTTCAAGCTATCAGCGGGGGATTGCGTCACACATGCGGCTTGAAGGAAGATACACACGAAGCGATGTGTTGGGGTGATAACTCCACATCACAGCTGCAAGTCCCGACTGGCACTGCATTCTCGAGCATCGCAGCTGGTGATTGGTACACCTGCGGAGTCACTATGAATGGAGGAGCTATTCGTTGCTGGGGAACCTTTATTGGTACTCTGGATGGCATCAAGACGAACAGAGGCTTATGCTCTTCGTCTTGCGACAATGGACAGTATGAGGACAATACAGGTGTTTGCACGAGCGGGGAGACTGTTTGTCTTGCTTGCTCTCAAGGTCCATGCCCTGAGAGCGGACAAACAGAAATTGCCCATTGCAACAAAACCAGTGACAGGGTATGTGCTGCAGGCAATACCGTGGTGGAAGCACCTCCGCCGAAGACAGGTAACAAGCCGAACACCGTGGGGATTGTTGGTGGTGTTCTTGGGGCTTAGCAGCTGTTACAGCCGTGGCAGGTGTTGCCGCATGCATATGCCGCAGACATCCAGTTGATGCGTCCGTCCGTGGAGATGATAGGTGGGACAACCTTGCAAACAGAGTCGTGGCATTTTCAAGTGTCGAGCTCCAGGTGGCCACTCGAAACTACGGGGAAGACATGATCCTTGGAAGAGGCGCATTTGGAGTGGTCTACAAGGGTATACTTCCAAACGGTCAAGCTGTAGCCATCAAGAGGGCTGCTGGTTCAGGGACGTCTTCCACGTTTGACAGGGAGCTGGAGCTGCTTGCAAGAGTGAACCACGTCAACCTCGTCAACTTGGTTGGCTACTGCAAAGCTGAGCGGCTCCTGGTTTTCGAGTTCATGGAGAATGGCTCTCTCTACGACTGCCTCTTCAAGAAGCCGGAGCTGAAGTTGCGTGCTGGCCGTCGAGTGAGGATCGCACTGCAGGCTGCTCGGGGTATAGAGTATCTCCATGACTACTCGAGTCCGAGCATTATCCACAGAGACATCAAGAGTGCAAATGTGCTACTCGACGGCCACTGGAATGCGCACGTCTCCGACTTTGGGCTCTCGCTCTTTGGCCCTGTTCCAGGTGAAACTCATCTCAGCAACGTGACAGTCATGGGGACTCCAGGTTACCTCGATCCAGAGTACTTCCAGACTCTGCAGCTAACCAGCAAGAGCGATGTCTACAGCTTCGGTGTCGTGCTGCTGGAGCTTATCACCGAACGCAAGATTGTCATCAAGGAGCAGGGTTCGGTGCAAGGCATTGTTGCTTGGGTGTCTAACCTCGTGGAGGAAAATCGAGCTGCTGATACTGTAGCTGACCTTTCTGTCAGGTATGACTTCACGAGTTGCGGAAGCGGCTTGTTGGAACAGATGCTGCAGTTGGCACTCGACTGCACGAAGTCACAGGGGAGAGACCGCCCGAGCATGAGCTTTGTTGCTAGGAAGCTGGAAGAGCTGCTCGAGCTGCTGCCGGCCCAAGCTACCTGCGACGAACCTGGAACTTCAGATAGTTCTACAGCAGTCATAAGCTCCGATGTATCACTCGTTTTCAGCTCTCCCAGGCCGTGCAGTTAAGCGTGGAGTCGTATAACAGGTTTAACGCCGAGGGCTCATGTTTTTACTAATAATATTTCACCATATAATTTATTTCACCAAAACCAAGCAGATTATCCACAGACCAACGAGATTATCCACAGACCAACGTGGCAAAGTATCGTTGACCCAAAGTTGTAAGAGAATTAATTTATAAAATACTCATCAATTATAAAATACTACCATCTTATATTAATTAATAAAAGCTATTAAGTACCATAATAAAATATGTTAGAAGTATAAATTTATCAAATTTATTTATTAAAAAATCCAATTTCATGGTTGTTAAATCTATGTATAACGTTTTATAATTTCATTTATGCACAAACAGTGTGCTCTAACTCACTGGTGAAGATATTTTATTTAAGTAATTTCTTACAACTTTTAATAATAAAATCTGTTATAGATATTTTTAAACTTTATTCAACAGTGAATGAATATTAACACGCTTATGTTTGACTCAGTGTGCACATGTGTATAAGAGGATATTCTCTCCAAAGTACCCTTCTCTACAATGGCACTTACTGCTGTATTTTACTCCATATGCGCTTGTATACAGAATATAGACACAGTTTTAAATCAAATAAAATAAAGTTTTTATTTTTACTGATACAAAACTATCTAAATACGTAAAGCTGATTTACATGATATAATATACTAATATGTGTGCATGTGTATTTGATATATATACGATAACATCTATGCCATGAGCATGTATCACTTTAAATAATTATTTAAATAAAATATATATACCTGGTAATAACAACAGGCATATATATATATATATATATTTTAAAATTAATATAGACATTGACTTTGTTGTATATGTTATGTTTACATGGCAAGTTGTGGAGGTCCATTTAATTTCTAACTATAAAGTTATTTTAAATTTTTTGATTTAATTAATTAAACACCTTAGACACAATGTACACACACAACACAGACGTGTGTGTAGGATATTGTTGTGTTGTACATTACACCTTTTAACATATTGTAGTGGGATTTTATTGACTATGACGTGATCACGCATTAAAAGTAATTGATTTGTCAAACAATGTGGGTTACAAATTACAATGACTAGAACACCAATATTCTAAGAACGTCATCAGTTAAGAAATTTTAACTCTTTTTGTCTGTAATTATAAATATCATATATCTTTATTATTGGGAGAGTAGGGACGTTAAATAATTAATAATAATAATAATAATAATAATAATCCTTCAAAAAGATATAAAATTAACAAATTCATTAAATTAACTAAATTAATTAATTATGATTAAGGGACTCCTAAATCACTGTTGCATTGTTCCAAAAAATTTGAATTTAATACTTCAATTATGAACTTTGTCTAAAATAGTAAAACTAAATCAAATAATA
Source organism: Selaginella tamariscina (assembly GCA_003024785.1). Taxonomy (NCBI): domain Eukaryota; kingdom Viridiplantae; phylum Streptophyta; class Lycopodiopsida; order Selaginellales; family Selaginellaceae; genus Selaginella; species Selaginella tamariscina. The sequence goes on from PUQB01000025.1 coordinate 686,939, forward strand.
TTAATTTTAAGTATAATTAAGTGAATTGAGTTACATTGTAGAGAATATTCTATGAAGTTTTTAATATAAAATTTGGTATATATATTTCTAATAAATTAGGAAATTAAATACTTCAATTATGAATTTTGTCTAAAATAGTAAAACTAAATCAAATATTATTAAGTGATTTAAAAATTGGAGTTTCATTGTGCAGAATATTTTTGAAGCTTAATAATAAAATTGATATATATATATATATATATTTTAATCTCCCTCATTCAACACGGGTCAAACATAACATAAGCATGTTAGCATTTAAATTATGTTAATATCTATATTCTGTAATGGTAAACAAGAATTATAACGCCGTAAAATACTGAATTTCCGTAATATAGTGTGCATGTTTGCGTTATTAATATATATAGATATATGTATTTATGTATACATATACATATACACATACACATACACATTATATATGTCTGTATGCCATATACACACGCCATTCACACACGCACTATATGTGTATAATCTAACATTCATAACATGTCAAGTGATAGGAACTTATAAGCGAAGTAGGAAAATTTGAAAAACGTAAGTTGATTTAAAATGTAATTGGTTTATTCATAATAAAGAAAATGATATGTAACTCTTATGGTAAGTAGCGTGATATATAAATATATGTATATATATAATTGCTTTAGAAACCATGTAGAAATGTGTGTGTGTGTGTGTGTGTGAGAGAGAGAGAGAGAGAGAGAGAGAGAGAGAGAGAGAGAGAGAGAGAGAGGAAAGTGAAAACGTTTTTTTGCCGTGAATCTATATATTTTTAAACTTTTAAATTTTTTATTATACTTTATATGTGAAAATAACTTTTGTATCTAATTAAAACTGAAACATTCTCACAGTTTCCAAATGTTTAAAAAGATTAATACAATAATATGTTGTATATTCAATAATAAATACTGTTAATCTAGTATATATCATCTATATTATGAAATATCATAAATTTCCTATACGAATTTTAATCCACCCCATGAGAGTGGGTTAAACATTAACAAATTATACTTATTACATATATGGTATACATATTATAATATATTATTATTATATATTGTTCTTTCTTACATGATATATTATTACATTTTTTTAATTATATTTATAATTCGTATAGTTTTATACATTTTACACACACACATTGAATCTTTAGTATTAATATTAATGTAAATTTTATTTATAAATCAAATTGATAAATTTAATTTAATAGAATTTGGTAATTTAATCAGACTCTATGTTAGGATATTAATAATTTGTGTGTGTGTGCTTTCTGAAGTGTTGATTTACAAGTGTATCATCTAAAAGGGGAGCTTAAATGGATTTCAACGACATCTTCTCGTTCGCTTCGTACAAAACAGCAAATCATTATGCAATTCACCCATTGGCATGATACTACAGTTGCTCGCAGATACAAAGGCATGGCTTCAAAATTGACATAAGCCTTTCCTCCAAACACAATACTATGGATGCTGTTGCTGATGTTGACAGATGCTACATAAAGCTGCAGGATGAGTTCATTAACAATGTTGTGTTGAAGGCTTACTTGGCAGAATATAACAAGTACAAGTACAGCGACAATGCTATAGAGGTATGTTCCGCTTGTTGTGCAACTTACATTTTCCTGAGTTACATCAATTTGAGAAGTTGTGCGACCCACTGCATAACCTGTATTCGATTTCAATACACTGCCATTGATGGAACCATAAATCGCACAACTGTGGACTTAGTGGAGTTACAAAGCAGGCGATGACTGTTGTTTGGGCAATGGAGATAGAGTACCTTCGAAATGTTAGAAAAATATATATATCACTATATGTATTATATATAATCTGATTATATAATATCAACAACTCGTTTGTATGTCTTTAACTTCCTTTTAAACAGGAACACCACTTGTATAATTGTATACGACTGTGTATTGACACCCTAACTATTCAGACTCTTAAAGAGATAATCTGGGATATTCTAAGAATATACTCTAACATAAAATATGTTTGGTATTGGCCCAGGTGGCAGGTAATGTATACCCCAGGTATTATACATGCTTAACATTGTCTTATATGCAGACACTGCCACTTGATGCCACAGCGTAGTGAGAGAATGGTGGAAGCAGAAAGGTAAGCATTCCTAATTTTCTGGATTTGTTCATCGATTATTTGGTTTACAGGCTGCACTGATGGGTTTTATTATTTGGTTCCTCCTCATCACCAAACAAAGAAGTTGCACGATGTCTAAATTAATATGCATGCTTGAAGATGAGCCTGTAGTTAGGACCCAAGAATGAGCCAGTTTGAATATTATTAAGAATATTAGCATTACATGACATGAGATGTCCGACTTGTGGTGTTCCTTTTACAAAGAAGTTGAAGATGAATAGACTTATTCGTGTATAACACTGTGTACATGATGATTAAATATAAGAAGAGAAATGTTTTAAATAATAAATATTTCCTAACATGGTATCAGAACGGTAATTTTTTGAGCAGTAATTTACTGGGTATGGCTTCTGAACGAGATGCGCTTGAGGTCTTTGATGGGAAGGACTTCCACGGATGGAAGTCACAAATGGAAGTCACAAATGGAATTCTTTTTTATGGAAAAGAACTTGTGGGGGATCATTTCTGAAATCGATATCAAGCTGGCAGCACGGACACTCGTGCACTCCGCATTCTTGGATGCGTTGTGGGAAAAATCTATCTATGTCATCTTGATACTAGTAAACCTCAAAACAAAATTGGGAAGCTTTGAAGTTAGTTCTTGGTAAAACAACCAAGACAAACTTAATCTAGACGAAGACAAAGTTGGTGGCATGCTCAAAGGCAAGGACAAATCGATTCAAGATTTTGCAAGTCGGCTTAAGAGCATTATCAAGCAAATTGAGGCTCTCTAGACACCAACTAAGGTTGAAAATAGTGACATTATAGCAGTGTTCTCGAAGGGCATTCCTGATGTGTTCAAGGTCACTGCATGTGGTCATGTTGCCACAAAGACATTTGATGAAGTTGTCAATGAGATGCTTGCATTGGAGACCTTATTGGGAACGATTCAAATTGTAGATTCAACTCCTGATTTGACCATGTTTGCTGCCAAGAACAAGGCATCTGTCTGGGTCTTGGCCAAAAGGAGGCTCCGGCTCAGGAGGCTTCATATTGTTCTAATATATTCGCGGATATTCTAGGGTTATTCTAGCATATTCTAGAATATTCTCAAGAATATTCTAGAATATATAAGTTTTTTAATATGCCGACTGGCTTAATAAAGTATTATCCTAAACCCTAAACCATTTATCCTTATAGCACCGGTGGGTCATGAACTCTACTGCAATTCACCAGTAAACGGTGGACCTCCATCTCACTGAGCGATCGCCTTTGTAGAAAATATGTGACATCCGGGTTCAAGCCAAGCACACGGCTATAGACGAAGTACATATGTACACATGGGCTCCAACTTTTGCTCTTTTGAAATGTAGAACAACTGCATGAAGGATAAGTATTAATAGTCACATTTGCAGAGTCATTTCCTGCCGACACAACGAAAGCCTCCTTCCGTCCTCTAGCTGTCACTTCAACATTTCACACACAACCTAAAAACGTCTTGGCCTTGCGGAAATTCTTCTCTTGTTCCTTAGACATTTTTGTTGGAGTCCGGACCATACGTCCTTCGAAAGGTGGAATTGTTGTAGATCCAGCTCCACGTGGTGGCGATGGTGTTTTGTCCTTCTGACCCTCATCTACTCTTCCTGCCATCCCCTGTAAACCTTTCAGAACAAAGCCTGCATCCTGTAGTTCTCTGACCTCCTCACTTGTCAGCTTCGTTTCCTTGAGCACAGGCCAAACCGTTGGTGGTGTTGGAATTCGTGACCAAAGAATTTTGCCGTTTGGCCACGTGAAACACCCTGAATCTTTTGGGCAGAAACCACATCATCTGTTGTACATACTCCTCATTCCCCAAGGCATCAATGTACATTCATTTTCCATAGAATCCTGGTGCTAGCACTCTGCTTGGATAACCGATTGGTTTTCCACACAGAGCAGTTCCTTCCTGATTCATCCCCAAACACTTAACCTTACTGGATGCTCCGATTCGTCTGATGGCCCACTCTGTTTGAGCAATCTCTTCTCCGAAACCTCTTCGAACCTTAACCTCTTTCTCCTGTTGTTTTGGACCACCCGCTCTGTGTACTCTACATCATGTCTGTGTGAACGTCGAGCATCAGACTGTTCTGTTCCTGTGACTGTTCTCCTAACAGTTTGCACTCGAACGTTAGTGGTACTCGTGAACTCCGGGCTGGTCAAGTGTTCCTCGCCTTCCACCAGATTGATAATTGTTGATGGAGATACACTTTTCCCCTCAGAGAGTTTGCGTTGCACTCGTTTCAACAGAGTTTCCTTCGAAGGCCCTGACCCTGTATACCTCCCTTCTATTGCCGCTTTCACCTTCGCACTCTGCATAACTGCATCGGTGAGGTCTAACATTGTCGCCTCCAGCAGTGGTACTCTTTTGGCCAATCTTGCTCTTCTTGCTCTCGCGTGAATCACTTCAGCATTGTTTGTAGTTGGAACGCTCGCGAGTCCTTCTTCTGTCATGTCTCCCAGTTCCGCCATGGAGATGTGGTCCTCATGCCTGATCCACCAAGACAGCCATGTCTTCAAAGCTCGAATGTTTGACGCTCGTCCTTCCCAAAAAGACTCGAGAATTGCCAGTTGTTCTTTCTTAGATTGTTCATTCAGTGCTGCAGGCCAGGCACGAGCAAGCTTCATGTGTTCTTCGCGATGTTCTTCTGCGATCCATTTCTTTGTCACCTGACGCACGGATTGCATAAAGTGAAACAGACAGCTTCTTTCCCTCCCTTTCATCTTTGCTCCGTTGTTGAATACTTGGCGCAAGGCTATCCATATCGCTCCAGCCTCATCCGACATGAAACCAGCAAAGTTGACATTCTCCAAACCCTGCTTCTTACAAACCTCTAGCATTGTGTTCAAGAACTTCAGCACTGCAACATTATCTTCGCGGCACATATCTGCGTAAGCTATAGTCACCATGGATCTGACACTGCAAGAGAGCGTTAGATAACGAAGATTAGAAAGTGTTATGAAGAGTTTTACAACTTACAATGGGTCATAAAGGTGTATTCCAATTGTCGCCCAGTCTGGTATGCGGTGCGTGTGGTCCAGAACAACCCATTGATCATGAAGGTCTCCTCCACTTTGACACCTTCTGATGTACTCAACTCCTGAACCCGGTCCCTCAACTGTCATTTTGAAGATCAGAGGCTGCTCCTCAGCACCATGCAGTTCCATCCCTGGAACATGTATGACGTGAATGAAAGGTATTGGCAGCTTTGTCTTCAGCTCCAGAAGACCCTCGTAACCCTCTCTAAAGTGTGTCTCCTTCTGTCTTGATTGTGTAATCCAGTCCCGAGTCCTAAAGAAAAGGTCACGTCAGTGTTAGAGATCTAAAGAAAAATACCTTCGATGGTTTGTTAGAGGTTCAAGTTTTGAGAGTAAACCAGTGTACGAGACTTCTCCTTCTTCCTTGAAAAGTTCTTCAAAGATGAGCTCACGCGCGGCTTGAAACTCAATCACTCGTTGATTGGTTCGCGGACTGCTCTTTACCACGTTGCTGACACTAGATCTGGCTCGCTGAACGTTTGAAGCTGACACTGAGGGGCTGACTGGATGCTGATGAACACCTCTGTGAATGAACAACCTTGTAAAAGAAATGTCGTCTGGCAGAATGTAGTACACATAAGCCGGACAAGTGTGCACCAGCAATGGCTCCTCTCCACAATGCTTACATTTCATGCCTATTACTTTGCCTGTCTCAGTTGTCTTTGCCTTCTCCACAGCACCCTTGAAGTGACATTCATTTGCTTTCTTCTCAAAAGCCAAGTAGGGGCAGGTAGGATTGATGCATTGAGATGTCCGACACATGAACTTCGACTGACTCGCGCCGGAACATGCCAGTGTGTTGTGCTCGGGTGTGTCCAATGGTAGCAGCCATCCTTGCGATTCATCCCCGTACTTCTCTGTGCTTTCTGTCTTAGGGGGAAGTTCGTAAATGACATTTCCATTGTATATCTGCGGTAGTTCAGAGACTCGTTTAACTTCAGACGAACCAATGAGATCCTTCCCTATCCTACATTTGTCTGCTCTTAGAAGACACACCAGCATGGATTCCTCACGCTCCTCTGTCCGCAACCTGAACAACGGGCCCTTTGCCGGGCACAATGTGTAAAAGACAAACTGGTTTGATGCATTGCCTTCTGGTAACAACTCCACATCTTCTCCAGAACTCGCAGAAACTGACATCAATTGAACCACATGTATACTGAACCAACAAGGAATGTTGAAAGCAATGTGAAGATCATGTTCAAACACAAAAGCATTTCCATCTTCATCGACTGGGAAATCTTTGTCAATGCCTTCATAGGTAACTCTGGCCATGACAACGCAAGGAGAAAGCTCGGTGGTTTAGGAAAGCAAAGCAAAAGATTAAACACACTTTCCTTACCAAAAAAAATTACAATCGTTATAATAAACGTGAATACACGTTTGTATATAATTAATTCTATGCTGCCCAGCTCACAGTGTTCTTAATGATGTCCTCTCTAGTATCACCGATTTAATTTAATTTCTACCTTTTATGATTTGAAATATCTTCACATTTACCAATTATTCACATATTTTAAAATAAACCCTAAATATTAATGTCACATTTATTCCGTAGGGTTCACTGTTTTCATTGCGGCTAGGGTTTTTTGGTAGATAGGGTTTACTGTTTCCATGCGGCTAGGGTTCTTTCAATCTCAGATCTGTTTCCACTGCGGCAGATCCAGAGGGTTTTTTCAATCTCAGATCTCAGAGTTACGGTTTCCACTGCGGCGCATCCATTTCGACTCGATTCGTGCAGCGCCCAAGTATATCAATGGAGATTTCTGTGCCGATTTAGATTGTCGGCACCATCCTGCTCAGCGGCGGCCACAAGGTATGTGTAATTTGTATTTTATGATTTGCGCTCAAAGTATTTCTTTTTCAGAGATATAGGGTCTTCTTATTGTGCCGACTGAGAGCAACGCACATCCTGGTCAGTCCATCAGAAACACAGGTATCTCGATTTATTTATTTTTTTCCTTGCGGCTCAAGTATCCGTGTCACAATGTTTTTTTTTAGAGTTAATGGGTCTTTCCATTTGTGCCGACTGAGAGTGACGGCACCATCCTGGTTCAGTCGGCAAACACAAGGTATTTCGATTTGTTTATTTTTTTTCTTCTGGCTCAAGTATTTGTATCACAATGTTTTTTTTTTTAGAGTTAATGGGTCTTCCCATTTGTGGTTGACTGAGAGTGACGGTGTCACGGGAAAATTTGGACCGTCACCTTGGTAGCCCTGGTATGCATGTAGTGGACTAGTCTTCTACTCGTATTATACTAGTTCTACTCGTATTATACGTCTACATTTCACTTTACTATTCACCTTCTTTGTCTTTTCTTACATGGTCAAACTAGTCAACATTATTATGTTAATCCATATGATTAGTGCCTGCTTTGACCATGCACATTTTCTTTGTCTTTTTCCATGCACCTTCCTAATCACCTTCCCAAGTCAAAGTCAAGTCACCCTCTTCCATAACCCCCATCATTTATGGGTCAAGCCCACCTTCTTCCATAACCCCCATCATTATGGGTCAAGCCCACCTTCTTCCATAACCCCTACCATTATTCTTATGTAACCCCATCTTACACCCTCTCTTACATCCCTACCCTACCCTACATGCATTCTTTATGTTATTTTGGGTATATAAGGAACCAAGGCTCAAGGGTTTGAGGAGAGAGGACACATATAGATATAGAGATATAGAGAAGAGTCTCTAGTTTCTTCTTACTTTGTAAATAGGTGTGATGACATTATTTTGTGTGTGCTCTTATGATGAAATATAAAAATTAGTTAGTGTATCTTTCGTGTCATGAGTTTCATCTCATGTTTCCCCTTTCTTTTCTATTCTTTTATTCATGTGTGTAATCATTAGCAAGGACTACTACGATGCGCTATCACTAAAGCCATCAAGTCCCGAACATACGAGTCCCGAATGATTTCCTTCGACAACGGCACCATCCTTCTTCAGTGGCAGCCACAAGGTATTTTCGATTTGTTTATTTTTTGCTTTCTGGATCAAGTATTCGTATCACATTGTTTTTTCTCAGAGTTAATGTGTCTTCCCATTTGTGCCGACTGAGAGTGACGGCACCATCCTGGTTCAGTCGGCAAACACAAGGTATTTTCGATTTGTTTATTTTTTGCTTTCTAGCTCAAGTATTCGTATCACAATGTTTTTTTTTCCAGAGTTAATGGGTCTTCCCATTTGTACCGACTGAGAGTGACGGCACCATCCTTCTTCAGTCAGCAGCCACAAGGTATTTTCGATTTGTTTATTTTTTGCTTTCTGGATCAAGTATTCATATCACATTGTTTTTTTTAGAGTTAATGTGTCTTCCCATTTGTGCCGACTGAGAGTGACGGCACCATCCTTCTTCAGTCGGCAGCCACAAGGTATTTTGAATTTGTTTATATTTTGCTTTGCGGCTCAAGTATCCGTATAACAATGTTTTTTTTTTCAGAGTTAATGTGTCTTCCCATTTGTGTCGACTGAGAGTGACGGCACCATCCTTCTTCAGTCGCCAGCCACAAGGTATTTTGAATTAGTTTATTTTTTTCTTTGCGTCTCAAGTATTTCTTTTAAACCAGTTAATGGGTCTTCCCCATTTGTGCCGTCTGAGAGGGACGGCACCATCCTATCTCAGTCGGCACCATTATCTCTTCAGTGCCGTCTGAAAGGGTCGGCACAAACTATCTCAATCGGCAGGATTTGTTCTTCTACATCTCTCTGCCGACTGAGAGGTCGGCACCATCTAGCTTGAGTCGGCAGCCACAAGGCTAGTCATCTTTGTTTGTTTTTTTATTTTGTCTCCTAATCAATTGACTTGTGTGTTTGCTTTCCAGAGTTTACAAAATGGTGGGGCTTCAAAACGTCTACTAGAGACTGTGGCTGATGAAGAGCCACGGGAAGAGAAGAGGATATCGAAGCAGAAGCGAGGCAAGAGAGGAGAACCATCTAATGTAGCAAAGGAGGATCCTCCAGTGACTCAGTCTGGAGTAGTACCAGTTGAGCAAGAACAGCCTCCACCAACAATCACAGATTTCCTGGAGAGCTCGTCGCAGTTGCCTCCTTCATCCGCTGAGGTTGCAGTCCTGAACGAGCAAGTGCAGATGACAGAGGCAGTTGAAGCTAGCGAGGACGACTTGGAGGAGGCAGTCAGCAAAAAGAGAGGGCCGCGGGAAAGCTGATTCAAAAGGCAAGAAGGCAAAGAGCGATAAGGAGCCGAAGGAGTTATACAGCATACCGGCGAGCCTGCATTTGGAGAGCTCGCTCGACAAAATTACTATCAAGAGACTTGGTGATCCCTCCTAATGTGCCCATCTGTAGAATACATTTGAACGAGGTGGTTCGACGAGTGAACCCAAGGGACTTGGACAGGCTGGTGTCATCGTTGAAGAAGGCTGGTTATTTACGCAACACGGCCTTGTTCATTCTGTCCATTGGAGATCGACTCACTGCTGAAAGCTATCAGAGCTGTCGAAGGACACGATTTAGTACGAGCAGCATCGGTCTTTCGAGCAAGCTCTTACTCAGCCAGAGTACAAACAGTGGGCTTCAAGGATCTCAAACCGGAAGTTCAGTTGCTGGGACGGGGACCATAGGCTACAGGCTTTGCAGAAGCTGTACCGGGAGGATGCAGAGGACAACCAGCGATGGGCTATTCGCGTTCGATCGAGTTTCATCTCCACGGAGAACCTCGACATTCTTCAAACCGGTTTCGATGTTCGAATCGATTAACATGTGAGTATTTTCTTTTCTTTTTGTTAAGAGTTTAGACTTACAGTTTCGTTGAACAGATCTTCAGCAACATCTGTGGAACAACGCTACCACATATTCTCCTCGCTGTAAAGGCGGTCTGCACTAGTACAAGAAGGAACTCAGAAAATCCTCGAGTCACTCACGGAGGTTGATCGTCTTAAGGTGCGGAAGTGAAAGGAGAGTTCAGCAGGAAAGACGGCTTGGCATCCTCTTCGAACCTGATCTGCGCAAAGATCCTTTTCAAGGTAACCTCCGATTTAATTTATAGGAAAGAAATTTTTAACTTATTCTATGTGCAGAACGAGATCGACGATGATCTCGACAGAGCAGTCACCAGTGCTAAGGGCAATTCACAGGTTGAGGTGAACCTAAAGCAGCTAGTGTACAAGAAGCATGACAAGCGTATGCACAAGTTCCTCTCCATCATAGACCCAGACTTGGGGGAGGAGTGGTTCCAGAAGGTGACAACATCTCTCATAAGCAGTGTCGCTGGATGGGCATTGAGAAGCTGTATGCGATGTCAAGGGCGAAGATTCCAAACATGCTGCGACTCCGATACCTGAACAAGCTCACCCGTCTCGAATCCAAGGCAGAACAACAGACACTTGGGCTACCGGGCATGCAGGACAAAGAGTGGATCAAGTGGTTCACCTTGGACTTATATTGGAAGGCTGTGCGCGAGGAAGCCATTCAGATCCTTAAGGGGTTGCGAGAGGATGGTGAAGAAGTTGGAACGGATGTCGACTTCATGAGCTGGTTTGACGAGATGAGAATCGGAGCAAGTGCCTGGTCTTTCAGCCCTTCCATGACTGCATACGGTTCACTTATTCGATGGAGCCGAATGAGTTTCTGGAGCGTGAGGAATCTGCGCGTCGGATGATATGGAGGTAAGCTTTCAATCCAGCATTGCTACTGTCTGACTTTGTGTTGCAGGTTCATACTGGCGAAGCAAATGACACCGTCCCATACGATGAAGCTGTGGACAGATCATACAAGCGAGCCTCACATGTGGTCGAAGAGCAGAGGAGCTCTAACACCGTTCGAACGGGAGCATGTTCCATTCTGGCTCGACTGTCCGTCGCAACAGCCACCAGCTTGGGAGAGCACACTATTCGACATGCACGCCAATGATCTACCAGCGATTGTTTGGGAGCCAGAAGAAGTAGAGGCTATCAAGAAGAGCAAGATGAAGAAGACGGTGCGGAAGACAACTACACCTGCAAAGGGATCGGGAGCGGGACCAAGCTCTTCTACAGCACCTCCGCCGGCATTCGACTTTACAATCAATGAGGTACAGCCACTTGTAGCTAGTTTGGACATCAAGGACGACCTGATGACCTTCATCCCGACCCTGGCTGCATCCCGTGGATCCTACGACCTAGCTGTGTGCGACATGGAGGAGATGAGCAGGTCTTTCTTCGAGCCAGGTGCTTCCCAGACAGAGGTGTACACCAAGCTCCGAGAACAGGTTGACAGACTACATACGGTTGAGTCACAAACGTGTTCCAGGAAGTGGTAGGTGAATACGGCTTCAACCTCATCATCCTCGACTTGCCCAATGAGCTTGTATATGGAGGTGCTAGCATCAACAAGGACATTGTGCAGCTAGATCCGGTGAAGTTTGAGGAGGCCTTGCAGTTCAGTGGAATGCACTTGGCAGCGAGTGGTTTCATGGTCGTCTTCGCGAGTTCTCCTTCTGTTTCGGCGGTGATTCAGGCGGCTGCAGTAATCAACTTGGAGGTTGCAGGGACTTACAGCGTCTACCGTGCACGAGGCTGGGGATACCGTGACAAAATTAAGGTAAGCTAGCTATTCAAGTTCAAGTTTAACTTGGTCTATGTGGCAGGATAACTTGTTAGTTCTCTTGGTGCTGCAAAGCTTGAGAAGAAGTCGAAGAGGCCAAACCCTCTGCATTTGCTTCAAGCAAAGCCAACAGGACAAAAACCTCCAAGGCCACCTAGGGATCGAGCTAATGTCACTTGTTACATTTGTAAACAACAAGGTCACTATGCCACTGAATGTCAACAACCACGACCACAGGTGACATGTTTTACATGTAAACAGGTGGGACACTATGCAAATGAGTGTCCTCAGAAACCTCAATCAACTCCTGCACCACAACAGAGGGACCAACCTAGTGTTCATTTGGTGGAGTTAACAACCGAGCAAGGTGACTTGGATCTCTTAGGTCTTAAGAGAGCCAGAGGGGAGCAACAAGTGGAGCAACCTGAACAAGTGAGACCGTGCAAGCAAAGAAGAAAAGGAAGGAAGGTACCAAGCCACGACGTAAGGTTGGTATACAGGATATGGGGATTGGCAAGGGGCAAAAGGAATATTCAATTGTCGAGGATCTAGGAGATACTCGTGCCAACATTACAGTTGCACAATTATTGTCAAAATGCCCAAGCTTGAGGAGAGAGCTTCGACAAGGGATTAGTACTCGTGCAAAGAAGGTACGTCCTAGTGGTGAGGATGAGGTGATGCGAAATGTACAAGTGATAACAAGAGAATCCAATACGAATGCCGTGGCACCAATTGTGGATGTGGTAGTAGATGGAATGCGTGTGCAACGTGTTTTAGTAGATGGTGGTGCAGAGATCAATGTCATGAGTAGCTGGTTGATGGAAAACTTGGTCTCAAGTGCAACCAACCTTCAAATTGGAGGATTAGGGTGGCAGATGATCGACGTGTCAAGCCAGTTGGAATGATTATTGACTTGCCGATCACAGTGCACGGGATAACTACCTCTATAGATGTGCATGTCATGCAACTACGACGGGATGCACATGGTTATCCTATGATCTTGGGTCGACCTTGGCTTTATAAGGTTGATGCTAAGAATTATTGGAAAAAGGGGGAGATGACTATTGGTCATAAGTCAAGACGAGTGACAATAGCCATCAAGGAGAACACAACAAAGGTTGTAGATGAGGAGTCATCTTCCAGTGAGGAATATGATTCTAGCAGTAATAGTGAGGTGACAACCTCAGATTCTGAGAGTGAGCAAGAGGAGAAGGAATTGTATGCCCTCAAGGCAATTCCTAAGGTTGCTACGCGTGTGGAGCCTCACGATAGACATGAGGTCTATGATCAACAACTCACCCAGGAGCAGGAGGCTCAAGGAGGGGTAGTAGGGGTTGTTGAAAAGGGGCAGGAAGCAAGTAGTGGCAACAAGTTTGAGGCAAAGGAAGTGGAGCGACGAGCTCTTTTGGAGAAGATGCTTAGTTCAAGTTTGACTCCTGAGGAGAAGGAGCAATACATGAGCATGCTATTGAATTCCCCAAGTTGTTTGCGACATCATATGAGGAGCTTCGTCAAGTAGATATTGTGCAACATGAGATCCCACTTAAACCAGGTATGAAGGGAGTTGCACAAAAGGCTTATAGGATGGGTCCTTTGAAACAGAGCATAGTTTATGAGGAACTCATGAAGCTACAGCGTTCGGATTTCATTTTTAAGGTGGAAACGTCAGATTGGGTTTCTCCTGTGGTGGTAGCCCAAAGAAAAATGGTAAGTGGCGAGTTTGTGTCAACTTCAAACGATTAAATGATGGCACACATCGAGATCATCACCCCATTCCTTTCATGGATGAGATACTAGATGAAGTGACAGGGCATGAGATGTACACATTTTGTGATGGCTACTCTGGGTATTTCCAAGTCAGGATTCGAGAAGAGGACCAGCTGAAGACTACCTTCACCACACCATGGGGAACCTTTGCGTATAGGGTGATGCCGTTTGGACTCACAAATGCTCCAGCAACGTTTCAACGATTGATGAACAAGGTGTTTGAACCATATCTTGGTTCATTCATTAGGGTTTACCTCGATGACTTTTGCATCTATAGCGATAGGATGAGCCACTTGGAGAAGGTACAACTAGCATTCCAAAGGATGGATGATGCAAAAGGATGCTTGAACCCGGAAAAAATGTCAGATTGGTAGTACTAAGGGCACCTTAGTAGGACATGTGATCTCAAAGGATGGCATTGAGCCAAGTCAAGACAAGGTGGACAAGCTACTCATGTTGCCAACTCCGACTTGTGTCAAGGAGGTACGAAAGTTTGTAGGGTTGGCAGGGTACTATCGTAGATTTGTGGAGGGATTTGCAGAGATGGCATATCCATTGAACCAGCTACTTCGTAAGGGAGTTGCATTTCAATGGACTTCTTCATGCCAAGCATCATTTGAGAGGCTTAAGATCGCACTAAGTTCACATCCGATTTTGGTGGCACCTAAATGGGAGGAGTTATTTTATGTCAATCTCAGCGTTGGAGAAGTTTCAATCACTGTGATCCTGATGCAAAGGGGAGAAGCGGATACTTGTTTCCTATTTATTATGCAGGAAGGCAATTACAAGGGCCAGAGCTCAACTACCCATTGTTGGAGAAGCAAGCAGCAGCAATCATATATGCAGTGGAGAAGTTCAAGCATTACTTGTGGGGGCGCCACTTTGTTTTCTCATCAACAATGCAACACTTAAGTACATTGCCAATAAGCTGGGCTCACAGGGAAGTTTTCTAGGTGGATCACGACCTTGGCTGAGTATGATTTTGAGTTTCAACATGAGAAGAGCACAAGAGGGTTTAGCAGAAATGTTGGACCAAGGTGACATTGAGAAGTTCCATTATCTCTTGGAAGTTTGTGCTCTTTCACCCGACATGGAGGATTATCAAGAAGTCTACAATTTCTTGATGGATGGGAAGTTTCCAGAAGGATGTACAACAACCCAGAGAAACAATCATGCGACAATCTCGACCTTATATGGTAATGGGTGAGTTACTTTATAGGATAGGGCGAGATGGTGTGCTTCGACGAGCGGTGGGTCGTCAGAGAGAAAACAATCATGGAGCAATGCCATGAAGGATTTTGCGGTGGACACTTCTCACACGACTACACTTCCAAGAAGATAGTCAATGCAGGATATTATTGGCCGACCCTCTTCAAGGATGTTAAGGAGTGGTGTCGGACTTGCCAGGTTTGTCAGACTTTTGGAAGAAGAGTGTTGTACAAGGGACCTTTGCATCCTATTTTACCAACAGGTCCATTCGAGAAGTGGGGAATAGACTTTGTTGGTCCCTTGCCAGTGGCTTCTTCACAAAAGAGATACATTATTGTGGGTACTGACTATCTAACGAGGTGGGTGGAACAGTCTCTGTTCGAGCTTGTACCAAGGAGGTCGCAACAAATTTCATCATCCAAACATTGTCACCAGGTTTGGGTGCCCATTAGAGTAGTAACAGATCAGGGTTCTCATTTCTGCAATGAAGTGGTGGAGCTTCTTCTTTCTCAATTGTCCATCACACGGCGACAATCAACAAGTTATTACCCTCAAGCTAATGGACTGGTGGAACGAACAAATGGAGTGTTGTGCAATATATTAGCTAAGCTTGCGGTGGATCATAAGAAGGATTGGGACAAGTGGTTACCAGCAGCACTTTGGGCTTTCAGGACAACACACAAAGTTGCTACTAGGTACACACCATTTCAATTAGTTTATGGTATAGAAGCAATACTCCCAATTGAGCTGGAGATACCAAGCTTGCGTCTAGCATTGAAGCATGGGCTTGGAGATGGTGAGGACTTGCAAGCAAGGTTGGTTCAGTTGGAGAGCATGGATGAAGCACGAAGACAAGCCTTGCAACTTGTGGAAGCAATGCAGCAGAAGTGGAAGGCCAAATTCGATAAGAAGATTCGAGAACGACCACTCAAGGTGGGTGATTTAGTGATGCGATATGATAGTCGATTGGATAAGACCTTCTCAAAGAAGTTCTTACCAAGATGGGATGGACCTTTCATCATTGTGGAGATTTATAAGAATGGGTCATATCTTTTGGCAAACTTGGATGGAGAACAGCATGGCACACGGGTTAATGGTTACAGGTTGAAGCGCTTTCATGTTCGGCAATAGCTATGAGTTTTCAAACAACCCGCATCGCGTGGCAATGCGTGTTGTTTGGGTGGGATTTATGTCACGGGAAAATTTGGACCGTCACCTTGGTAGCCCCTGGTATGCATGTAGTGGACTAGTTTCTACTCGTATTATACTAGTTTCTACTCGTATTATACGTCTACATTTCACTTTACTATTCACCTTCTTTGTCTTTTCTTACATGGTCAAACTAGTCAACATTATTATGTTAATCCATATGATTAGTGCCTGCTTTGACCATGCACATTTTCTTTGTCTTTTTCCATGCACCTTCCTAATCACCTTCCCAAGTCAAAGTCAAGTCACCCTCTTCCATAACCCCCATCATTTATGGGTCAAGCCCACCTTCTTCCATAACCCCCATCATTATGGGTCAAGCCCACCTTCTTCCATAACCCCCTACCATTATTCTTATGTAACCCCCATCTTACACCCTCTCTTACATCCCTACCCTACCCTACATGCATTCTTTATGTTATTTTGGGTATATAAGGAACCAAGGCTCAAGGGTTTGAGGAGAGAGGACACATATAGATATAGAGATATAGAGAAGAGTCTCTAGTTTCTTCTTACTTTGTAAATAGGTGTGATGACATTATTTTGTGTGTGCTCTTATGATGAAATATAAAAATTAGTTAGTGTATCTTTCGTGTCATGAGTTTCATCTCATGTTTCCCCTTTCTTTTCTATTCTTTTATTCATGTGTGTAATCATTAGCAAGGACTACTACGATGCGCTATCACTAAAGCCATCAAGTCCCGAACATACGAGTCCCCGAATGATTTTCCTTCGACAACGGCACCATCCTTCTTCAGTCGGCAGCCACAAGGTATTTTCGATTTGTTTATTTTTTGCTTTCTGGATCAAGTATTCGTATCACATTGTTTTTTCTCAGAGTTAATGTGTCTTCCCATTTGTGCCGACTGAGAGTGACGGCACCATCCTGGTTCAGTCGGCAAACACAAGGTATTTTCGATTTGTTTATTTTTTGCTTTCTAGCTCAAGTATTCATATCACAATGTTTTTTTTTCCAGAGTTAATGGGTCTTCCCATTTGTACCGACTGAGAGTGACGGCACCATCCTTCTTCAGTCAGCAGCCACAAGGTATTTTCGATTTGTTTATTTTTTGCTTTCTGGATCAAGTATTCTATCACATTGTTTTTTTTTAGAGTTAATGTGTCTTCCATTTGTGCCGACTGAGAGTGACGGCACCATCCTTCTTCAGTCGGCAGCCACAAGGTATTTTGAATTTGTTTATATTTTGCTTTGCGGCTCAAGTATCCGTATAACAATTTTTTTTTCAGAGTTAAGTGTCTTCCCATTTGTGTCGACTGAGAGTGACGGCACCATCCTTCTTCAGTCGCAGCCACAAGGTATTTTGAATTAGTTTTTTTTCTTTGCGTCTCAAGTATTTCTTTTAAACAGTTAATGGGTCTTCCCATTTGTGCCGTCTGAGAGGGACGGCACCATCCTATCTCAGTCGGCACCATTATCTCTTCAGTGCCGTCTGAAAGGGTCGGCACAAACTATCTCAATCGGCAGGATTTGTTCTTCTACATCTCTCTGCCGACTGAGAGGGTCGGCACCATCTAGCTTGAGTCGGCAGCCACAAGGTTAGTCATCTTTGTTTGTTTTTTTATTTTGTCTCCTAATCAATTGACTTGTGTGTTTGCTTTCCAGAGTTTACAAAATGGTGGAGCTTCAAAACGTCTACTAGAGACTGTGCGCTGATGAAGAGCCACGGGAAGAGAAGAGGATATCGAAGCAGAAGCGAGGCAAGAGAGGAGAACCATCTAATGTAGCAAAGGAGGATCCTCCAGTGACTCAGTCTGGAGTAGTACCAGTTGAGCAAGAACAGCCTCCACCAACAATCACAGATTTCCCTGGAGAGCTCGTCGCAGTTGCCTCCTTCATCCGCTGAGGTTGCAGTCCTGAACGAGCAAGTGCAGATGACAGAGGCAGTTGAAGCTAGCGAGGACGACTTGGAGGAGGCAGTCAGCAAAAAGAGAGGCCGCGGGAAAGCTGATTCAAAAGGCAAGAAGGCAAAGAGCGATAAGGAGCCGAAGGAGTTATACAGCATACCGGCGAGCCTGCATTTGGAGAGCTCGCTCGACAAAATTACTATCAAGGACTTGGTGATCCTCCTAATGTGCCCATCTGTAGAATACATTGAACGAGGTGGTTCGACGAGTGAACCCAGGGACTTGGACAGGCTGGTGTCATCGTTGAAGAAGGCTGGTTATTACGCAACACGGCCTTGTTCATTCTGTCCATGGAGATCGACTCACTGCTGAGGAGCTATCGGAGCTGTCGAAGGACACGATTAGTACGAGCAGCACCGGTCTTTCGAGCAAGCTCTTACTCAGCCAGAGTACAAACAGTGGGCTTCAAGGATCTCAAACGGAAGTTCAGTTGCTGGGACGGGACCATAGGCTACAGGCTTTGCAGAAGCTGTACCGGAGGATGCAGAGGACAACCAGCGATGGGCTATTCGCGTTCGATCGAGTTTCATCTCCACGGAGAACCTCGACATTCTTCAACCGGTTTCGATGTTCAATCGATTAACATGTGAGTATTTTCTTTTCTTTTTGTTAAGAGTTTAGACTTACAGTTTCGTTGAACAGATCTTCAGCAACATCTGTGGAAACAACGCTACCACATATTCTCCTCGCTGTAAAGGCGGTCTGCACTAGTACAGAAGGAACTCAGAAAATCCTCGAGTCACTCACGGAGGTTGATCGTCTTGAGGTGCGGAAGTGAAGGAGAGTTCAGCAGGAAAGACGGCTTGGCATCCTCTTCCGAACTTGATCTGCGCAAAGATCCTTTTCAAGGTAACCTCGATTTAATTTATAGGAAAGAAATTTTTAACTTATTCTATGTGCAAACGAGATCGACGATGATCTCGACAGAGCAGTCACCAGTGCTAAGGGCAATTCACAAGTTGAGGTGAACCTAAAGCAGCTAGTGTACAAGAAGCATGACAAGCGTATGCACAAGTTCCTCTCCATCATAGACCCAGACTTGGGGGAGGAGTGGTTCCAGAAGGTGATGAACATCTCTCATAAGCAGTGTCGCTGGATGGGCATTGAGAAGCTGTATGCGATGTCAAAGGCGAAGATTCCAAACATGCTGTGACTCGATACCTGAACAAGCTCACCCGTCTCGAATCCAAGGCAGAACAACAGACACTTGGGCTACCGGGCATGCAGGACAAAGAGTGGATCAAGTGGTTCACCTTGGACTTATATTGGAAGGCTGTGCGCGAGGAAGCCATTCAGATCCTTAAGGGGTTGCGAGAGGATGGTGAAGAAGTTGGAACGGATGTCGACTTCATGAGCTGGTTTGACGAGATGAGAACTCGGAGCAAGTGCCTGGTCTTTCAGCCCTTCCATGACTGCATCGGTTCATTATTCGATGGAGCCGAATGAGTTTCTGGAGCGTGAGGAATCTGAGCGTCGGATGATATGGAGGTAATTTCAATCAGCATTGCTAGTGTCTGACTTTGTGTTACAGGTTCATACTGGCGAAGAAAATGACACCGTCCCATACGATGAAGCTGTGGACATATCATACAAGCGAGCCTCACATGTGGTCGAAGAGCAGAGGAGCTCTAACACGTTCGAACGGGAGCATGTTCCATTCTGGCTCGATTGTCCGTCGCAACAGCCACCAGCTTGGGAGAGCTCACTATTCGACGTGCATGGCAATGATCTACCAGCGATTGTTTGGGAGCCGGAAGAAGTAGAGGCTATCAAGAAGAGCAAGATGAAGAAGACGGTGCGGAAGACAACTACACCTCAAAGGGATCGAGAGCGGGACCAAGCTCTTCTACAGCACCTCCGTCGGCATTCGACTTTACAATCAATGAGGTGCAGCCACTTGTAGCTAGTTTGGACATCAAGGACGACCTGATGACCTTCATCCCGACCCTGGCTGCATCCCATGGATCCTACGACCTAGCTGTGTGCGACATGGAGGAGATGAGCAGGTCTTTCTTCGAGCCAGGTGCTTCCCAGACAGAGGTGTACACCAAGCTCCGACAACAGGTTGACAGACTACATACGGTTGAGTCACAAACGGTGTTCCAGGAAGTGGTAGGTGAATACGGCTTCAACCTCATCATCCTCGACTTGCCCAATGAGCTTGTATATGGAGGTGCTAGCATCAACAAGGACATTGTGCTAGATCCGGTGAAGTTTGAGGAGGCCTTGCAGTTCAGTGGAATGCACTTGGCACGAGTGGTTTCATGGTCGTCTTCGCAACTTCTCCTTCTGTTTCGGCGGTGATTCAGGCGGCTGCAATAATCAACTTGGAGGTTGCAGGACTTACAGCGTCTACCGTGCACGAGGCTGGGGATACCGTGACAAAATTAAGGTAAGCTAGCTATTCAAGTTCAAGTTTAACTTGGTTATGTGGCAGGATAACTTGTTAGTTCTCTTGGTGCTGCAAAGCTTGAGAAGAAGTGAAGAGGCCAAACCCTCTGGCTTGACGAACACGATCCTCGTCGACACCGCCGACCGTTTTCAGAGGCTTGGTAAGGAAGTACTTTGCTATGTTTATCCTAATGGAAGTTTGTGCAGGATGATGATTCAACCGAAGAGTGTTCGACTCATGCAGCTTTTGATCGAGCGTCTCAGTAGACCTGGCGACTAGTTGGATATTGGTTCCGGAACCGGGTCATCGTTGTTAGCTGCCGTCGAGCTCGGAAGGAATATTATAGGAACCGAGAAGAGTTTCGAACTCTCTAGGTTGGCAACAAACAAGCTCGCAGAGAACATTAGACCAGAAGATTACCTACTCAAACACCTCCACGTCCAAGCGTAACTAGTGGTTCGAGAACTGCAGCTTTACTTAAGATGAAGAAGAAACTTTAGCTAATGTATATTGAGTAATAAATTAAGCTAATGTAAAAAAAAATAAGATAGAAATACAACAGTTTTAATAGAATTCTTTTTTGCGACTGAGGCCAATACTGCCGACCAGAAAGAATATTCCAAAATATTCTAGAATATTTTGAATATTCGAGCCAGGCCTCCTGGGCCCCAAGCCTCCAAAAATAACGGCACTCCATTTGTCTGGGACAGACTTGGGCCACGCCAGGACAGAACCACCAAGGGCAGCAATAGCATCGGTCAACCATATAAGAAAAAGATCAAAAAGCGGAAGAACAATGGACTTTGTAACACTTGCAAGAAACCAGGACATTTTGCTCATGACTGTCCAGACGAAGCTGCCAAGCGAGCCAAGGAAATTCGAAAAGGAAAGCAGGTTGCTAATTTTGCATGAGCTATAAGCAATGGTAGTCTCTTCATGGCTTCCAGCATTGACTTCAAGGCTCACGCTACTAGGGATTATGAGTTTGGCCTTCCAAATCAAAGAGAACCAGCACATGACACATATTCGAGAATTTTTCAGCCAGTTAGAGCCACTTCCAGACGACAAGAGAATTTTCTTGGGTGATGACTACTCACACAGTGTGTTTGGAGTCGGGACCATCAAAGTTCGTCTTGCCTCTAGACATGTTGTGGTTGTCAATGGGGTATATTTTGTTCCTGGTGTCAAGAAGACTCTCTTCTCTGTTGGCAAGGTTGCAGACCGCAATATGAGTCTTATCTTCAGCAAATCACAATGCTTAATCATGAAGTACAACCAGATCGTAGCAAGTGGAAGACAATATGCTGGTTTGTATAGACTTAATGCAGTGGTGGAGTACCCAGAACAGCCTCGACAACAGTTAATGTTTGTAGGTCCCCAATCTCCAGTGGATCTCCAGACATGGCATCGTCGACTGGGACACACAAACCTTCATGACATTAAAAGACTTGCAAGCAAACGAATGGTTGATAGGCTTCACATTACCTCACAGTCCCTGAAGTTTTGTGAACTGTGTGTGCTAGCAAAGCAACACAGATTCCCATTTAAGTCTGGTGCTGCCACGAGAACTACAGAAATCTTGGAACTGGTCCACTCTGATGTTTGCACGATGTTCGTGAAATCCAGAGACAATAAGCATTACTTTGTCACTTTTGTGGATGATTACTCACACATGATTGCTGTCAAATTTCTTGCTAGAAAGTCTGAGGTGATCGAAGAGTTCATCAAGTTCAGGACTCGAGCAGAGCTTCAGACATGCAAGAAACTTAAGAAGTTTCGCAGTGACGGTAGTGGAGAATACACCTCCAAGCAGTTCATCAAGCTTTGTGATGATGATGGCATCAAGAGACAGTACTCAGTCCTAGACACCCAGCAACAAAATGGGATAGTTGAGAGAGCAAACAGGACACTCCAAGAAGCTGCCCGCTCACTTCTTCGAGATGCTAGTTTGCCAAAAACTTTTTGGTGCGATGTTGTAGCAGCAGTGGCGTATCTAAGAAACCGCCAGTTTACTTCGGCTATCTCCAACTAGGACACTGTACGAGCGATGGTACGGCAAAAAAATCAGATCTCAATCACTTGAGGATCTTCAAATGTGTTGCATATGCATTTCTTCCAAAGAAGCATCGTAACAAGATTGGAAACTCAAACATCAAAGCTATCTTGCTTGGATATAGCGATCAAATGAAGGCATACAAGCTCTTCAGTTTGTCCAGCTCAAAGATCTTTCACAACTAAGATGTGATCTTTGATGAATCTTGGACTTATTCCACTCGCAATCTTCCCGCAGCCACCGACCCTCCAGTTGAGTGTCATCGATTTGTGGCGGTTACAAGTGAGGAAGAGCCCTAGGGTTGAAACACTTCAAGTACCAGACAGACATGGAAACATGTCTACAGTACCAAATCTTCATGCAGTGTTGCAGTAGTTCCAGCTTCAAGAGTGCAAGACCTCGGTGGGAGTGATCTTCTTGGCCTAAAAGGATCATCTCCACCTATAGGTAGTGAGTCAAGCTTGGGTGGGAGTGCCCAAGCTTCCCCCATTCTTCGCAGATCCACCAAACTGCGTACACTTACAGAAGCTGGAGCGCAATTCCGAGAGAGGCTTGACCTTCAAGCTGCACAATGAGCTTCACGGCAAGCTCAACGTACTTAGGCTAATCCAAGTGATTCTAATGCATATTATTTCTCTACTAATCCTCTAGAAGTGCAACAAACATCACTTGAGCTTCTAGATCTAGTATTACAACTGCTTTTTTCACAAGGCCGTGATATTCTAGTCCCAAGAATTTACGAGAAGCTCTCTCTAGTTTTGAGCAAGAGCAATGGCGTGAAGCAGCAAACCCAAAATACTCATCTCTCCTAGAGAATGGAACTTGGGAGCTTGTGAATCTTCCTCCAAGTAGAAAATGATTCACTCTTCAGATTTTCTTTTTCTTCATAGTGATCACAAGATGAGTGGATTTTTCGGCTCAAGATTGGCTTGGATGGCAATGTCAAGTACAAGGCCAGATTAGTGCCAAAGGCTATTCTTAAGTAGAAGGCCTAGACTATAATGAGACTTTTTCTTCGGTCGTGAAGATGGCATCGATCAAGCTCCTCCTCAATATTGCAGTGCAATAGAATCTTGAAGTGGAGCAGCTTGATGTCACGACAGCATTCTTAAACGGTGACTTAGACGAAGATATTTTTGTCATGCAACCTGAGGGATTTTTGGTCCAAGGAAAAGAACGCAAAGTTTGTAAACTTCACAAGGCACTCTATGGACTCAAACAATCTCCACGGCAGTGGTACGAGAAAATGAATAACTATCTTCTCTCCATTGGCTTCGTGAGCACCTTGGCAGACACAAATGTTTATTTACGCAAGTCACGTTTGATTTGCATTACCTTGCTCTTTATGTCGACGATTGTCTTCTCTTCGGTCCCACGAGAAAGGTGCTACATGAGCTCAAGCACGAGTTACAAGCACGTTTCAAGATGGTGGGCCTTGGACCTGCTCATTTTTGCCTCGGCATAGAGATTCTTCGAGATGGAAAGTTTGGCACCATTCAGTTGTCGCAGTGCAAATATACAGAAGAAATTCTCCAGAAGTTTGGTCTTGTAGAGATCAACTCAGCAGCGACACCAATGGAAGCTGGTTCTCATCTTAGTAAGGACCAGGCTCCACAAACACTAGAAGAACAACAACAAATGAGTCGAATCCCATGCAGGTAAATGGTTGGCAGTCTCGTCTACTTAATGGTGTGCACATGTCCGACTTAGCATTTGCAGTGGGACAGGTTTCTCAGTTTCTCGAGACTCCAGGACATGTCCACTGGCTTGCTGTGAAACGAATTTTTCGCTACCTCAAGGGAATGCAAAATTTTGCTCTCACTTACAGCAAAGTTCCTGCAATAAGGATGCACTTATTCGGTTTCACATATGTAGATTTTGCAAGCGAAGTTGATCAGAAGAAGTCTACATATTCACTCTTGGAAGTGGTGCTGTCACGTGGTGCAGTAAACGGCAGCCAATTATCGCCCTCTCTTCAACTGAAGTGGAATATGTAGCAACAACAAAGCAGCGAAGGAGTGCAGCTAGCTTCGCCAACTTTTGGATGGACTTGGTTATCCTCAGACTAAAGCAACAGTGGTTTATTGTGATAATCTCGGTGCGATTGCTCTCACTCGGTATCACAAGAGGACCAAACACATCCAAGTGCACTTCCATTTTATTCGAGATCAAGTCACCCAGAATGTTCTCAAGCTAGTACATTGCCGCCAAAGGACCAAGCCGCAGATATCTTTACTAGGCTCTCCAGCTCACACCGTTTCAGCGACACGTCAAGACACTTGGCATTAGCAAGATTTTTTCCTAAGAGCGAGCACGCTTGTGCTCGAGTGGGAGTGATATAGGATATTCCTTTTAGTAGTTGGCTAGGTAGTTAGCAGTTTAGTTAGTATATGTAGCCTTTTATTGGGGGGAGCCGCATAAGGTGGCACAACCTAGTATAGATCTCCGCATGTAATGGTGGAGATTGAGGCACTGCAGGCCACCGCAGGCAAAGGAAATGGGGCACCACAAGAGTTGGTGCAGACCATTATAGATTCTCTGAAGTAGCGGAGGAGATGGGTGCTGCAAAAGGTGTCGAAGCCCACTACTGATCCTGCAGTGGCGATGGAAGCCATGCAGGCCCGCAGGAAAGGTGGGTTAGTGCAGATGGATAGGAGCAGAAAGCGGCAGTATCCTGCAGATTTAATCATGTATGTACTTGCAGCCTTCTACATAACCTTTCCACCACCTACGTGCAGCTTTGGATAAAGATGAGGAATTTCATCAACAAGCCATTGAAGCAGCGAAACGCAACGATGATCTCGCTAACTGAGGTGGAACCAGGACTATCTTTCAAGGAAGACGTGGAACTTGTGATGAAGAAAGTCATCCATTCATACTTGTTCGGGACAATGAATGTTATCAGGTCAACTCAGGGTCAACGAGCTTGGAACCTCAATCCCTCCCACGGAAACAACAATAGCTGGTTATTGCTGCTCTACCAAGGCCTAGAATGATGTTGTCTTAGGTACTGCATCAAAGGTCTACTGAGTGCACATCTTCGGTACCTTGGAAGACTGCTGAGTATAGATTACAGTCGAACCACCATGGAAGATGCTTGCTGTGCGAACAGAGCAGTCCCGCACTTCGTTGCTAATGAACATGGCTAAATAAGAAAGAATGAGCTTATTATGCTCGGAAGCAGATCAAAAGAGATGGTATAAAGTACGTGAATGCTTCCAGCTGGGCCTTGTGAGCCTTGCTTTCCTGGGAAGCAATATAAATTCCCATTCTGTCCCATACAGTCTGCTCCATAACCAAGGCCCTTCTACATGAATGTAGATGCCCTGCTTGGGCATCCACGGTGGTTCCTAAAGCAACCTAGAGCTTTCTGATGTTTTAATTCACCACAAATCTGTGGTGGATTTGTCCTAAAGTTCAATGTCAATGTTGCATTACAGCAGCCAATTTGTTACAAATTGCTACGCGATGCAAATTCCTGCTACATGCTCTCTCAGAGTAACTGGCATGGGCATGGCTGCTGCACATTCCAAGTTGAGATCAAGGTGAAGTAAATACTTGCAGTCGTTTGTGAAGTATGCTTCATACTGCATATGAGGCTCTGCCGGTGCCATGGGCTGCTTAAGTCGAGTATTTCACATGGTATTGAATGTGAACTTGGCCCACAAGCTTTTCTAGCACATCTCACCGTTGGTGTTCGATACGCTGCTCCAGAGTGAGAGCCAAAACATGGAATACAAGAATTACCTGATTCCGTGTTGATTTTCCCTTGAGGAAGGGAGTCTTATCCGCGTCTAGCCATGATGCTAGCAATATCAAGCTCCACAAGGGACATGTTCAGTAGCAAAGTCGGAACGTATACGTTGGGGCCTACCAAAGCACTGCAGTATCCTGAGTATATTGTATCTGCTCGCTTGTTTGTGGAAATACTGGCTGCGACAATATAATGGGATGCTCCATCAATGATCGTGTGCACTCTAAAACCATAATGAGATAGTTTGGAGTGCCGCCATTTTGGAGGCTTGGGCCAGGAGGCCTGGGCTTGAATATTCTAGAATATTTTAGAATATTCTTTCTGGTCGGTAGTATTGACCTCAGTCGCCAAGAAAGAATTCTAGTAAAATTGTTGTATTTCTATCTTATTCTTTTTTACATTAGCTTAATTTATTACTCAATATACATTAGTTAAAGTTTCTTCTTCATCTTAAGTAAAGCTGCAGTTCTCGAACCACCAGCTTGGCTTGGATGTGGAGGTGTTTGAGTAGGTAATTCCTCTGGTCTAATGTTCTCTGCGAGCTTGTTTGTTGCCAACCTAGAGAGTTCGAAACTCTTCTCGGTTCCTTTAATATTCCTTCCGAGCTCGACGGCAGCTAACAACGATGATCCGGTTCCGGAATCAATATCCCAGACTAGTTGCCAGGTCTGCTGAGACGCTCAATCAAAAGCTACATGAGTCGAACACTCTTCGGTTGAATCATCATCTTGCACAAACTTCCATTAGGATAAACAAAGCAAAGTACTTCCTTACTAAGCCTCCTGAAAACGGTCGGCGGTGTCGATGAGGATCGTGTTCGTCAATGCCAGAGGGTTTCGCCTCTTCGACTTCTTCTCAGAGCTTTGCAGCACCAAGAGAACTAACAAGTTATCCTGCAACATAGACCAAGTTAAATTTGAACTTGAATAGCTAGCTTACCTTAATTTTGTCATGGTATCCCAGCCTCGTGCACAGTAGACGCTGTAAGTCCCTGCAACCTCCAAGTTGATTACCACAGCCGCCTGAATCACCGCCGATACAGAAGGAGAAGTTGCGAAGATGACCATGAAACCACTCGCTGCCAAGTGCATTCCACTGAACTGCAAGGCCTCCTCAAACTTCACCGGATCTAGCTGCACAATGTCCTTGTTGATGCTAGCACCTCCATATACAAGCTCATTGGGCAAGTCGAGGATGATGAGGTTGAAGCCGTATTCACCTACCACTTCCTGGAACACCGTTTGTGACTCAGCCGTATGTAGTCTGTCAACCTGTTGTCGGAGCTTGGTGTACACCTCTGTCTGGGAAGCACCCGGCTCGAAGAAAGACCTGCTCATCTCCTCCATATCGCACACAGCCAGGTCGTAGGATCCACGGGATGCAGCCAGGGTCGGGATGAAGGTCATCAGGTCGTCCTTGATGTCCAAACCAGCTACAAGTGGCTGCACCTCATTGATTGTAAAGTCGATTGCCGCGGAGGTGCTGTAGAAGAGCTTGGTCCCGCTCCGATCCCTTTGCAGTGTAGTTGTCTTCCGCACCGTCTTCTTCATCTTGCTCTTCTTGATAGCCTCTACTTCGTCGGCTCCCAAACAATGCTGGTAGATCATTGCCATGCACGTCGAATAGTGAGCTCTCCCAAGCTGGTGGCTGTTGCGATGGACATCGAGCCAGAATGGAACATGCTCCCGTTCGAACAGTGTTAGAGCTCCTCTGCTCTTCGACCACATGTGAGGCTCGCTTGTATGATCTGTCCACAGCTTCATCGTCTGAGACGGTGCCATTTTCTTCGCCAGTATGAACCTGTAACACAAAGTCAGACAGTAGCAATGCTGGAATGAAAGCTTACCTCCATATCATCCGACGCGCAGACTCCTCACGCTCCAGAAACTCATTCGGCTCCATCGAATAAGTGAACCGTATGCAGTCATGGAAGGGCTGAAAGACCAGGCACTTGCTCCGAGTTCGCATCTGTCAAACCAGCTCATGAAGTCGACATCCGTTCCAACTTCTTCACCATCCTCTCGCAACCCCTTAAGGATCTGAATGGCTTCCTCGCGCACAGCCTTCCAATATAAGTCCAAGGTGAACCACTTGATCCACTCTTTGTCCTGCATGCCTGGTAGCCCAAGTGTCTGTTGTTCTGCCTTGGATTCGAGACGAGTGAGCTTGTTCAAGTATCGGAGTCGCAGCATGTTTGAAATCTTCGCCTTTGACATCGTACAGCTTCTCAATGCCCATCCAGCGACACTGCTTATGAGAGATGTTCGTCACCTTCTGGAACCACTCCTCCCCCAACTCTGGGTCTATGATGGAGAGGAACTTGTGCATACGCTTGTCATGCTTCTTGTACACTAGCTGCTTCAGGTTCAGCTCAAGCTGTGGATTGCCTTAGCACTGGTGACTGCTCTGTCGAGATCATCGTCGATCTCGTTCTGCACATAGAATAAGTTAAAAACTTCTTTCCTATCAATCAAATCGGAGGTTACCTTGAAAAGGATCTTTGCGCAGATCAGTTTGGAAGAGGATGCCAAGCCGTCTTTCCTGTTGAACTCTCCTTCCACTTCCGCACCTCAAGACGATCAACCTCGTGAGTGACTCGAGGATTTTCTGAGTTCCTTCGGTACTAGTGCAGACCGCCTTTACATGAGGAGAATATGTGGTAGCGTTGTTTCCACAGATGTTGCTGAAGATCTGTTCAATGAAACTGTAAGTCTAGACCCTTAACGAAAAGAAAAGAAAATACTCACATTTATCGATTGGAACATCGAAACCAGTTGAAGATTGTCGAGGTTCTCGTGGAGATGAAACTCGATCGAACGCGAATAGCCCATCGCTGGTTGTCCTCTGCATCCTCCCGTAGAGCTTCTGCAAAGCCTGTAGCCTATGGTTCCCGTCCCAGCAGCTGAACTTCCGGTTTGAGAGCCTTGAAGCCCACTATTTGTACTGGCTGAGTAAGAGCTTGCTCGAAAGACCGGTGCTGCTCGTACTGAACCGTGTCCTTCGACAGCTCCGATAGCTCCTCAGCAGTGAGTCGATCTCCGATGGACAGAATGAACAAGGCCGTGTTGCGTAGATAACCAGCCTTCTTCAACGATGACACCAGCTGTCCAAGTCCCCTGGGTTCACTCGTCGAACCACCTCGTTCGAATGCATTCTACAGATGGGCACATCAGGAGGATCACCAAGTCCCTTGACAGTAATTTTGTCGAGCAGGTTCGCTGAGCTCTCCAAATGCAGGCTAGCCGGTATGCTGTATAACTCCTTCGGCTCCTTATCGCTCTTCGCCTTCTTGCCTTTTGGATCAGCTTTCCCGCGGCCTCTCTTTTTGCTGACTGCCTCCTCCAAGTCGTCCTCGCTAGCTTCAACTGCCTCTGTCATCTGCACTTGCTCGTTCAGGACTGCAACCTCAGCGGATGAAGGAGGCAACTGCGACGAGCTCTCCGGGAAATCTGTGATGGTTGATGGAGGCTGCTCCTGCTCAACTGGTACTACTTCAGACTGAGTCACTGGAGGATCCTCCTTTGCTACATTAGATGGTTCTCCTCTCTTTCCTCGCTTGTGCTTCGATATCCTCTTCTCTTCCCGTGGCTCTTCATCAGGCGCAGTCTCTAGTAGACGTTTTGAAGCTCTCACCATTTTGTAAACTCTGGAAAGCAAACACACAAGTCAATTGATTAGGAGACAAAATAAAAAATAAAAATCAAAGATGACTAACCTTGTGGCTGCCGACTCAAGCTAGATGGTGCCGACCCTCTCAGTCGGCACAGAGAATAGAAAGAGCAAATCCTGCCGACTGAGACAGTTGGTGCCGACCCTCTCAGACGGCACTGAAGAGATAATGGTGCCGACTGAGCTAGGATGGTGCCGTCCCTCTCAGACGGCACAAATGGGAAGACCCATTAACTCTGAAAAAAGAAATACTTGAGCCGCAAAGCAAAAAATAAACAAATTCAAAATACCTTGTGGCTGCCGACTGAACCAGGATGGTGCCGTCACTCTCAGTCGGCACAAATG
Organism: Selaginella tamariscina; assembly: GCA_003024785.1. Taxonomy (NCBI): domain Eukaryota; kingdom Viridiplantae; phylum Streptophyta; class Lycopodiopsida; order Selaginellales; family Selaginellaceae; genus Selaginella; species Selaginella tamariscina. Next base: position 717,017 of record PUQB01000025.1, read on the forward strand.
GGAAGCCTTTATCTCTGGGATTCCGACACAAATGGGAAGACACATTAACTCTGAAAAAAAAAACATTGTGATACGGATACTTGAGCGCAAAGAAAAAAATAAATAAATGAAAATACCTTGTGGCTGCCGACTGAACCAGGATGGTGCCGTCACTCTCAGTCGGCACAAATGGGAAGCCTTTATCTCTGGGATTCGACACAAATGGGAAGACACATTAACTCTGAAAAAAAAACATTGTGATACGGATACTTGAGCCGCAAAGAAAAAAATAAACAAATCGAAAATACCTTGTGGCTGCCGACTGAACCAGGATGGTGCCGTCGCTCTCAGTCGGCACAAATGGGAAGACCCTTTATCTCTGAAAAATAAATTATTTGAGCAAATCATAAAATAGAAATTGCATACCTTGTGGCCGCCGACTGAGCAGGATGGTGCCGACAATCTAAATCGGCACAGAAATCTCGATTGATTTACTTGGGCGCTGCACGAATCGACTCGAAATGGATGGCGCCGCTCCTCTCAAGCCCCTTGGAGGAGATTTCAGAACTCAGATCTGAGATTGAAAAAACCCTAGCCGCAGTGGAAACAGTAAACCCTATCTACCAAAAAACCCTAGCCGCAATGAAAACAGTGAACCCTACGGAATAAATGTGACATTAATATTTAGGGTTAATATTAAAATATGTGAATAATTGGTAAAGGTGAAGATATTTCAAATCATAAAAGGTAGTAATTAAATTAAATCGGTGATACTAGAGAGGGGCAGCGTAGAATTAATTATATACAAAAGTGTATTCACATTTATTATCAACGATTATAATTTTTTTTGGCGAACGAGAGTGTGTTTAATCTTTTGCTTTGCTTTCCTAAACCACCGAGCTTTCTCCTTGCGTTGTCATGGCCAGAGTTACCTATGAAGGCATTGACAAAGATTTCCCAGTCGATGAAGATGGAAATTCTTTTGCTTTCAACATTCCTTGTTGGTTCAGTATACATGTGTTCAATTGATGTCAGTTTCTGCGAGTTCTGGAGAAGATGTGGAGTTGTTACCAGAAGGCAATGCATCAAACCAGTTTGTCTTTTACACATTGTGCCCGGCAAAGGGCCGTTGTTCAGGTTGCGGACAAAGGAGCGTGAGGAATCCATGCTGGTGTGTCTTCTAAGAGCAGACAAATGTAGGATAGGGAAGGATCTCATTGGTTCGTCTGAAGTTAAACGAGTCTCTGAACTACCGCAGATATACAATGGAAATGTCATTTACGAACTTCCCCAAAGAAAGAAAGCACAAGAAGTACTTGGGGATGAATCGCAAGGATGGCTGCTACCATTGGACACCCGAGCACAACACACTGGCATGTTCCGGCGCAAGTCAGTCGAAGTTCATGTGTCGGACATCTCAAATGCATCAATCCTACCTGCCCCTACTTGGCTTTTGAGAAGAAAGCAAATGAATGTCACTTCAAGGGTGCTGTGGAGAAGGCAAAGACAACTGAGACAGGCAAAGTAATAGGCATGAAATGTAAGCATTGTGGAGAGGAGCCATTGCTAGTGCACACTTGTCCGGCTTATGTGTACTACATTCTGCCAGACGACATTTCTTTTACAAGGTTGTTCATTCACAGAGGTGTTCATCAGCATCCAGTCAGCCCTCAGTGTCAGCTTCAAACGTTCAGCGTGCCAGATCTAGTGTCAGCAACGTGGTAAAGAGCAGTCTGCGAACCAATCAACGAGTGATTGAGTTTCAAGCCGCACGTGAGCTCATCTTTGAAGAACTTTCAAGGAAGAAGGAGAAGTCTCGTACACTGGTTTACTCTCAAAACTTGAACCTCTAACAAACCATCGAAGGTATTTTTCTTTAGATCTCTACACACTGACGTGACCTTTCCTTTAGGACTCGGGACTGGATTACACAATCAAGACAGAAGGAGACACACTTTAGAGAGGGTTATGAGGGTTTCTGAGCTGAAGACAAAGTTGCCAATACCTTTCATTCACGTCATACATGTTCAGGGATGGAACTGCATGGTGCTGAGGAGCAGCCTCTAATCTTCAAAATGACAGTTAGGGACCGGGTTCAGAGTTGACTACATCAGAAGGTGTCAAAGTGGAGGAGACCTTCATGATCAATGGTTGTTCTGGACCACACGCCGACAATTGGAATACACCTTTAATGCACGTTGTAACTAAAGTGGGCATGATACGTGAAAATGGGAATATAAAATAAATTACTAATTAATACTTAAGTTTTAATTATTAATTAATCATTTAATTAATATGTAATTAAGCCTTAAATTTAATTAATTAATTAATTAATCCTTCAATAACCTTACTTAGTAAGGAATATTCCTAAAATATCTTAGAATATTCATATTTTCTAAAAATAGTTTACAATAATGAAGAAATACTATCAAACATAATTACAAATGAAATCATTTTCTTATCAACATGTTAATTTTTATAAATACTTTCTTCCTATCATACAAAGAAATCTTCTTATTTTGTCTAAATCATCACTCTCCGGATTAATCAAATTTTGGTCAATATCTTGATGTTGTTGCCACCACTTAACACTCTCACGAATGCAATTGGGAGTTGCCATCCTTGTTAATACATAAGATGTGTAAGAGAAGGTCTGCATAAAGGCTCATCTAAAAACTGACGTTCCTTAAGAATAATATTATAAAGCGCCCGGTTGCTATCCTTCATTTTATAAAATTCAATATCACAGAAAGAAAGCTTCAGGAAATGTATGATACGGTGGATACTGCTCACAAAAATTTTCGAGATTCTTCTTTCTGAGGCACGTATCCAAGTAGTTCACTAGCTCATCCATGATATCGGTATCAGAATATGGATCGAAAGTGATTGGATGAATACAAGCAATGTTTTGGTTGAGCATAGCCTTCTGAGGAGAGTCGTCTACTACTAACATCTGTGCGTTCTTCATTATCCTTAAGCGACTGATCTCCCCATGGTCCCAATTATTCTTTCATTCTTGAAGAAGTACGGCTTGCTTTCCTTTCTTATATTGTGAAATTCGAAGGTTTATGACACATTCGCTGGTCAAAAATCCAATCTTTACGAATCACCTCTTCTGCAACACTACAATGTTTCTTAAGTAAATTCAACAGCGGTGTTAAGTTATGAATCTGCATGCATGACCAAATCCCCACAAGCGCACCCATCTCCTTAAGCTTTTGAAAGAGACGATCCAACCCTGGACGAAAAATAATATCATATCGAAATTTACCATGACAAGGAATGAAATCTCCTTGTTTGATTTCTTTTTTCTATCCTCGGGCCTTTGTCGATGAAGCAGAACACCATTGACATCCAACAACACAATATGGCCATGAGTAACATGAGATAGCGTTGCCTCTTGAATACTTTGCAAATCACTTGTTTGCTCCCTTTCACATTTATCCGTTGCCACTATCTCGTTGCCTATCCCTTCATCATTTAATTGTACATCATCCTTACAAGATTCAGATATTGCATGCGCTGAAGAAATTGATTTCGGAACTGAAGCCAATAAAAATGATGATGAAGTGGCCCCCATGGTAACGATGTTTTGAGCTGCATTATTATCCATTTCCTGCATGAACTCTGTCATTCTGACATGTGGCACAAGAAATTGTCGCCAAACCCCTCTCTTACCTCATGGCAATGCTGAAAATCCATGTTCTCAATTATTTCATTACATCTGCAAAATGATAATTAGCTGACCTTAAAATTATCAAGGTATATTATTTACCTTGTTAATGTGTGACCCATGTTTGAACTAAAAGCTTCATTAATCCTTGAGAATTTATTTTCTGTACAAATATAAAAGAAATATACAAAAATGCCTTATGTTACACTCATTTACAACTATTCATCACTCTACAATTCATTATCAATTCTTCTTCGCTATTACCTTCTGAGTGAGGCGAAGAAGGTCTAAGCCGCTTGTGAGATGGTTCAAGATCTTCTGCATCTTCTATTGATGTTTCCATGGGTCCTGGAGTGTGCGAATGTTCTGTACTCCTCGAGATAACTTCCGGTCTAATATCTGATTGAAGTTCGTTCTCAGACTCCGAGATTGAACCAGATTCACCTTCAGAGCTATCGCACTTATCTGGAGGGAACTTTCTCAAATACGCCTTTATGGATCGTTGGGGTACTCAGTTGAGACCCAATCTATCCACTTGTTCAGGTCCTCAACCATGGTCTTATCCTTTTCAACGGCAAACACACATGTATGCCGAAGGTAACACTCCTTCAAGACGGACCCCCTAGTGCAGTAGTCAAAAACCCACGCATCACTGTGAGGACCCCTATCAAGTTGACGATGCTCCGTGCCGCTTGACTTGTAATGTTTGGATAACGTACATTGCCGAATACGTCACTCACCTATCGGTGTATCGGATGGAGGTTCAGGGCCGTTGGAGTGCAAACAGATGCCTGGCCAGTCATTTGGAAGCTTGAAATTGTTTGGCGCATTCCTAACAACCAAGTGAACAACGTATCAATGCACTTGGGATTAGCATCGTTCATATAAAATCCTGTCCAACGATGTCTATTCTTCTTGGCGAAGGCGAAGGCAAAAGTATCGGTGACATGAGCAAGAATCAAGAAATAAATACCTGAAAAAGTAGGTATCAGTGAAGAGCGCAAGCATGAATTCAATAATAAATACCTTCTATGTATATGCTTGCACGGCTAAGTTTCTCCACCAGATCCTCTAGTGCCCTATCTGTCGAAAGATTTTTTGACACCCGCCGATCCATCACGAACAATTGAAACGGTTTCCTACAAGCAGTGATGTTACCCCATAAAGTCTCCGAATCTAACAACAAACATCTGTAGGGCTTGTCGTGATTCGTAGCATCCTCCTTTATAAGGTTCAATTCGGTTCTCCGCTGCTGAAGGACTGCCATAAGAGAAGGCGTCATCCCAATGTTCTCCTTTTTGGCGTTGGCGTGCAATAGATTCTTGCCTAGATCTTCCGATTGGTTCACCCATTCGACAAGCATATCATCGTTCGTCACATGCAAATATTTGCTGACCTCTTCATATGTTGAAGTCGAGGTCCAACCCAGTTTGTGGCAGTGTATTCCCAACCACTCCTTGAAATGCCTGACCGTCTTCAACTCCATTGCCTTGAGATGAAAAGGAGAGGTTGGGCTGCTGTTATTAATTTGTAGTTTGCCATCGATCACCAAATCAGCCAAGACTTCCATCTCCTCCATCGTTGTTCCATTTAAAGGCTTCAACCATGTGAGCTTGAAATCGTTGTCTACATCCTTTGTAGATTGAACAGACTTAGCCTTCGGCGTCTTACTGGGTTTCTTTGCAGACTTTTCTGAGGGCTCCCCTTCACTTGTCTGCTTCTTCTTCAGTGTTCCTTTTGAAAAGGATTCCATAATCCCCAACCATTTGGCAAAGATCCTATCTTCGGGGCAAGAAATCAACATCATCAGAAAGGATGTTTCCTTCCCGCCCACCTGGGCAAAATCAACTGCTGCAATTTCTTCAACTCTCTGAGGAAAAAGACAGATTAATATACCGGCGAGATAAATCCCGCCCAAACAATTTGCTTACCCGGTATTCCGCAGATTGTGTATTCCCTGCGGTAGCTCTTTGTGGTCGCTGAAGAGATTCCCACACGGCTCGCGTGTGTTTAAACTTCTCCCATATTTTGCTGTTGTAGTGGTTGGTGTCGGCAGCGTCCCATTCCGCCGATAACTTATGGTACTGCTCGATTGTGAGATTCGGCTTAGCTAAAAACGCCGATCTTTTTGTCAGCTTCTCACGGGTATGCTCGGAAAGTTTTGTTGCCATCGTTCCTTTGTTGTGTTCATCGAGAAGTCGTTGGGCTGCCGTTATTGTGTGCTGGCCACTAATGATGTAGTACTTGATAGATTTTTATTCTCCGTCTGAATCTTCATGAGTTGTTCTGGTGTTGTGATCCAGACTTTGTCAGCGCCCTTCCTTCTTTCATAGTATGGACACAAAACAGCATTATGTGGAACGGTATAAGAATTGTCGTCCTTCATCTTCTCCATGAGCTCAGCTACACGTTCCTGGTTGAGTGGCCTGTAATTGAAGTTTGGGTTGACGCTGCAATATTTAACCCTACAAGGATAAATCTTATCATCCAACATCATTTCCTTGTGACTTATTGCAGCATGAGATGCCACAGGTGCAGCTGACAAAACGATTGATGATTTTCTTTTGCGATCCGAATCAACATGTGTGATCCCCGACTGCAGCTGTTCTAGTGTTCTCGGCACACTCTTCCAGCTCCCAAAGCTTCCTAAGCAAATTGAACGTGATCTGTAGAGAACCTGAGACCGAGCCACCCTCTCAATCTCCATTATGATGTCGCTGTGTTCTTCTTCAATGTGAAGAGGGAAGATTGCTCCACTTGCTGATTTTCTGTATTGTGAAGCAATATCTCCTGACAATACACCTACTCGATGAGTCTGAAGATCTTCGAAGTAGACATCCAGATGGATCCCCTCCATAGATGGGCTTTCGTTGAGTTGAAGAAGAACTCCAAGGTCAACATCATTAGTGAACACGTGAACGTCATTATCCACAAGTCGACAAAACCACCCGAAATTAATGTTGTAACTGACGACCTCTGGATCCGAGAACGTGACATTGGATGGAACAAGGCATATGTGTCGAGCATCGTCCAATCTGGGTTCGCAGCCTGCTTTCGGGTGCTTGACTAGCGAATCTACTTTCCATTGTTTTGCTTGTCCATGAGATGTGACAGAGGTTAATTTGACAACAGCCATGGTTGCTCCAATGCGCTTCCCATTTATCTTAAAATATGGCCAAGTTGATTCCAGAATCCCCCTGCCCATCTCTTCTCCTGCTCTTGTCTTTAATGTCACCTCAATTCCACATCTGAATACAAAAATGATTAGTTCAAGTATCCGAGTATAACAGATTTTATTTTAATTCTTACCCAGAATTTGACGACGACTCCATACTAATGACTCGATCTCCTTGTTTGATCAAATCGTCCTTCTGCAAAATAATACACTATAAATAAATTATATAAAAACGCACACACACTTGTATAAACCCGAATATACAAAAATAATACACAGAGAGAAGTAGACGTAATTAACTGTCCGAAGCTCACATTTGTGTTAGTGCAAAAGAAAGATAACATTTCGTTTTAGAACCACCACAAATGTGAGCTCTGGACAGTTTTACATAGATTCCTAGCTTTTACTCGAAATATTATATAAGATGATAAAAGTAAATAAAATGAGATATGCAACTTATATATACTAATACACATATATATTCACATGGAAGGTGCGGCGGGATTAATCTCGCCACCCCTTCAATGCCTCCTGAAAGAGTGGGCGGGATTAATCTCGCCACCTTTCTGGAGGCCTTGAACGGGAGTGCGGAATTAATCTTGCCACCCTTCTCGGTCTCAGAGAGAACTGGGCAGGATTTATTTCTCACACCCCTTCAGTGACTCCAGAAAGGAGGCGGGATTAATCTCGCCCACCATGTAAGGGATGGTTAAATGAATTCCCACCCTTCCCAATTCTCCCATTGGTATGTTGAAACCTTCTACGTCTCAGACAGAAACGTTTGGGATTGGTCCGACTCACCAATGGAGAAAAAAAGGAAGGGTGGCGGATTCATTCTCCAACAGGCATTGAAGACTCGGCGGGATTAATCCCGCCGCCCAGGGCCTTCACTCGGTCCCTATGCGGCGGGATTAATCCCGCCGGACGCCAATTCCCTGCGCGGAATCGGGCGGGATTAATCCCGCCGCCTAGGCACTTCAGGCAGGCCAATGGCGGCGGGATAAATCCCGCCCGATTCCGCGCAGGGAATTGGCGTCGGCGGGATTAATCCCGCCTCCCAGGCCCTTCACTCGGGCCTTAGTCGGCGGGATTAATCCCGCCGAACGCCAATGCCCTGTGCGAAATCTTGCGGGATTAATCCCGCCGCCTAGGCCCTTCAGGCAGGCCAATGGCGGCGGGATAAATCCCGCCCGATTCCGCGCAGGGCATGCGTACGCGGCGGGATTAATCCCGCCCACCATGTAAGGGATGGTGAAATTAATCCCACCACCCTTCTCAGTTCCCTCCATTGGTATTTTGTAAACCTTCTCCGTCTCAGACAGAGTTAGTCGGGATTGATTCAACATACCAATGGAGGAAAAAGAAGGGTGGCGGGATTAATCCGCCACCGGGTAATGAAGGTTCGGAGAAATCCCGCCGCCCTCTCGTAAATCATGCGCTCACACATATATATTGGCTGCGGCATTTTGAACAGGGGTGGGGGCGGGATTAATCCCGCCGCTTATATCCTGCGGAAGTGCCTGAGCGGCGGGATTAATCCCGCCGCCTCGCGAGGACATGTCATGCGGCTCTTCGGTTAGCCTTCGTGCAGGATCTTTCTGCAGGCTCTTCGGTTAGCCTCATGAGCGGCGGGATTAATCCCGCCCCATTCCCTGTAAATGCCCTGCGCAATCCGGCGGGATTAATCCCGCCCATTAGAACCTTCACACAGGCCATTGCCGGCGAGATAAATCCCGCCGCATTCCGCGCAGGGCATGGATGAGCGGCGGGATTAATCCCGCCGCCGAGGCCCCTCACGCAGGCCATGGGCGGCGGGATTAATCCCGCCGCTCTTCGGTTTGTCCTAGAGCGGGGATTAATCCCGCCGCCCATAGCCTGCGTGAAGGGCCTCGGCGGCGGGATTAATCCCGCCGCCATGCCAACCTATAGCGGCGGGATTAATCCCGCCGCCAGGCCCCAACTATAGCGGCGGGTTAATCCCGCCGCTCGAGGGCTTAGCGAGATAAAAAATAAATAAAAAAAATATACAGATAAAAACACACACATATATATGTGGTTGTGTATAATATATATATATATATATATTATATATATGTATGTATGTATGTATGTATAGGAGTGTACGTGTGTGCAATAGATAGATAAATATATAAAATTATACAGTACTGGTACACATAATATATGTGTGTATATGTATATCGTGTGTATGCGTGTGAGCGAAACAAATAAAATCATACAGATAAACAAACACACACACACATATATATACACAGGAGTGTGCGTGTGTGTGCGAAAGATAAACTAATAAATAAATAAAATTATACAGAATAAACACACACATATATATGTGTGTATATAGATATATAATCCATAGAGAAAGAGAGAGAGTCTGTAAGCATATATATAAACTAGTGTTGTATACTATTTGTTAATATGCATTGATTATAATATATATATATATGTAAAGCAGTGTGCGTGTGTGTGGGAGAGATAGATCAATAAAAAAAATTATATAGATACTGGTACACATAAATATGTATGTATATATGTATATAGGTATATATATATGTGTATATGTATATTGTGTGTATGCGTGTGTGAGCGAAACAAATAAAATCATACAGATAAACAAACACACACACACACATATATATACACAGGAGTGTGCGTGTGTGTGCGAGAACTAATAAATAAATAAAATTATACAGATAAACACACACACATATATATGTGTGTATATAGATATATAACCCATATGAATATATAAGCATATATATAAACTAGTGTTGTATACTATTTGTTAATATGCATTGATTATATATATATATATATATATATATATATAGCGCAGTGTGCGTGTGTGTGAGAGAGATAGATCAATAAAAACAAATTTATAGATACTGGTACACATAAAATTATACGCACACCTATACATATATACATACATACATACACACACACACACACACACACAGATCTCACCTGTGTGCACAGCCGCCGCCGCCGATTTCACAGCCGCCGCCTCTTGAAACCCTAAGAATATACCTAAACCCTAAAGGAATTAAATATATATATTAACCCTAATAGAATATTCCTTCTGAGAATATACTTAAACCCTAAAAAGAATAAAATATAGATTCGCCCTAAACAAATATTCTTTCATTATATTATTAGCGCGTGCGTGTGCGTGGGTGTATCACATATACCCCAAAATATAAATCATGCAGGGATTTAACATGTGTGTGTCCATGAGAGTGTTAAAGTTTCATGTGTATCAATACATACATACACATTGCATATATTAATACACATAATATATACATACACACGTGTATACACACAGACATACATACATATTACATGGGTTTAGGGTTTAGGGTTTAGGGTTTTGGATTTAGGATGGATCATGCATGGTGTGTATGTATGAGAGAAGAGAGAGTGTTGAAAAATTATTTTTGTACACATTGCATATATTAGTACACATATATACTTACACATATTATACACAGATATACATACATAGTATATGAGAGAAGAGAGACAGTACATATTATGGATCATGCATGGTGTGTATTATACACACAGACATACATACATATTAGTACATAATATTAGAGAGACCGAGTACATATTATAGATTATGCATGGTGTGTATGTTTGAGAGAGAAACACAGTACATATTAACATGGATCATGCATGGTGTGTATGTATGAGAGAAGAGAGAAAGTACACATATATACATACACACGTGTATACACACAGACATACATACATATTACATGAGTAAATTCATTGTGTTACATATTAGGGTTTAGGGTTTAGGGTTAGGGTTTAGGATGGATCATGCATGGTGTGAAGAGAGAGTGTTGAAAAATTATTTTTGTACACACATGTATACACAAGGTTTAGGGTTTAGGGTTTAGGGTTTCTCCCAACAAGCTTAATATAAATATTACACATGTAAATTCAATGTGTTACATACACACAGATTGAGTACATATATTATACATGCGTTGAACATAATGTTTTCAATAAAGAAGCAACATATTTCTTCAGTTTGGTTTAGGGTTGTGCATGTGTGTGCATATGTGTTTTTGTAAGTTCTTGTAATGCGTGTGTAAATTTATGATTGTGTTTATATATGTGTGCAAAACAAACATCGAATAATTAAGAAATAATATTAATAAACACACTATGAACATATTTTAAATTATACATAATAATATATGATTTATCTATATAGTTTTAATATATATTAATTTAATATTGATAAAAAGGTTTAACATTGAAATATTCTTGAAATAATAAGAAATTAATTGAGAAAATCCATTAATATATACAAATGTAAATTAAGTACTCAAATAATTAACTAAATTAATTATCATAATCATGTTTAATATTGGAATATTCTTGGAATAATAAGAAAATAATAAAGAATATCCCATTAATATAAAGAAGATTAATTACTCAAGTAATTAAGGAAATGATATTAATATATATATTATTAAAACTTATATGACATATATTAGATAAAGATGTATTATTATGTATAATTTAAATATGTTCATAGTGTGATTAATTTAATATTGATAATAAGGTTTAACACATGAATATTCTTGAAATAATAACAAATTAATTGAGAAAATCCCATTAATATATACAAATGTAGAATAATTACTGCAATAATTAAGAACAAGACTAATTAATTATGATAATCAGGTTTAATATTAGAATATTTTTCAAATATTAATAAAATAATAAAGAATATCCCATTGATACTAGGAAATGAAAACTAAATACTCGAGTAATTAAGAAAAATAATAATAATAAACAGACTATGAATATATTTAAATGATACATAATAATATATCAATTTATTTATTGTATAAGTATATATATTATAATATATATATAATATAATATACTTGAATACTAAGAATGTAAAATATAGTCTAAAATTTCGTAATATTAAACAGCTTGAATCACTTGAATAACATTAAATGCAATTTTAAAATACTCATTGGAACTGGAGAGTATATATGTCAGAGTGTCGGATATTTGTGTCAACTCATCTTAAATTTTATTTTCTGTTCTTTTTAAAAAATTTGAATTTCTGACATATGTATTGTCAGTCTGACATGTAAATTTGAAAAATGCATTTAATTTCCCACTCAAATTCAAATCTGGTTCTTTCTCCGGCAAGGGTTTCTTCATTTCTGTATTTTTCACTCTTTAGATCTTCTTTTTTCTTCATAGTGATCATCTCAGGAGCGAGATTAAATTGGGTGCTATTCTTTATAGGAAAGCACGGCGCCTTCAGTGCTGTTTACAAGTAAGTATTATAAACAAATTTAAAAATACTTATAAAGATTCACTCTCTTACATTCTCTCTTAAAATTATAATTTAGGGGTTTAGGAATGCATTAGGATTATAATATATTCGTTAGGGATTTATCCCGTTTAAATATCCTTTTAACTTAATATTCTAGGTTAACCGGGGCGGCGGGATTAATCCGGCCATTTCTTTTTCGCCTCTTCGAAAAGGTGGCGGGATTAATCCCGCCACCATCTCTCGGGCAATGCTTCTCCGCCACTGAAAAAGAGTGGCGGGATTAATCCCGCCGATAACCTTCTCAACTGATGAAGAGTTACCAGAATTTATTAGAAAGAGTTGTCGGCGGGATTAATCCCGCCAACCATTTTAGGAACAGGGAAGGGGTGGCAGGATTAATCTCGCCACCACATCCCTGTTTTAAGGATTTGGGGCAGGATTTTATCCCGAGATCTCTTTTGAAATCATAGTTTTGGAAAGAGTTATGTGCGGGTTTAATCCCGCCACCCATTCCCCGTCGTAAGAATTGTGGGCGGGATTAATCCCGCCTTGGACTCCCTCCGACAAGGAAGAGCCGGTGGATTAATCCGCGCCTCTTCCTCCTCGAGGGAGTCCAAGGCAGGATTAATCGCTGCCGACTCTCTCCGACGAGGAAGGGAGTCCGGCGGGATTAATCCCGCCGACTCATCCTCGCCGGAGAGAGTCGGCGGGATTAATCCCGCCGGACTCCCCCGAGGAGGAAGAGCCGGCGAGATTAATCCCGCCGGCTCTTTCCTTGTCGGAGGGAGTCCAAGGCGGGATTAATCCCGCCGACTCTCTCCAAAGGGGTTGAGTCGGCGGCGGATTAATCCCGCTGACCGTTCCTCGTCGGAGAGAGTCGGCGGGATTAATCCCGCCGAACTCCCCCGAGGAGGAAGAGAGCGGCGGGATTAATCCCGCCGACTCTTCCTTGTCGGAGGCAGTCCAAGGCGGGATTAATCCCGCCGACTCTCTCCGAAGGGGTTGAGTCGGCGGCGGGATTAATCCCGCCGACCGTCCTCGTCGGAGGGATTCGTGGGCGGGATTAATCCCGCCCATCAGTTGTATTAATTAAATACATGAGATTATCTCTAAACATAATTATGTATTATTGCATATGCATATTATTAAGTAACCGTAATTCAGATTTCTTAGAAATATTGCATAAACAGATATCATAAATAATACAATTATTTATGTTCAGGACAATATGTTTAATACTGGAGATAAAGTATGTCTTCTTCGGAACAACGAGATAGTTGGCACTGGAACTGTGGAAGTTCGAGATAATATGCATCATGTCACAATATTGCCCAAGGATCTTGTGTGTACGTATGGGTGAAACCATTTACAAGCATGTTGAGGTTCTGGGAATGGAATTTGAGGAGGGTTTCTCCTGTATTGTGGAATTTGGATGAAGTCAAGGCTGAACAGAATATGCAGAGTCACAAACAAATAATAGCACGAGTTTACCAGATGATGGCTTGCCTGCTGTGATGGATGAGGTGATTCTCTTTCTTCGTGAGATTGAAGTCGGAAGAGGCATCATCACAGCTATAAATCCCAATGGAAGCAGTGTCAGAAGAGAAACTAGGGTCCGACTTCGTGGGTGTAGTTTGTGACAAAGGTTCACCTAATGGCACATTGTATCCTGGATCCCTGTGAGGTGGCGAACATCTGAATTAAGACGGCAAGATGGTTCAACATATTCTGGGTTGGATTTCAATAATAACAACTCGGAAAGAACAACTCATATTTGAAAGAGGTTCCTTGCATTGGTCCTATTGTAAGAAAAGGCGATTCATGGGTTGTAGATCTTCCCTGCAAGTTTTCAGCAAGAGGGTAAAGATGGATCCTACATCTTCCGAAAGTGTTACGAGCATTTCCACGATTGACTGTTGCAAGAGAAGTGTTGTCAGATGGCAGACCGGAAATGAAATTACCCAATGTAGACATGTCTTTCCGTATGCTCACCCAAAAGCAAAGGCATGAGTTTGTATATGCTGCACTAACTGGGTGTATTGAATGGAATGGCCTCGGACACAGGTTATCAGAGTACATCCATGGTAATTTAATAAGGTGGCCATCTACTTCAAAGCTTGGTACAGTATATACGGGATCCCAAAGACCACGTTCTACCCGTCGGAGGGATGAGTGGCTAGATGGAGCGCGAACCTCAGTACATGGGAACACTCGCTTGGTCAAAACCCGCTCTCACATCATGGCAGCCATAGAGATACTCAAGGCTTTTGTGGAAGCAAATGCAGACAGGATGCCTCACAAATGCCGAACCACAAATGCAGGGGTCAGGAAAATCTCAAGGTTTTGCCTTCAATCTACATCAATTGAAGCTGTGTGAACATGTGAACAAGTGCCTCAGTTTGATGGGGCTCCAAGCAATCTGCACTGGTACCTTCAACAACATATGGAATACTCATTTTAAGGATGTGGGAGATTGCAAACACTCTAGCTTTTTCCAAGTGTGACACTTGTACATCATTGAAAGGCTGCAGAGGCTTGTGCAAAAACCTTGGTGGAGATCACTGCCATTCAAAAGAAGATGGAGGCCCACAATTGCACAAAACTTGCCGGTCTCAGTACTATGCACCGCATGCTTTCTGTGTCACGCCCATCAAGTACCTGTGGCTGGATCCATGACAAGATGGATCATTCAAAGACCAGCATTCCAAAGCTCTTTGCAACACCAAAGTGCCTTGGAAATGTCATGAAACTTCCGATTTTATTGACAGGTGTGCTAACACATGGACACGGTTGTGAGTCATATGGACACTTTTCACTTCCACATTGGTCTAGCGACTCCAATTTCACTATTGGGTCATTAGCCATGTGTTTCAGAAACCTTGAAAGCCCACTCACAGACAAGTCCTATCAGTGATCTCAAAGTGAAGAACAACACCTTCAACCTTTACATAATGCTCTCATGAACACGTCTGCACTTGAGGCTACTTGGAATATGAGAGGCATTGTCAACAGCCTGCACAGAAAATAGATGGCCCTGTTGAGAGTTCTGGTTCAGTGGAGGGATCTAGCTCAAATAGTGTACATGTGTCCTCAACATCAAATAAGCTTCCTCGTCATTTGCTTTTACAGATGGATAATTGTGCAGGCGAGAACAAAATAGGTAAATCATTTTACTTAAGGGTTTCAAGCTCATACTTACTTTTATTTTTCCAGATATGTGCTAAATACTTGTCAAATGCTTGTTGCCAAAGGTGTGTTTGAAACAATCACGCTCAGTTTCCTTATGGTTGGTCACACTCATGAAGATATTGATGCGTTCTTCAGCAAGGTCTCCAACTCTACAAAAAGGACAAGTGCACTTACCTTACCGCATATGATGAATCTTTTTGAAAATTGCATCTCCAAAAAAAGTTGTGCTTTGCTTGTGACTGAGGTGCCAGACTTCAAAAAATTTCTCAAGGAGTATATAAAAGAAGGGAGTGATTCTTTAGTTGGTCACCTTGTGCCGCTACAATTCTTTTTCTCCATACGAGATGGTATACCTATTATGCAGTACAAGTTACGGCCATCAGAGCAGGAGTGGTTACCGAAAGAGGGCTTAATGCTCTTCAAAAGTGGAGAGGATGGAAAGCCACTTCTCCCAGAAGGACAACCAGACCCTATTCCATTGAGTGCCCAGCTCAAGGAACAAGAGGTTATTATTGATGGCATCAAAAAATATGTGGCATGGGTTCAAAAATCGATGCCAAAGAATTCTGATAAGGCAACTGGTTACTCAGAACTATATAAGCATGTGGTCAACTATTGGGAGACTGTTGTTCGAGAGTTGGAAGGGCCTACTGTCACAAGTACAGAATTGCAACACCCTTTCTGGCCTAAAACAAGGTGGCGAGAGGAGATTGAAATGACATCACTGAGCAGACGACATAGAAGCCAGTAGTGATGTGGAAGTGCAAACCCCACACTTTGTTGGACAAAGGAACCAAAAACCTAAAGCATACTTTGATTGCTGCAAGGATCTTCAAAAACTAATGATGGTTCTCATTACTCCAGATGCGTCATATAATCAGCCTATTTGGATGGGTCAAATTATCGACACACCTGAAGTAATCACAAAAATAGTATTGTTAAGGTTGCATGGTTCAAACCACAAAAAAGGCGACACGAGAAGGAGAGCGAAAGATATAATGGATGCCTAGAGAAAACATGGTCTCCCAATCAAAAAGACCCAGCATGTTTTATAAATGTTAAATCCATTCGATATGGGTGGATGTCAAGAAGCGTTGATAAAGTCACGATTAACAAAACTGCAAGGGAATGTATGTTTTCTGAAGCTTAAAGCAATTACAAAATTATAAAATATCATATATTTAATATTCATAATTATTATAAACTCTTTAATAATAGTACCAAATTGTATACTTAACTATATAAATTTAAAAAATGATATGGAAGATTGACTATATTATTATAGGATTTTATATATATATTACTACTACAAATTTTTAATTAATAATGTTATATTTAAATATTAATATTTTAATAACAACATCAATATTTATATAATGTACCTCTTATGCTCTTCCTTAATTGTTATATTAGGCAATATATTATATAATTTAATACTTCTACTTTTATAATGTTATTAATTTTTGTTCAATGAATGCTATAATTTATTAAAGGGTAGAATACAAAATAGAATATTCTAAAGAATATTCTCTTTTCAAACATATATTCTAAAGAATATTCCTTTAATATTAGAAAATGCTAATTAAATAGCTAAAATTGCTAATTATTAGGAAATGGGACTATAGCCATGCCCATTTTAGTTACTTGCCATGCCCATTTTAGTTACAACTTGCAGGGGAAGATCTACAACCCAGAATCGCCTTTTTCTTACAATAGGACCAATGCAAGGAACCTCTTCAAATATGATTGTTCTTCGGGTTGTTATATTGGAATCCAACCCAGAATATGTTGAACCATCTTGCCGTCTTAATTCAGATGTTCGCCACTCACGAGGGATCCAGGATACAATGTGCCATTAGGTGAACCTCTGTCACAACTACACCCACGAAGTCGGACCCTAGTTTCTCTTCTGACACTGCTTCCATTGGATTTATAGCTGTGATGATGCCTCTTCCGACTTCAATCTCACGAAGAAAGAGAATCACCTCATCCATTACAGCAGGCAAGCCATCATCTGGTAAACTCGTGCTACTATTTGTTTGTGATCTGCATATTCTGTGTCAGCCTTGACTTCATCCAAATTCACAATACAGGAGAACCTCCTCAAATTCCATTCCCAGAACCTCAACATGCTTGTAAATGGTGTTCACCCATACGTACACACAAGATCCTTGGGATATTGTGATGAATGCATTATTATCTCGAACTTCCACAGTTCCAGTGCCAACTATCTCGTTGTTCCGAAGAAGACATACTTTATCTCCAGTATTAAACATATTGTCCTGCACATAAATAATTGTATTATTTATGATATCTGTTTATGCAATATTTCTAAGAAATCTGAATTACGGTTACTTAATAATATGCAATGCAATAATAATAATTATGTTTAGAGATAATATCTCATGTTTGATTAATACAACTGATGGGCGGGATTAATCCCGCCCACGAATCCCTCCCGACGAGGAACGGTCGGCGGGATTAATCCCGCCTTGGACTCCCTCCGACAAGGAAGAGCCGGCGGGATTAATCCCGCCGCCTCTTCCTCCTCGGGGGGAGTCCGGCGGATTAATCCCGCCGCCTCTTCCTCCGACGAGGAAGGGAGTCCGGCGGGATTAATCCCGCCGCCTCTTCCTCCGACGAGGAAGGGAGTCCGGGGATTAATCCGCCGCCGACTCAACAGCTTCGGAGAGAGTCGACGGATTAATCCCGCCTTGGACTCCCTCCGACAAGGAAGAGCCGGCGGATTAATCCCCCGCCTCTTCCTCCTCGGGGGGAGTCCGGCGGATTAATCCCGCCGCCTCTTCCTCCGACGAGGAAGGGAGTCCGGCGGATTAATCCCGCCGATCATCTCGCCGGAGAGAGTCGGAGGGATTAATCCGCCGGACTCCCTTCCTCGTCGGAGGAAGAGGCGGCATTAATCCCGCCGGCTCTTCCTTGTCGGAGGGAGTCCAAGGCGGGATTAATCCCGCCCACAATTTTACGACGGGGAATGGGTGGCGGGATTAAACCCGCACATAACTCTCTCCAAAACTATGATTTCAAAGAGATCTCGGGATAAATCCTGTCCCCAAATATTTAAAACAGGGAAGTGGTGGCGAGATTAATCCGCCACCCCTTCCCTGCCTCCTAAAATGGTTGGCGGGATTAATCCCACCGACAACTCTTTCTAATAATTCTGGTAACTCTTCATCAGTTGAGAAGGTTATCGACGGGATTAATCCGCCACTCTTTTTCAGTGGCGGAGAAGCATTGCCCGGGAGATGGTGGCGGGATTAATCCCGCCACTTCTTCAAAGAGGCGAAAAAGAAATGGCCGGATTAATCCGCCGCCCCGGTTAACCTAGAATATTAAGTTAAAAGGATATTTAAACGTGATAAATCCCTAACGGATATTATAATCCTAATGCATTTCTAAACCCTAAATTTAATTTTAAGAAGAATGTAAGAGAGTGAATCTTTATAAGTATTTTTAAATTTGTTTATAATACTTACTTGTAAACAGCACTGAAGGCGCCGTGCTTTCCTATAAAGAATAGCACCCAATTTAATCTCGCTCCTGAGATGATCACTATGAAGAAAAAAGAAGATCTAAAGAGTGAAAAATACAGAAATGAATAAACCTTGCCGGAGAAAGAACCAGATCTGAATTTGAGTGGGAAATTAAATGCATTTCAAATTTACATGTCAGACCGACAATACATATGTCAGAAATTCAAATTTTTTAAAAGAACAGAAAATAAAATTTAAGATGAGTTGACACAAATATCCGACACTCTGACATATATACTCTCCAGTTCCAATGAGTATTTTAAAATTGCATTTAATGTTATTCAAGTGATTCAAGCTGTTTAATATTACGAAATTTTAGACTATATTCTACATTTTAGTATTCAAGTATATTTATTATATATATATATATATAAATATATACTTATACAATAAATAAATTGATATATTATTATGTATTTAAATATATTCATAGTCTGTTTATTATTATTATTTTCTTAATTACTCGAGTATTTAGTTTTCATTTCCTAGTTATCAATGGGATATCTTTAATATTTTATTAATATTTGAAGAATATTCTAATATTAAACCTGATTATCATAATTAAATTAGTCTTGTTCTTAATTATTGCAGTAATTATTCTACATTTGTATATATTAATGGGATTTCTCAATTAATTTGTTATTATTTCAAGAATATTCATGTGTTAAACCTTATTATCAATATTAAATTAATACACACTATGAACATATTTTAAATTATACATAATAATACATCATTTTATATTAATATAGTCATATATAGTTTAATATATATATATTAATATCATTTCTTAATTACTTGAGTAATTAATCTTCTTTATATTAATGGGATATTCTTTATTATTTTCTTATTATTCCAAGAATATTCCATATTAAACATGATTATGATAATTAATTTAGTTAATTATTTGAGACTTAATTTACATTTGTATATATTAATGGATTTTCTCAATTAATTCTTATTATTTCAAGAATATTTCAATGTTAAACCTTTTTATCAATATTAAATTAATATATATTAAAAACTATATATGGTATATATTAGATAAAATCATATATTATTATGTATAATTTAAAATATGTTCCTAGTGTGTTATTATTTTATTTTCTTAATTATCGATGTTTGTTTTGCACACATATTAAACACAATCATAAATTTACACACGCATTACAAGAACTTACAAAAACACATATGCACACACATGCACAACCCTAAACCAAACTGAAGAAATAGGTTGCTTCTTTATTAAAACATCATGTTCAACGCATGTATGATATATGTACTCAATCTGTGTGATGTATGTAACACATTGAATTTACATGTGTAAATTTATATTAAGCTTGTTGGGAGCAAACCCTAAACCCTAAACCCTAAACCCTAATATGTAACACAATGAATTTACTCATGTAATATGTATGTATGTCTGTGTGTATACACGTGTGCATGTATATATGTGTACTCTGTATGTATATATGTGTACTCTGTATGTATATATGTGTACTTTCTGTCTCTCTCATACATACACACCATGCATGATCTATAATATGTACTCGGTCTCTCTAATATATGTACTAATATGTATGTATGTCTGTGTGTATAATACACACCATGCATGATCCAATATGTATTGTTCTCTTCTCTCATATACTATGTATGTATATCTGTGTATAATATGTGTAAGTATATATGTGTACTATATATGCAATGTGTACAAAAATAATTTTTCAACACTCTCTCTTCTCTCATACATACACACCATGCATGATCCATCCTAAATCCAAAACCCTAAACCCTAAACCCTAAACCCATGTAATATGGTGTATGTCTGTGTGTATACACGTGTGTATGTATTATTATGTGTATTAATATATGCAATGTGTATGTATGTATTGATACACATGAAACTTTAACACTCTCATGGACACACACATGTTAAATCCCTGCATGATTTATATTTTTGAGTGTATGTGATACACCCACGCACACGCACGCGCTAATAATAAATGAAAGAATATTCGTTTAGGGCGAATCTATATTTTATTCTTTTTAGGGTTTAAGTATATTCTCAGAAGGAATATTCTATTAGGGTTGATATATATATTTAATTCCTTTAGGGTTTAGGTATATTCTTAGGGTTTCAAGAGGCGGCGGCTGTGAAATCGGCGGCGGCGGCACACAGGTGAGATCTGTGTGTGTGTGTGTGTGTGTATGTATGTATATATGTATAGGAGTGTGCGTATAATTTTATTTATTAGTTTTATCTCTCGCACACACACGCACACTCCTGTGTATATATGTGTGTGTGTGTGTTTATCTGTATGATTTATTTGTTTCGCTCACACACGCATACACACGATACATTACATACACATAATTATATACCTATATACATATACATACATATATTATGTGTACCAGTATCTGTAAATTTTTTTTTATTGATCTTGCTTTACACACACACAACACACACACACCACACACAACACACATATATATATATATATATATTATGTGTACCAGTATCTGTAAATTTTTTTTTATTGATCTATCTCTCCCACACACACGCGCACTGCTTTACACACACAACACACACCACACACACACATATATTATTATATACACAATAGTTATATATATGCTTATATATTCATATGGGTTATATATCTATATACACACATATATATATGTGTGTGTTTTTCTGTATAATTTTATTTATTTATTAGTTTTATCTCTCGCACACACGCACACTCCTGTGTATGTATATGTGTGTGTGTGTGTGTTTGTTTATCTGTAAGATTTTATTTGTTTCGCTCACACACGCATACACAATATACATATACACATATATATATACCTATATACATATATACATACATACAACACTAGTTTATATATATGCTTATATATTCACAGACTCTCTCTCTCTTTCTCTATAGATTATATATCTATATACACACATATATATGTGTGTGTTTATCTGTATATATTTTATTTATTTATTAGTTTTATCTTTCGCACACACACGCACACTCCTGTGTATATATATATGTGTGGTGTGTGTTTGTTTATCTGTATGATTTTATTTGTTTCGCTCACACGCATACACACGATATACATATACACATATATATACCTATGTACACACATATATTAGGTGTACCAGTACTGTATAATTTTATTTATTTATCTATCTCTTGCACACACACGTACACTCCTATACATACATACATACATACATATATATACACACACACATATATATATGTGTGTGTTTTTATCTCGCTAAGCCCCTCGAGCGGCGGGATTAATCCCGCCGCTATAGGTTTATAGCCTCGGCGGCGGGATTAATCCCGCCGCTATATAGTTGGGGCCATGGCGGCGGGATTAATCCCACCGCCGAGGCCCTTCAGGCATGGGTGAGCGGCGGGATTAATCCTGCCGCCGAGGCCCTTCACGAGGCTATGGGCGGCGGGATTAATCCCGCCGCTCTACGACAAACCAAAGAGCGGCGGGATTAATCCCGCCGCCCATGGCCTGCGTGAGGGGCCTCGGCGGCGGGATTAATCCCGCCGCTCATCCATGCCCTGCGCGGAATGCGGCGGGATTTATCTCGCCGGCAATGGCCTGTGTGAAGGTTCTAATGGGCGGGATTAATCCCGCCGGATTCCGCGCAGGGCATTTAGAGGGAATGGGCGGCGGGATTAATCCCGCCGCCGAGGCCCCTCACGCAGGCCATGGGCGGCGGGATTAATCCCGCCGCTCTTCGGTTTGTCGTAGAGCGGCGGGATTAATCCCGCCGCCCAGGGAATTCACGCAGGACATGAACGCTGGGATTAATCCGGCCCCACGCTCATGCCCTTCGCGGAGGGCGGCGGGATTAATCCCGCCGTTCATGTCCTGCGTGAATTCCCTGGGCGGCGGGATTAATCCCGCCCCCACCCATCCCTGTTCAAAAATGCCGCAGCCAATATATATGTGTGAGCGCATGATTTACGAGAGGGCGGCGGGATTAGCCTCCGAACCTTCATTACCCGGTGGCGAGATTAATCTCCGAACCTTCATTACCCCATTGGTATGTTGAATCAATCCCGCCTAACTCTGTCTGAGACGGAGAAGGTTTACAAAATACCAATGGAGGGAACCGAGAAGGGTGGTGGGATTAATTTCACCATCCCTTACATGGTGGGCGGGATTAATCCGCGCGTGTACGCATGCCCTGCCTTACATGGTGGCGGGATTAATCCCGCCGCCATTGGCCTGCCTGAAGTGCCTAGGCGGCGGATTAATCCCGCCCGATTCCGCGCAGGGAATTGGCGTCCGGCGGGATTAATCCCGCCGCATAGGGACGAGTGAAGGCCCTGGGCGGCGGGATTAATCCCGCCGAGTCTTCAATGCCTGTTGGAGAAATGAATCTCGCCACCCTTCCTTTTTCCTCCATTGGTGAGTTGGACCAATCCCAAACGTTTCTGTCTAAGACGTAGAAGGTTTACAACATACCAATGGAGGGGACTGGGAAGGGTGGCGAGATTCATTTAACCATCCCTTACATGGTGGGCGAGATTAATCCCGCCTCCTTTCTGGAGTCACTGAAGGGGTGTGAGAAATAAATCCTGCCCAGTTCTCTCTGAGACCGAGAAGGGTGGCAAGATTAATTCCGCACTCCCGTTCAAGGCCTCCAGAAAGGTGGCGAGATTAATCCCGCCCACTCTTTCAGGAGGCATTGAAGGGGTGGCGAGATTAATCCCGCCGCACCTTCCATGTGAATATATATGTGTATTAGTATATATAAGTTGCATATCTCATTTTATTTACTTTTATCATCTTATCATAATATTTCGAGTAAAAGCTAGGAATCTATGTAAAACTGTCCAGAGCTCACATTTGTGGTGGTTCTAAAACGAAATGTTATCTTTCTTTTGCACTAACACAAATGTGAGCTTCGGACAGTTAATTACGTCTACTTCTCTCTGTGTATTATTTTTGTATATTCGGGTTTATACAAGTGTGTGTGCGTTTTTATATAATTTATATTTATAGTGTATTATTTTGCAGAAGGACGATTTGATCAAACAAGGAGATCGAGTCATTAGTATGGAGTCGTCGTCAAATTCTGGGTAAGAATTAAAATAAAATCTGTTATACTCGGATACTTGAACTAATCATTTTTGTATTCAGATGTGGAATTGAGGTGACATTAAAGACAAGAGCAGGAGAAGAGATGGGCAGGGGGATTCTGGAATCAACTTGGCCATATTTTAAGATAAATGGGAAGCGCATTGGAGCAACCATGGTTGCTGTCAAATTAACCTCTGTCACATCTCATGGACAAGCAAAACAATGGAAAGTTGATTCGCTAGTCAAGCACCCGAAAGCAGGCTGCGAACCCAGATTGGACGATGCTCGACAGATATGCCTTGTTCCATCCAATGTCACGTTCTCGGATCCAGAGGTCGTCAGTTACAACATTAATCTCGGGTGGTTTTGTCGACTTGTGGATAATGACGTTCACGTGTTCACTAATGATGTTGACCTTGGAGTTCTTCTTCAACTCAACGAAAGCCCATCTATGGAGGGGATCCATCTGGATGTCTACTTCGAAGATCTTCAGACTCATCGAGTAGGTGTATTGTCAGGAGATATTGTTCACAATACAGAAAATCAGCAAGTGGAGCAATCTTCCCTCTTGACATTGAAGAAGAACACAGCGACATCATAAGGGAGATTGAGAAGGTGGCTCGGTCTCAGGTTCTCTACAGATCACGTTCAATTTGCTTAGGAAGCTTCGGGAGCTGGAGAGTGTGCCGAGAACACTAGAACAGCTGCAGTCGGGGATCACACATGTTGATTCGGATCGCAAAAGAAAATCATCAATCGTTTTGTCAGCTGCACCTGTGGCATCTCATGCTGCAATAAGTCACAAGGAAATGATGTTGGATGATAAGATTTATCCTTGTAGGGTTAAATATTGCAGCGTCAACCCAAACTTCAATTACAGGCCACTCAACCAGGAACGTGTAGCTGAGCTCATGGAGAAGATGAAGGACGACAATTCTTATACCGTTCCACATAATGCTGTTTTGTGTCCATACTATGAAAGAAGGAAGGGTGCTGACAAAGTCTGGATCACAACACCAGAACAACTCATGAAGATTCAGACGGAGAATAAAAGATCTATCAAGTACTACATCATTAGTGGCCAGCACACAATAACGGCAGCCCAACGACTTCTCGATGAACACAACAAAGGAACGATGGCAACAAAACTTTCCGAGCATACCCGTGAGAAGCTGACAAAAAGATCGGCGTTTTTAGCTAAGCCGAATCTCACAATCGAGCAGTACCATAAGTTATCGGCGGAATGGGACGCTGCCGACACCAACCACTACAACAGCAAAATATGGGAGAAGTTTAAACACACGCGAGCCGTGTGGGAATCTCTTCAGCGACCACAAAGAGCTACCGCAGGGAATACACAATCTGCGGAATACCGGGTAAGCAAATTGTTTGGGCGGGATTTATCTCGCCGGTATATTAATCTGTCTTTTTCCTCAGAGAGTTGAAGAAATTGCAGCAGTTGATTTTGCCCAGGTGGGCGGGAAGGAAACATCATTTCTGATGATGTTGATTTCTTGCCCCGAAGATAGGATCTTTGCCAAATGGTTGGGGATTATGGAATCCTTTTCAAAAGGAACACTGAAGAAGAAGCAGACAAGTGAAGGGGAGCCCTCAGAAAAGTCTGCAAAGAAACCCAGTAAGACGCCGAAGGCTAAGTCTGTTCAATCTACAAAGGATGTAGACAACGATTTCAAGCTCACATGGTTGAAGCCTTTAAATGGAACAACGATGGAGGAGATGGAAGTCTTGGCTGATTTGGTGATCGATGGCAAACTACAAATTAATAACAGCAGCCCAACCTCTCCTTTTCATCTCAAGGCAATGGAGTTGAAGACGGTCAGGCATTTCAAGGAGTGGTTGGGAATACACTGCCACAAACTGGGTTGGACCTCGACTTCAACATATGAAGAGGTTAGCAAATATTTGCATGTGACGAACGATGATATGCTTGTCGAATGGGTGAACCAATCGGAAGATCTAGGCAAGAATCTATTGCACGCCAACGCCAAAAAGGAGAACATTGGGATGACGCCTTCTCTTATGGCAGTCCTTCAGCAGCGGAGAACCGAATTGAACCTTATAAAGGAGGATGCTACGAATCACGACAAGCCCTACAGATGTTTGTTGTTAGATTCGGAGACTTTATGGGGTAACATCACTGCTTGTAGGAAACCGTTTCAATTGTTCGTGATGGATCGGCGGGTGTCAAAAAATCTTTCGACAGATAGGGCACTAGAGGATCTGGTGGAGAAACTTAGCCGTGCAAGCATATACATAGAAGGTATTTATTATTGAATTCATGCTTGCGCTCTTCACTGATACCTACTTTTTCAGGTATTTATTTCTTGATTCTTGCTCATGTCACCGATACTTTTGCCTTCGCCTTCGCCAAGAAGAATAGACATCGTTGGACAGGATTTTATATGAACGATGCTAATCCCAAGTGCATTGATACTGTTGTTCACTTGGTTGTTAGGAATGCGCCAAACAATTTCAAGCTTCCAAATGACTGGCCAGGCATCTGTTTGCACTCCAACGGCCCTGAACCTCCATCCGATACACCGATAGGTATGAGTGACGTATTCGGCAATGTACGTTATCCAAACATTACAAGTCAAGCGGCACGGAGCATCGTCAACTTGATCAGGGGTCCTCACAGTGATGCGTGGGTTTTTGACTACTGCACTAGGGGGTCCGTCTTGAAGGAGTGTTACCTTCGGCATACATGTGTGTTTGCCGTTGAGAAGGATAAGACCATGGTTGAGGACCTGAACAAGTGGATAGATTGGGTCTCAACTGAGTACCCCAACGAATCCATAAAGGCGTATTTGAGAAAGTTCCCTCCAGATAAGTGCGATAGCTCTGAAGGTGAATCTGGTTCAATCTCGGAGTCTGAGAACGAACATCAATCAGATATTAGACCGGAAGTTATCTCGAGGAGTACAGAACATTCGCACACTCCAGGACCCATGGAAACATCAATAGAAGATGCAGAAGATCTTGAACCATCTCACAAGCGGCTTAGACCTTCTTCGCCTCATTCAGAAGGTAATAGCGAAGAAGAATTGATAATGAATTGATAGAGTGATGAATAGTTGTAAATGAGTGTAACATAAGGCATTTTTGTATATTTCTTTTATATTTGTACAGAAAATAAATTCTCAAGGATTAATGAAGCTTTTAGTTCAAACATGGGTCACACATTAACAAGGTAAATAATATACCTTGATAATTTTAAGGTCAGCTAATTATCATTTTGCAGATGTAATGAAATAATTGAGAACATGGATTTTCAGCATTGCCATGAGGTAAGAGAGGGGTTTGGCGACAATTTCTTGTGCCACATGTCAGAATGACAGAGTTCATGCAGGAAATGGATAATAATGCAGCTCAAAACATCGTTACCATGGGGGCCACTTCAGTTTTTGCATCATCATTTTTATTGGCTTCAGTTCCGAAATCAATTTCTTCAGCGCATGCAATATCTGAATCTTGTAAGGATGATGTACAATTAAATGATGAAGGGATAGGCAACGAAATAGTGGCAACGGATAAATGTGAAAGGGAGCAAACAAGTGATTTGCAAAGTATTCAAGAGGCAACGCTATCTCATGTTACTCATGGCCATATTGTGTTGTTGGATGTCAATGGTGTTCTGCTTCATCGACAAAGGCCCGAGGATAGAAAAACAGAAATCAAACAAGGAGATTTCATTCCTTGTCATGGTAAATTTCGATATGATATTATTTTTCGTCCAGGGTTGGATCGTCTCTTTCAAAAGCTTAAGGAGATGGGTGCGCTTGTGGGGATTTGGTCATGCATGCAGATTCATAACTTAACACCGCTGTTGAGTTTACTTAAGAAACATTGTAGTGTTGCAGAAGAGGTGATTCGTAAAGATTGGATTTTTGACCAGCGAATGTGTTATAAACCTCTCGAATTTCACAATATAAGAAAGGAAAGCAAGCCATACTTCTTCAAGAATGAAAGAATAATTGGGACTCATGGGGAGATCAGTCGCTTAAGGATAATGAAGAATGCACATATGTTAGTAGTAGACGACTCTCCTCAGAAGGCTATGCTCAACCAAAACATTGCTTGTATTCATCCAATCACTTTCGATCCATATTCTGATATCGATATCATGGATGAGCTAGTGAACTACTTGGATACGTGCCTCAGAAAGAAGAATCTCGAAAATTTTTGTGAGCAGTATCCACCGTATCATACATTTCCTGAAGCTTTTCTTTCTCGTGATATTGAATTTTATAAAATGAAGGATAGCAACCGGGCGCTTTATAATATTATTCTTAAGGAACGTCAGTTTTTAGATGAGCCTTTATGCAGACCTTCTCTTATCACATCTTATGTATTAACAAGGATGGCAACTCCCAATTGCATTCGTGAGAGTGTTAAGTGGTGGCAACAACATCAAGATATTGACCAAAATGATTTGATTAATCCGGAGAGTGATGATTTAGACAAAATGAAAAGATTTCTTTGTATGATAGAAAGAAAGTATTTATAAAAAAATTAACATGTTGATAAGAAAATGATTTCATTTGTAATTATGTTTGATAGTATTTCTTCATTATTGTAAACTATTTTTAGAATAATATGAATATTCTAAGATATTTTAGGAATATTCCTTACTAAGTAAGGTTATTGAAGGATTAATTAATTAATTAATTAATATTTAAGGCTTAATTACATATTAATTAAATGATTAATTAATAATTAAAACTTAAGTATTAATTAGTAATTTATTTTATATTCCCATTTTCACGTATCATGCCCACTTTAGTTACAACGTGCATATATGCTAGAATAAACAAGGAATATCCGCAAATATACTAGAATAATATGAAGCCTCCTGAGCCGGAGCCTCCTTTTCACCGAGGCCCGATAGTGAGTTAGTTTGTCGCAGAACAAACAAGAAAGAAAACATCAAGACAACTACTGAATTGAAAATGAAGACAAACATTACTTACAATCCATGTCACTCGTGACTTTTCTAGTCTAGTGACGTTGTCTAGGAGTCGCAGAGAATTTTGCTTCGTCTGGGATTATAGGGTTTTGGGTAGTCTGCCAATGAATGCATGTTTCCCAGTACGGCTCGGCTGGTCAAGGCCTGCACGCAGTCGAGGGACCTGTTTCAGGGCCGCCGGATCAGATTCTGGGCACCAATTCAAGCACTACCTTCGTCTCCAATCTCCTGGTAGACACGTACGGCAAATGCGGGAGCCTGGGCGAAGCGCGCGCCGAGTTCCAGCGGACCGTCAGCCCCAACGTCTTCTCGTGGATCCACAACGACGCTCTCGACGAGGCGAGGTGGCTCCATGCCGCAATGCCGGGCAAGAGCCCGATCTGCAGCAGTTATACAGGCTCTGTCGCAGTGAGGCCTGCTTGATCAGGTATTAGAACTGTGTGCCTGAGGGTCCCCACAGCGTGATGCATCTGCTGGACAGCCATGCTGCAGCCTTGTGCTGACAATGGGGAAGCAGCGCTGGCAAGCCTTGTCTTCTCCAGAATGATACCGCTGCCATGGCTGCCACTGCGCAGACCGGGCGCATCGAACAAGTCAAGCAGATGTTCGATTCCATGGCCATACGCAACGACGACCCTTGCGTCTGCATATGCCATGGATGGGCAACTGCAGCAAGCTGCCACGGCGTTTTGGCTAATGCCGCAGCGCCGCATTGTCGTCTGGAACGCCATGATAGCTGCCTACGGTGAAGTTGGCGACGTAGCTCTATTTGCCATTTATATGAAAATATTTAACATAAAACCTTTACTGTTATACTTGGGTTTCAACGCCCTATGTAGGTTTAAAATTTAAGTAGCTGTTGATACCAAAAGTTGATCGTTATATTTGATACAGTGTATTTAGTTTTAAAACTACATACGATGTATTTAATTCATTATACACTTCATCATGTAAATATTAAATATAAAAACTTTATTATTAGAACTGCAAATATTTATATTCTAAAACACAGCAGGAAGTGCCATTGTAGAGAAGGGTACTTTAGATATGTAATATACTTGAATATATAACACGCTTATGTTTGACTCAGTGTGATAACTGTCAAGTAAAGCTTTAAACATACCTATACCAGATTTTATTATATATCTTCACCGTTTGTGCATAAACGAAATTTTATAAAAACCTATAGTAATTTTTAGCAACTAAAAATTGTTAATGCCCTAATTAGGTTACCACGTCAGCTAATATACTTTGGATATGCTGCTAACAAAGACGTTTACCTCGTTTTTACCTCTTCCTTATGACATGATGTAATACGTTTAGGGCTTATGCATTGTGTACTGATGATAACGTGGCATGCCACCTAAGCATGAGTGCTAGTCACTATTTAATTAGTATTAATCTTAAAATGTAAAAAGAGATTAGCCAGATAAATATAGTAATTAACATATTTAAGTTTTCTCTCAAATGTGAGAAAATGTGAATGTACATGCATGTGTAGTGTGTGTATCTATGGCATATATTATGGAGATTAAGTGCAAAATCACACATTTTTATTTTTTATTTATATATTTCGCTCAAATTGAAAGAGCAGATATATATTTAGAATGTCAGATATTATTCAGCTACAAAACCCTGCTTATATACAGGAGACTTCCTGCCATGTGGCACACATGCAACACGTGGCGTTGACACATGGGGGCCAGATCACCACCCATGTGTCACTACGCATGTGTGTATATAATAATGCGTATATACAGTATGTTAATAATATACAATATCTTACATTATCCTCCTTTCTGCAGCTGTGTAGATGGTGATGGATCTGATGGTCCTGGATCTGTGTGAGTTGGGCCATCTAAGGTATGACCAAACGTATTCAACAAGTCTTGAATGACAAACCGTTTCATTCGAACTACCCATGAGATCCCACCAACTATACTTGATATACCTAAAGACCAACCTTTCAAAGTACTCGGCAGGGACCAAGCCACTTATGTAATAAACCAGTTACAAGCCCAGGTGCAGTCAGCTTGGGAAACCAATACTAAGTCACCGTCAGCATAGTCTGGTGGAATTTGATGTTATGGCATTTGAAGAAGATTGTTGCCGTATTGAGCTCGACCAAGATGTTCAACAGACTCTGCACGCAGAAGAGGCAAGACAACATCCAAATGTCGAGCCCACATTTTGCATCCTCGGCACGTGGTAGATTCGATAATAATCCCAATTCACTAGGCAACTTAGGATCATATCCATACAATGCCTTGAATGGAGAGATACCAATCAAACTTTAAATGCCTGTTACATAAGTAATCTCAAGCATCGCAAGTATCAATCCCAGTCAGTGTGATTGAAGTTTCACATACTTCGAGATCATACCCTTGAAGGTCTGATTCAATCGCTCTACCAAACCATTAGTTTGTGGATGATATGGAAAGGCAAAGAGTGTTTTACCCCTAACCTCTCACACAACACTCAGAATACCTCTACAATGAAAGCAGGGCCATTATTATTTGATAACATCTGCTCTGGACAAGAATGCTGCAAAACCACATTATCGAACAAAAACAAAGCTGTTGACATGGCAGTTACATCCGAAAGAGCACCAACCTCCACCTAACGAGTTAAATAATCGGATATGACAATGATGTATTGGTTACCTTGAGAAGAACGTGGAAAAGGTCCCATTAAATTCACTGTAATTAACTCAAAAGGGCGAGAGACATTGATGGATTCTAACACCCCCCAGGCCCGAGTCATAAAGGAATTTCGGTTTGACAAATGGGACAGCTTTGAATATACCTGATCACATAACCACGCATGCTGGGCCAATAAAAGGATCTGCGGAGCTTCTCCAACACTCGTTGGTGACCAGGATGACCTCCAACAATAGGCGAATCATGATATGCTCGAAGAAGGTGTGGAACATATGTAGAGGGCACAACCAAACGCCATCTGTCTTCTGGATTTGTCCCAATAAAATATAATAAAACCATCCTGAAGTCAAACTTAGCATGATATTGTCGAAACCGAGGTTCAAAAGAAGAATTTGCAAACGCATCTCGTAATTGCCTCGCGTCCACAGTTCATGTTTTTGGGCATCCTGCCACTATTCCAAGGATGGTAAGTCGCCATCAAATACCTAAGGGCTTGTATCAAACCGAACGCTGCAGTGACTGCATGAACAGGCAAAGTGGAATCAGAAAGGGGTGCTCGAGAAAGTGCATCCGCATCCACATTGTTTGCTCAGGCCTGTGCACCACCTTAAAGTTATATACTTGGAGACGTAATGCCCATCTAGCTTACACGACCCACTAATTCTTCCGTTTTAATAAGGAGGTGACAGCAGCATGATCACACTCCAAAGTGTTTCACTCCCATGTAAGTAAGCATGAAGTCGTTTAAAACCCCAAACAACAACCAGGCATTCTTTTTCAGTAGTGCTCAGCCGACTCGAGTACTCGACTAATGTAAGCCACCGGGTGTCGAATTGAAGGATCCACAACATCGGTTTGCATCAACACACCACCAATTACCAGCATTAAGGCATCTACTCGTAAAATGAACGGACGAGTAAAATCTGGGTATTGAAGCAATGGTGGAGTTGTCAGGAATTCTTTTAACTGGTCAAATGCCTGTTGACACCTGCGAGTCCACCTGAAAGGTACTTGTGGACGAACTAACTCCCAAAGAGGGGCAGTTCAATTAGTGAGATGATCGACGAATTAACCCAAAGTACTGTGCACCTTGCTCAAGAAACGCTGGACTTACGGAAATAAGGGAACTCTCGAACAGCTCGCAAACTTCATTGGATTCACATGTAAACCCTCTCGAGATATACGATAACCCAAGTAAGTGTTGTCGGTCGACCAAACACACACTTTTCAAGTTTCAACTTCAAGTCAACTTCTCAAAATCGATTCAAGAACGCTTCGTACATCACAAATGTGATCCTCCCAAGAACCATACCCATGAATGAGCACATCGTCGATAAAATCGGCAGTGATATCAGGCATATCTGAAAGAAACTCATTCATCATGTGTTGAAAGGTGGCAGGAGCTGAAGTCAATCCACTAAAAACTCGTAAAGACCAAATGGTGTCTGGAAGGCCGTTTTTGGAATATCCTCCTCAGCCATAGGAACTTGCCAATATCCTGATGCCAAATCCAACTTAGTAAACCATCGACTCTGACCCAAACAATTTAATAGATTGACAGAGTTCGGAAGTGGATAAACATATTTGATGGTAACATCGTTGAGAAGTCGGTAATCCACACAAAATCGTAAAGATCCATTAAGCTTGGGAACTAAATGAGGTTCACATGCCCATGGACTCCGTGATGGACGACACACTCGCTTACTGATCATATTTGTAACAGCTGTTTGCATGGCTGAAACTCTTTGGTGACCTGTGTCGAACCGGGACTTTGAAAGGCTTTGCATTGCCAATGGGTATACAGTGTTGAGTCTTCACACATGCACCTTGGGACAATAAACTTGCATACTGCTGCTTAAGTGTTCGATGCATTGTGCTCGATACTCAGATGATGGATTCGGCATTTGAACCTATTGAGATGAACACCACCCCAAGACCGGAATTAAAGGAGTTGTATACGTGATACAAACAGCAACAAGCTTCTCTGGACATAAAGGAACAGACTGCAGAGACACAGACTCCAAATGTAATACAGGAGGAGAGAGTGAAAAATCACACATATCTTTCGACTACTTCAACCAATCACATCCCAGAATAATGTCAAAGACCTGGGAAGGGACAACCCTAAGAGACCTAGAAGGAAACTTACGATTGTCATCCAAAACTAGCATAGTCGAAGTGTACTATGATATTGCACGAGACTGTCCATTACCATATCAAAATGTGCAAGACCTTATATGCACGTCTTAAGGGTCGATGTATACAAGGAAGGAAACCTTCCCATAAATGAGCTTGGATATGTGTGAGTAGAGTTTTAACAAGGTAACGCACGATGCATTCTAGAATAAGGCAAGAGGTGTACGTAGGCGTGTGTGAAGTGGATTAGTAGCAGGAGGTAACACAGGATGTATCTGAGAAGGATGTATGGAGTAGCTGAAATTCTCAGCGAGCATGAAAGTGTTATGGGATTGGCAAGGTAACACTGTCCTGCTCATGTTGCTCATAGTTTCTTTCATTCATTCAACTCCAGCAGCAAAAGAACATGAATACAGACGGGATTTGAATGAGCTCCGTTTGGACAGTACGGATAGGATGAACAGGTTTAGTGGGGATTGGCTTTATAACAGAATGAACAGGTTTGTGTTCAATCGTAATGAAGAGCAGACACATGCGAGTTTACAGGGGAAAGTGTTGAATGGTGGTTTAAGTACTGAGAATGGGACAGATAGGTGGGACTTGTTGGATAAGAACCGGACGAATAGCGTACATGATTTGGTAAAGGGTCATAGTCTGAAGCAACAGAATATGGAAAGTTACCTGCTTCATAACTGCTGGAAGTTGTATATATCTTGGACGTCTTATTCCAGGTACGCACGCACACACACACATATAAAATTGTAAAGGTTACATGTGTGTAGACGTGTGTATGAGTGCGCATCTATATTAGTGTGTGTGCTCCAAGATTGATGTATGTAACTTTTCAGGCAGTGGAAGCTGCATGGTTTGGAAGTTCGCAGCACTCGGAAGCTACTACAAAATGATGGTGATTTCCAGAATGGGATAAAGAGGCGAGACATACGTCTTGCAATCATCCTAGGTGAGTCTATATATATATATATATATATATATATATAATATATATATCTGTGGCATTTCTATTTGGCATAGATATCTTATGTGACATATATATGCGTTACTTAACTTGACTGCACGTCACACACTATATACATCTATAGGAAGATTAATTGCATGAGCATGTAATATATGTATATCATTTTTATATGGATATACGGTATTTATATGATTTGAAATGGCGGCAAATCATTTATAGCATACTAGGCATATTCCCATTTTCCTATATCCTTGATATTAATGATGTCTGTGTGTAGTAACGCCTAAAATATACCATGTGTTAGTGCATTATATAATCTGTGTTAATTGAACAGGTTGCTTCTCGGCGTTTATTGCACTTTTGATATGCGGACCACTGTGTTGTATTTGTTATGGAGCCAAACGTATAAGGGATATGCGATCCAAAGCTGCAGCTACACACAGCCTCATGTTTGCTGAACAATGGAGAGCTTATAACTTGTACATGCCATTCAATGAAGAGGAAGAGCTTGGGCAGCACGCATTGTCCTGGTATGTGTGTGTGTGTTGAAGTTGTCTATATACACGTATATCATCTAACAGTACTTGATATACTAGATTAAATAATATTTATTCTTCAAGACAACAATATTAAATTCATACTATTATCCGAAACTTTTTTTTTTTAATTTGAAAGTTGTGAGTAGAGATTGACCTCTGTCTTCTAATTTAATTTATACACAAGAGTTGATTTCAATGTATTCTTATATATGCGTCCTCTCCCCCTCTCTCTCTCTCGTGTATGTCTCATACCTACAATTCCTTGTGAAGGTCCGCGTGGCAGTTTGTTTATAGAGGCATACCAGATGAACTAAACGGATTAAGCACCGCTATATTTCAATCAATTCCTCCAGTTTCAGGGTACACACACTCAAGATATGCACATATATACATATATTTGTACAATATGTATATACGTATATATATAGATAATATATGACACACAGAATCAGGTTTTAAACATTATAGGTCCATTGCAGATGTTTGAGCGGTAACGGGCAGCCTCTTCAGCAGATAAGATTGAACCCAGGTATTTCAATGCTAGTCCTTATGTCAAAACTATGTATGGATCTATGTGTATGTACATATAGTTTAATAATGTATGCAGGCTGTGCTCGTCTAAGAAGAACCCAGTCACTTCAATGCTTGCTTCCGTTATCTCCCAGTTGTCATCCCCCAAATTGTCTTCCCAATGTTAACTATTTCGAAGTCGCTATTCTCAGCTTCTCTAGGAATGGTAAAAACGAGAGAACTTCAGGCTGTATAAGGCAAACAAGTTCTATAAAATACACTGTATATATTACTTATTAGTGATAATAATTTTGATTAATTAGTGTTAACTGTGTACAGTGGACGAGTTGGTATTGGACTAGCAGCAAGGCCTGCTCCTCCATTTCGTCTTCCAGGTCTTGACATGGTTTCTTTGGGATTTCATTCCAATGGGTGTGTATACATCAATTATCCTCATGATGGTATTGTCATGAGTAGGAGATGGAACTACGTTGGAGTTACTGTTGGTTGTGGGTACGACTTGGATAGGTACTGTATATAAACATATTGTGTGTGTGTGTGTGTACATATACATATATGAATGTCAAGTAAATGTATCTGTTTTAGGGGGTGGTGTTTTTCACACTTAATGGTGGACAGCCGGTAATGACCGACTTTGCGTACCGAGCAGATGGTTCTATGCCCTCCACAATCCCACATTTGTTTCCAGTTGTTGGAGCAGATTGTGACATTACTATCGTTGCAAACCTCGGACAGGTACAGTGTATAATGCATATGTATGTAGAATCACACACTTATATATAAGTATGTTATATTTATAAATACAGTTATATATAGAAATGTGTCTACATCATAATGAATTTTGTACAGACGGAGTTTTTGTATGGGCCAGCGAATGCAAGAAGATGTTATGCGGAGTTTAGTGAAAACCAGCAGGAGTTTAGCGGGGGACAAGTTTTGCCGGATGCAAGGGACAGGATAGTGTTGTTGTCGGAATTGGTGGGGACAGTGATAGCGGTGGTCCAACGGCTGAGATGGAAGATGCGGAATCGAGGTATACTTTTCTGCTTCTGAGGAAACTCAGCAGAGTTTTAGTATGTTATAGTTTTTTATGTGTTTGGCAGGAAGTGCCATTGCATAGAAGGGTACTTTTGCGAACGTAGAGATGTAACATATTAACGTGTTTATGCTTTTGTATAAGTATATGATATAAAGTTAACCATATGTGATTAAGTCTTTATAAATATTTAAACTTAGTCTCACTAAATCCTAAATTGTCTGATGTATATATAATATAACTATATAATATGATAATAAACACTTGCCACGAATATTCATATTATCGATTGTTTCTTTCCTTATTTAATAGACACTTGGAAGATAAACGTATTCATATGTTCACTATACCGATTATTGATATCACTAACCGTGTGTGTGTGTGTGTGTGTGTCTTGATATATAATTGATGTATATATGTGTGTGTGTGTGTGATCCATAATTGCATAATATAATATGTGTATATGTGTGAGAGAATGTATACGTATTAATGACTAGGTGTATGTAGGTAGTAGAATTTAAATAATAAATGGGACAGAGAAGAAAGGTATACATATATGCACATATTAATGTGCGTGTGTATTGATATTTTTATTATCGTTAACTGTCATTCTTAAAATTTGAAGATAAATTTTTTATAAGTACTATTGAAGTTAAGAGGCATGATTTCATATGCAATATTTAATAAGCTGAATATGCATTACATATAGATGTTTGAATATAAAGAGGTTATTAAAAAAGAAAGAGTTATATCTGTTTATGTATATAAGATGATTAATAAATTGTGGGAAAACAAAATATAAAAAAAATAAAAAAAAAAACACAAAATAAACATAATCAGTAACACATGCATAATTTTAAAACATTTTTGAACATACAGTAATGTTTATGTGATACTATGAGGTTAAAATTAAATTTAATCCCTAAAACTCAACTTCATTAAGTAAACTTCATCAACATACAGTAGATACTATGAGGTTAAAATTAAATTTAATCCCTAAAACTCAATTTCATTAATTAAAATATTCAAGCTGGTCAAATGAGTAATGCTGACAAATTTCACAGTAAGTAAACGTCATGTCCATGAAAAGGGACCCATTCTCTTCATTGCCTCCTTCTTCATCACTAGAGCTCTCTAAAAGATCATGAACTTGGACCTATAATGCATGTACCATTCTTCTGAACAAGTTGAACATAAAAAAGCACGAACCTCGTTCAGCTAGTGGCAGTATCGGTAAGGTGCTTATCCACATGTCATTGGTCGTTCCAATGGCTTCAGCATAAGCCCGGAGTTGCCGCGCAGAACGAAGCCGTACAGTTGAAGGAGGTTCATCTCGGACAGTGGCTCGGCATGTTCTAAAAAAAAGAGACATTGCAGAACACGGTCCCTCCCATAGAACATGTATAAAAAATAAAAGAAAATTCACATTTACTTTAATTCTCATAAGTTTCTTTCCTATAACATACACTAAAAACCCATTCATAAATGCATTTAAATAAAAAAATATGTTAATTCAAAAATGCATTAATCCTAAACGGCATTACATTTTAATTTTCTAATTTTTAATAAAGATTTTAGTTTTTTTTATAATTTATTTTATTAAATTTTCTCCATATCATAACACTCAGTATCTTAAATCCCTCTTAAATAATATTGGAATAAAAGGGAGCGTATTCTACAAAAAAAATTCTGCATACGGCTTAGGAGTACCAATGGAGTTGCCAAGACGCCAATAGAAACAAATAGGTTGCCTCTTCCAGCAAACCAGACCTTTACACACCACTAGAAATTTTCAGCGCTTTTTGACTCGGTTCGGGTTTGACCACGTGCTTTGGTCATGCTTCGGCGATTTGTGATCTATGCAGCCAAATGCGATGGGGCGATGTGGATGCTCACTCTTCATCCTCGGAGTCACCCACCTCCAGCTTGTCTCCGCTGTTGGTTACATGAGCACTCTTTCAGCCATGTGGCTTAGCACAGGTCGCGAATACTCTGTCTGTAGCCTTGGGCCAAGACTGCTCCTCCAAAGCGTCATCAGACATCCCACCTTCAGGCATCCCATTCTACGCGTTATCGGGAGGGGTTACTTCACCTGCGGCTTGCAACAGCAGAAGAATGTCCCGATTTGTTGGGGGTTGAACGTGATCGAAGAGTACAAGGATGTGAGCTACGCGGATTTGAATTCAGGTGGGTGGCATGCCTGTGCAGTCAGGCTCGGTTCCGATCGGGTGGACTGCTGGGGGTACAATGCGACGGGCCAAAGCCAGCCTCCGTCTGACCAGGACTTCTGGAAAGTCACTGCAGGTGATCACTTTACTTGCGGCCTGAGCAGGTCCAGTGCCAAAGTAACATGCTGGGGCCAAATAACATCATCGAATGTGACTGTTCCTGATCCGGGAGCAACGTTCGAGAAAATATATGCAGGCAGGATTCACGTATGTGGCATCGAGCGAGGTACGAAGAAGACACTATGCTGGGGTGACAACACTTACAAGCAGTGCGAGCCTCCGGTTGGAGTGAAGTTTCAAGCTATCAGCGGGGGATTGCGTCACACATGCGGCTTGAAGGAAGATACACACGAAGCGATGTGTTGGGGTGATAACTCCACATCACAGCTGCAAGTCCCGACTGGCACTGCATTCTCGAGCATCGCAGCTGGTGATTGGTACACCTGCGGAGTCACTATGAATGGAGGAGCTATTCGTTGCTGGGGAACCTTTACTGGTACTCTGGATGGCATCAAGACGAACAGAGGCTTATGCTCTTCGTCTTGCGACAATGGACAGTATGAGGACAATACAGGTGTTTGCATGAGCGGGAGACTGTTTGTCTTGCTTGCTCTCAAGGTCCATGCCCTGAGAGCGGACAAACAGAAATTGCCCATTGCAACAAAACCAGTGACAGGGTATGTGCTGCAGGCAATACCGTGGTAAGCACCTCCGCCGAAGACAGGTAACAAGCCGAACACCGTGGGGATTGTTGGTGGTGTTCTTGGTGGCTTAGCAGCTGTTACAGCCGTGGCAGGTGTTGCCGCATGCATATGCCGCAGACATCCAGTTGATGCGTCCGTCCGTGGAGATGATAGGTGGGACAACCTTGCAAACAGAGTCGTGGCATTTTCAAGTGTCGAGCTCCAGGTGGCCACTCGAAACTACAGGGAAGACATGATCCTTGGAAGAGGCGCATTTGGAGTGGTCTACAAGGGTATACTTCCAAACGGTCAAGCTGTAGCCATCAAGAGGGCTGCTGGTTCAGGGACGTCTTCCACGTTTGACAGGGAGCTGGAGCTGCTTGCAAGAGTGAACCACGTCAACCTCGTCAACTTGGTTGGCTACTGCAAAGCTGACGGCTCCTGGTTTTCGAGTTCATGGAGAATGGCTCTCTCTACGACTGCCTCTTCAAGAAGCCGGAGCTGAAGTTGCGTGCTGGCCGTCGAGTGAGGATCGCACTGCAGGCTGCTCGGGGTATAGAGTATCTCCCATGACTACTCGAGTCCGAGCATTATCCACAGAGACATCAAGAGTGCAAATGTGCTACTCGACGGCCACTGGAATGCGCACGTCTCCGACTTTGGGCTCTCGCTCTTTGGCCCTGTTCCAGGTGAAACTCATCTCAGCAACGTGACAGTCATGGGGACTCCAGGTTACCTCGATCCAGAGTACTTCCAGACTCTGCAGCTAACCAGCAAGAGCGATGTCTACAGCTTCGGTGTCGTGCTGCTGGAGCTTATCACCGAACGCAAGATTGTCATCAAGGAGCAGGGTTCGGTGCAAGGCATTGTTGCTTGGGTGTCTAACCTCGTGGAGGAAAATCGAGCTGCTGATACTGTAGCTGACCTTTCTGTCAGGTATGACTTCACGAGTTGCGGAAGCGGCTTGTTGGAACAGATGCTGCAGTTGGCACTCGACTGCACGAAGTCACAGGGGAGAGACCGCCCGAGCATGAGCTTTGTTGCTAGGAAGCTGGAAGAGCTGCTCGAGCTGCTGCCGGCCCAAGCTACCTGCGACGAACTTCAGATAGTTCTACAGCAGTCATAAGCTCCGATACCCCGGCTGTATCACTCGTTTCCAGGTTCTAACTGCTCATTTTACCGTGCAGTTAAGCGTGGAGTCGTATAACAGGTTTAACGCCGAGGGCTCATGTTTTTACTAATAATATTTCACCATATAATTTATTTCATCAAAACCAAGCTGAGATTATCCACAGACCAACGTTGACCCAAAGTTGTAAGAGAATTAATTTATAAAATACTCATCAATTATAAAATACTACCATCTTATATTAATTAATAAAAGCTATTAATTTAATTTTAAGTATTTCATGATATAGTTTATCAATATATTTAATACATGACTATAATTTGTATACAAGGTTTTACATTAATATGTTAGATGCTTTTTATTATTGAAAGAAGAAACTAAGTCCAATTGGTATTTAAAAAGACATTATTTTTAACTAGTTTAAAATTCTTAATTAATTAATTAATTAATTATTAATAATTTATTTATTTGACGGGTAAATCTATTTGTCTTTAATTATGGATATCACAATTGAACTGCGTACAAAACTGGCATTATGTTGCATGCACATCCTTTTATTTGAAGATTAAAACGTTCATGATCTAAGTAGATGCGCGCGTGTGTATTTGTGTGTGACAATAATTTCACCAATATACAAACAGAAAGCACTAATATATAACTGTTGCATTGTTTAAAGGCTTTTCCAAATAAGTAACATAATTTTAAATTTAAATACTTAAATCATGAAGTTTTTCTAAATAAACAGTAATATTAAAAATCCAATT
Organism: Selaginella tamariscina; assembly: GCA_003024785.1. Taxonomy (NCBI): domain Eukaryota; kingdom Viridiplantae; phylum Streptophyta; class Lycopodiopsida; order Selaginellales; family Selaginellaceae; genus Selaginella; species Selaginella tamariscina. The sequence continues at coordinate 758,700 of PUQB01000025.1, forward strand.
TCATGGTTGTTAAATTTATGTATACGTTTTTATAAATTTCATTTATGCACAAACATGTGCTTTAACTCACTGGTGAAGATATTTGATTTAAGTAATTTCTTACAACTTTTAATAATAAAATCTGTTATAGATATTTTTTAAACTTTATTTAACAGTGAATGAATATTAACACGCTTATGTTTGACTCAGTGTGCACATGTGTATAAGAGGATATTCTCTCCAAAGTACGCAATGGCACTTACTCTCCATATGTGCTTGTATACAGAATATAGACAAGTGCTTTGATTTTTATAAATACTTTTGCAGTTTTAAATCAAATAAAATAAAGTTTTTATTTTTACTGATATAAAATATAAAAATCGTTTGTAACTTTTGCAGTTTTAATCATATAAATGGTATATAAATACGTATATTACTCTTGTTGTATACAATTGTCCTATAGAAGCTTTTAATGCTAATGCACGCCCGCACACACCACACACACACACAACATGGACGCGGCTGCACGTGGACATTGTTGTGTTGTACATTACACTTTTTAATATATTTGTAGTGGAATTTTCATTATGAATTATATTTTTCATGTATCATCTAGAGATATTCCAAACCCTAAAGGATTTAGTAAATAAGACGATACACTTGTAAATCAACAGAGTAAACAAGTTCAGACAACACACACACGTACGCACACATACACCTACTCATTAATATGTACACACTGTATATGGATCATACATACACACATATTACGTCACCAATATTCTAAGAACGTCATCAGCTAAGAAATTTTAACTCTTTTTGTCTGTAATTATAAATATCATATATCTTTATCCATTATCTATTATTGAGCGAGTAGGGACGTTAAATAATAATAATAATAATAATAATAATTCTTCAAAAAGATATAAAATTAGTAAATTCATTAAATTAACTAAATTAATTAATTATGATTAAGGGACTCCTAAATCACTGTTGCATTGTTCCAAAAATTTTGAATTTAATACTTAAAAGATATGCAACTTATATATACTAATACACATATATATTCACATGAAAGGGGTGGCGGGATTAATCTCACAACCCTTTCTAATATATATATATATATAATATAATTTTATATAGACATGCCACAGGAACACACTCTATCGACCACTGCACAATATACACACATATACAATTGGGTTTTATGAACTTTGTCTAAAATAGTAAAACTAAATCAAATAATATTAATTTTAAGTATAATTAAGTGAATTGAGTTACATTGTAGAGATATTTTATGAAGTTTTTAATTATATATATTTCTAATAAATTAGGAAATTAAATACTTCAATTATGAATTTTGTCTAAAATAGTAAAACTAAATCAAAATATTATAATATTAATTTTAAATATTATTAAGTGATTTAGAAATTGGAGTTTCATTGTGCAGAATATTTTTGAAGCTTAATAATAAAATTGAATATATAATATATATTTTTAATCTCCCTCATTCAACACGGGTCAAACATAACATAAGCATGTTAGCATTTAAATTATGTTAATATCTATATCTGGTAATGGTAAACACGTAAAATACTGAATTTCCTCGTAAGTGTTTCATTTCAGTGGTTTTCAACGAACTAGTTGCATTCACCGTCTAGAAATAAAATATCAATCATAATAGTAATATAGTGTGCATGTTTGCGTTATTAATATATATAGATATATGTATTTATGTATACACATACACATACACATTATATATGTATGTATGCCATATACACACGCCATTCACACACGCACTATATGTGTATAATCTAACATTCATAACATGTCAAGTGATAGGAACTTATAAATGAAGTAGGAAAATTTGAAAAACGTAAGTTGATTTAAAATGTAATTGGTTTATTCGTAATAAAGAAAATGATATGTAACTCTTATGGTAAGTAGCGTGATATATAAATATATGTATATATATAATTGCTTTAGAAACCATGTAGAAATGTGTGTGTGTGTGTGTGTGTGTGTGTGTGTGTGTGAGAGAGAGAGAGAGAGAGAGAGAAACACAGTGAATCTATATATTTTTAAACTTTTAAATTTTTTATTATACTTTATATGTGAAAAACAACTTTTGTATCTAATTAAAACTGAAACATTCTCACAGTTTCCAAATGTTTAAAAAGATTAAAATAATATGTTGTATATTCGATTGTTAATCTAGTATATATCATCTATATTATGAAATATATAAATTTCCCATACGAATTTTAATCCACCCCATGAGAGTGGGTTAAACATTAACAAATGGGTTTTTATTATATTATTATTATATATTGTTCTTTCTTACATGATATATTATTACATTTTTTAATTATATTTATAATTCGTATAGTTTTTATACATTTTACACACACACATTGAATCTTTAATATTAATATTAATGTAAATTTTATTTATAAATCAAATTGATAAATTTAATTTAATAGAATTTGGTAATTTAATCAGACTCTAATTAATAATTTTTGTGTGTGTGTGTGCTTTCTGAAGTGTTGATTTACAAGTGTATCATCTAAAAGGGGAGCTTAAAATGGATTTCAAAGACATGTTCTCCTCTCACTTCGTACAAAACAGCAAATCATTATGCAATTCACCCATTGTCATGATACTACAGTTGCTCGCAGATACAAAGGCATGGCTTCAAAATCGACATAAGTCTTAGATGTTGTTGTTGATGTTGACAGATGCTACATAAGACTGCAGGACTAGTTCATTAACAATGTTGTGTTGAAGGCTTACTTGGCAGAATATAACAAGTACAAGTACAGCGACAATGCTATAGAGGTATGTTCCACTTGTTGTGCAACTTATTCCATTAACATTTTCCTGAGTTACATCAATTTTAGAAGTTGTGCGACCCACCGCATAACTTGTATTCGATTTCAGTACACTGCCATTGATGGACCATAAATCACACAACTGTGGACTTAGTGGAGTTACAAAGCAGGCGATGACTGCTGTTTGGACAATGGCGATAGAGTACCTTCGAAATGTTATATATATATATCACTTAAACTGTTTCTATATGTATTAAAAACATCATATATAAGCTGATTATATCATATCAACAACTCGTCTGTATGTCTTTAACTTCCTTCTAACAGGAACACCACTTGTATAATTGTATACGACAGACTCTTGAAGAGATGAATCTAGGATATTCTAGGAATATACTCCAACACAAAATATAGGTGACAGGTAATGTATACCCCAGGTATTATACATGCTTAACATTGTCTTATATGCAGACACTGGCACTTGATGCCACAGCGTAGTGAGAGAATGGTGGAAGCAGAAAAGCGAGAGGTAAGCATTCCTAATTTTCTGGATTTGTTCATCGATTTTCTGGTTTACAGGCTGCACTGATGGGTTTTATTATTCGGTTCCTCCTCATCACCAAACAAAGAAGTTGCACGATGTCTAAATTAATATGCATGCTTGAAGATGTGCCTGTAGTTAGTGACCCAAGAATGAGCCAGTTTGAATATGATCTCCAAGCTACAGGTAACCTACTATTGTTGGAGATTTAATCATGTATGTACTTGCAGCCTTCTACACAGTGGAACCTTTCCACCACCTACGTGCAGTTTCGGATAAAGATGAGGAATTTCACCAACAAGCCATTGAAGCAGCGAAACGCAACGATGATATCGCTAACTGAGGTGAAACGTGGACTATCTTTCAAGGAAGACGTGGAACTTGTGATGAAGAAAGTCATCCATTCATACTTGTTCGTGACACTGCTGCTGCAATGAATGTAATCAGGTCAACTCAGGGTCAACAAGCTTGGAACCTCAATCCCTCCCACGGAAACAACAACAGCTGGTTATTGCTGCTCTACCAAGGCCTAGAATGATGTTGTCTCAGGTACTGCATCAAAGGTCTACTGAGTGCACATCTTCGGTACCTTGGAAGACTGCTGAGTATAGATTACAGCCGAACCACCACGGAAGATGCTTGCTGTGCGAACAGAGCAGTCCCGCACTTCGTTGCTGATGAACATGGCTAAATAATAAAGAATGAGCTTATTATGCTCGGAAGCAGATCAAAAGAGATGGTACAAAGTACGTGAATGCTTCCATCTCAGCTGGGCCTTGTGAGCCTTGCTTTCTTGGGAAGCAATATAATTCCCGTTCTGTCCCATACAGTCTGCTCCATAACCAAGGCCCTTCTACTTGAATGTAGATGCCCTGCTTGGGCATCCGCGGTGGTTCCTAAAGCAACCTAGAGCTTTCTGATGTTTTAATTCACCACAAATCTGTGGTGGATTTGTCCTAAAGTTCAATGTCAATGTTGCATTACAGAAACATGGAAACAAGAATTACCTGATTCCGTGTTGATTTTCCCTTGAGGAAGGGAGTCTTATCCGCGTCTGGCCATGTTGCTAGCAATATCAAGCTCCACAAGGGACATGTTCAGCAGCAAAGTCGGAACGTATACGTTGGGGCCTACCAAAGCACTGCAGTATCCTGAGTATATTGTATCTGCTCGCTTGTTTGTGGAAATATTGGCTGCGACAATATAATGGGATGCTCCATCAATGATCGTGTGCACTCTAAAACCATAATGAGATAGTTTGTCGCAGAACAAACAAGAAAGAAACATCAAGACAACTACTGAGTTGAAAATGAAGACAAACATTACTTACAAGTTACAATCCATGTCACTCATGACTTTTCTAGTCTAGTGACGTTGTCTAGGAGTCGCAGAGAATTTTGCTTCGTCTGGAGTGCCGCCATTTCGGAGGCTTGGGGCCCAGGAGGCCTGGGCTCGAATATTCAAGAATATTCTAGAATATTTTGGAATATTCTTTCTGGTCGGCAGTATTGGCCTCAGTCGTTGTATTTTTATTTTTTCTATTTTATATTAGCTTAATTTATTACTCAATATACATTAGCTAAAGTTTCTTCTTCATCTTAAGTAAAGCTGCAGTTCTCGAACCACTAGTTACCCTTGGACGTGGAGGTGTTTGAGTAAGTAATTCCTCTGGTCTAATGTTTTTTGCGAGCTTGTTTGTTGCCAACCTAGAGAGTTCAAAACTCTTCTCGGTTCCTATAATATTCCTTCCGAGCTCGACGGCAACTAACAACGATGACCGGGTTCCGGAACCAATATCCCAGACTAGGTCGCCAGGTCTACTGAGACGCTCGATCAAAAGCTACATAAGTCGAACATTCTTCGATTGACTGCACAAACTTCCATTAGGATAAACAAAGCAAAGTACTTCCTTACCAAGCCTTTTGAAAACGGTCGGTGGTGTCAACGAGGATCGTGTTCGTCAACGCTAGAGGGTTTGGCCTCTTCGACTTCTTCTTAGAGCTTTGCAGCACCAAGAGAACTAACAAGTTATCCTGCCACATAAACCAAGTTAAACTTGAACTTGAATATCTATCTTACCTTAATTTTGTCACGGTATCCCCAGCCTCGTGCACGATAGACGCTGTAAGTCCCTGCAACCTCCAAGTTGATTACTGCAGCTGCCTGAATCACCGCCGAAACAGAAGGAGAACTCGCGAAGACGACCATGAAACCACTTGCTGCCAAGTGCATTTCACTGAACTGCAAGGCCTCCTCAAACTTCACCGGATCTAGCTGCACAATGTCCTTGTTGATGCTAGCACCTCCATATACAAGCTCATTGGGCAAGTCGAGGATGACGAGGTTGAAGCCGTATTCACCTACCACTTCCTGGAACACCATTTGTGACTCACCCGTATGTAGTCTGTCAACCTGTTGTCGGAGCTTGGTGTACACCTCTGTCTGGGAAGCACCCAGCTTGAAGAAAGACCTGCTCATCTCCTCCATGTCACACACAGCTAGGTCGTAGGATCCACGGGATGCAGCCAGGGTCGGGATGAAGGTCATCAGGTCGTCCTTGATGTCCAAACTAGCTACAAGTGGCTGCACCTCATTGATTGTAAAGTCGATTGTCAGCGGAGGTGCTGTAGAAGAGCTTGGTCCCGCTCCCAATCCCTTTGCAGGTGTAGTTGTCTTCCGCACCGTCTTCTTCATCTTGCTCTTCTTGATAGCCTCTACTTCGTCCGGCTCCCAAACAATCGCTGGTAGATCATTGCCGTGCACGTCGAATAGTGAGCTCTCCCAAGCTGGTGGTTGTTGCGACGGACAGTCGAGCCAGAATGGAACATGCTCCTGTTCGAACGGTGTTAGAGCTCCTCTGCTCTTCGACCACATGTGAGGCTCGCTTGTATGATCTGTCCACAGCTTCATCATATGGGACGGTGCCATTTTCTTTGCCAGTATGAACCTGTAACACAAAGTCAGACAGTAGCAATGCTAGAATGAAAGCTTACCTCCATATCATCCGACGCGCAGACTCCTCACGCTCCAGAAACTCATTCGGCTCCATCGAATAAGTGAACCGTATGCAGTCATGGAAGGGCTAAAAGACCAGGCACTTGCTCCGAGTTCTCATCTCGTCAAACCAGCTCATGAAGTCAACATCCGTTCCAACTTCTTCACCATCCTCTCGCAACCCCTTAAGGATCTGAATGGTTTCCTCGCACACAGCCTTCCAATATAAGTCCAAGGTGAACCACTTGATCCACTCTTTGTCTTGCATGCCTGGTAGCCCAAGTGTCTGTTTGTTTTGCCTTAGATTCGAGACGGGTGAGCTTGTTCAAGTATCGGAGTCGCAGCATGTTTGGAATCTTCGCCTTTGACATCGCATACAGCTTCTCAATGCTCATCCAGCAACACTGCTTATGAGAGATGTTCATCACCTTCTGGAACCACTCCTCCCCCAAGTCTGGGTCTATGATGGAGAGGAACTTGTGCATACGCTTGTCATGCTTATTGTACATTAGCTGCTTCAGGTTCACCTCAACTTGTGAATTGCCCTTAGCACTGGTGACTGCTATGTCGAGATCATCGTCGATCTTGTTTTGCACATAGAATAAGTTAAAAACTTCTTTCTTATAAATTAAATCGGAGATTACCTTGAAAAGGATCTTTGCGCAGATCAGGTTCGGAAGAGGATGCCAAGCCGTCTTTCCTGTTGAACTCTCCTTCCACTTCCGCACCTCAAGACGATCAGCCTCCGTGAGTGACTCGAGGATTTTCTGAGTTCCTTCGGTACTAGTGCAGACCGCCTTTACAACGAGGAGAATATGTGGTAGCGTTGTTTCCACAGATGTTGCTGAAGATCTGTTCAACGAAACTGTAAGTCTAAACTCTTAACAAAAAGAAAAGAAAATACTCACATGTTAATCGATTGGAACATTGAAACCAGTTGAAGATTGTCGAGGTTCTCCATGGAGATGAAACTCGATTGAACGCGAATAGCCCATCGTTGGTTGTCCTCTGCATCCTCCCGGTACAGCTTTTGCAAAGCCTGTAGCCTATGGTTCCCGTCCTAGCAGCTGAACTTCCGGTTTGAGAGCCTTGAAGCCCACTGTTTGTACTCCGGCTGAGTAAGAGCTTGCTCAAAAGACTGGTGCTGCTCGTACTGAATCGTGTCCTTTGACAGCTCCGATAGCTCCTCAGCAGTGAGTTGATCTCCAATGGACAGAACGAACAAGGCCGTGTTGCGTAGATAATCAGCCTTCTTCAACGATGACACCAGCTTGTCCAAGTCCCCTGGGTTCACTCGTCGAACTACCTTGTTCGAATGTATTCTACAGATGGGCACATCAGGAGGATCACCAAGTCCCTTAATAGTAATTTTGTCGAGCAGGTTCGCTGAGCTCTCCAAATGCAGCTCGCCGGTATGCTGTATAACTCCTTCGGCTCTTGGCCTTTTGGATCAGCTTTCCCGCGGCCTCTCTTTTTGCTGACTGCCTCCTCCAAGTCGTCCTCGCTAGCTTCAACTGCCTCTGTCATCTGCACTTGCTCGTTCAGGACTGCAACCTCAGCGGATGAAGGAGGCAACTGCGACGAGCTCTCCGGGAAATCTGTGATTGTTGGTGGAGGCTGCTCCTGCTCAACTGGTACTACTCCAGACTGAGTCACTGGAGGATCCTCCTTTGCTACATTAGATGGTTCTCCTCTCTTGCCTCGCTTCTGCTTCGATATCCTCTTCTCTTCCCGTGGCTCTTCATCAGGCGCAGTCTCTAGTAGACGTTTTTGAAGCTCTCACCATTTTGTAAACTCTGGAAAGCAAACACACAAGTCAATTGATTAGAAAAATAAAAAACAAACCTGTGGCTGCCGACTCAAGCTAGATGGTGCCGACCCTCTCAGTCGGCAAGAGATGTAGAAGAACAAATCCTGCCGACTGAGATAGTTGGTGCCGACCTCTCAGATCGGCACTGAAGAGATAATGGTGCCGACTGAGATAGGATGGTGCCGTCCCTCTCAGACGGCACAAATGGGAAGACCCATTAACTGGTTTAAAAGAAATACTTGAGCCGCAAAGCAAAATAAACAAATTCAAAATACCTTGTGGCTGCCGACTGAAGAAGGATGGTGCCGTCACTCTCAGTCGGCACAAATGGGAAGACACATTAACTCTGAAAAAAAAACATTGTGATACGGATACTTGAGCCGCAAAGAAAAAAAAATAAATCGAAAATACCTTGTGGCTGCCGACTGAACCAGGATGGTGCCGTCACTCTCAGTCGGCACAAATGGGAAGACACATTAACTCTGAAAAAAAACATTGTGATACGATACTTGAGCCGCAAAGAAAAAATAAACAAATCGAAAATACCTGTGCCGACTGAACCAGGATGGTGCCGTCACTCTCAGTCGGCACAAATGGGAAGACATTAACTTGAAAAAAAACATTGTGATACGGATACTTGAGCCGTAAAGAAAAAAATAAACAAATCGAAAATACCTTGTGGCGGCCGACTGAACCAGGATGGTGCCGTCACTCTCAGTCGGCACAAATGGGAAGACACATTATCTCTGAAAAAAGAAATACTTTGAGGTGCAAATCATAAAATACAGAAATTGCACATACCTTGTGGCTACCGACTGAGCAGGATGGTGCCGACAATCTAAATCGGCACAGAAATCTCGATTGATTTACTTGGGCGATGCACGAATCGACTCGAAATGGATGGCGCCGCAATGGAAACCGTAACTCTGAGATCTGAGATTGAAAAAACCCTCGAGATCTGCCGCAGTGGAAACAGATCTAAGATTGAAGAAACCCTAGCCACAGTGGAAACAGTAAACCCTATCTACCAAAAAACCCTAGCCGCAATGAAAACAGTGAACCCTATAGAATAAATGTGACATTAATATTTAGGGTTTATTTTAAAATATGTGAATAATTAATAAATGTGAAGATATTTCAAATCATAAAAGGTAGTAATTAAATTAAATCGGTGATATTAGAGAGGACATCATTAAGAACACTCAGCATAGAATTAATTATATACAAACGTGTATTCACGTTTATTATCAACATTATAATTTTTTTTTGGCGAGCGAGAGTGTGTTTAATCTTTTGCTTTGCTTTCCTAAACCACCGAGCTTTCTCCTTGCGTTGTCGTGGCCAGAGTTACCTATGAAGGCATTGACAAAGATTTCCTAGTCGATGAAGATGGAAATGCTTTTGTGTTTGAACATGATCTTCACATTGCTTTCAACATTCCTTGTTGGTTCAGTATACATGTGGTTCAATTGATGTCAGTTTCTGCGAGTTCTGGAGAAGATGTGGAGTTGTTACCAAAAGGTAATGCATCAAACTAGTTTGTTTGCATATGCCATGGATGGGCAACTGCAGCAAGCTGCCACGGTGTTTTGGCTAATGCCGCAGCGCCGCATTGTCGTATGCAACACCATGATAGCTACGTACGGTGAAGTTGGCCTCGTAGCATATTTGCCATTTATATGAAAATATTTAACATAAAACCTTTATTGTTATACTCGGGGTTCAACGGCCTAGTGCCATGTAAGTTTAGAATTTAAGTAGCTGTTTATACCAAAAGTGCCACATCTAGGTGGTCGTTATATTTGGTACAGTGTATTTAGTATAAAATTACATACGATGTATTTTAATTCATTATACACTTCATTATGAAAATATTAAATATAAAAACTTTATTATTAGAACTGCAAAAGTTCTAGTGTATATTTATATTCTGTATACAAGCGCATATGAAGTAAAACACAGCAGGAAGTGTACTTTGGGGAGAATGTAGATATGTAATATACTTGAATATTAACACGCTTATGTTTGACGCAGTGTGATAATTGTTAAGTAAAGCTTCAAAAATACCTATACCAGATTTTATTATTAAAAGTTGTAAGAAATTGAATATCTTCACCGTTTGTGCATAAACGAAATTTTATAAAAACTAATGCCCTAATTAGGTTACCACGTCAGCTAATATACTTTGGATATGCTGCTAACAAAGACGTTTACCAGAAGGCCAAGTGTTATGGACGTGGAAGGCCAAGTGTCGTAAATGTGGAAGGCCAAGTGGACGTGGGTGTATGAAGACCTGACACGTCACTTCGTTTTTACCTCTTCCTTATGACATGATGTAATACGTTTAGGGCTTATGCATTGTGTACTGATGATAACGTGGCATGCCACCTAAGCATGAGTGCTAGTCACTGTTTAATTAGTATTAATCTTAAAATGTAAAAAGAGATTAGCCAGATAAATATACATATTTAATTTTCTCAAATGTGAGAAAATGTGAATGTACATGCATGTGTATGTGTGTGTATCTATGGCATATATTATGGAGATTAAGTGCAAAATCACATATTTATATATTTGCGCTCAAATTGAAAGAGCATATATATATTTAGAATGTTAGATATTATTCAACTACAAAAACCCTGGTTATATACAGGCCATGTGGCACACATGTGACACTTGGCATTGACACATGGGGGCCAAATCAACACCCATGTGTCACTACGCATGTGTGTATATACACATGCGTATATACAGTATATTACATAATATACAATATCTTATATTATCCTTCGCTCTGCAGCTATGTAGATGGTGATGGATCTGATGGTCCTAGATCCATGTGAACTGGGCCATCTAAGGTATGACCGAATGTATTCAACGAGTCTCGAATGACAAACCGTTTCATTCGAACTACGTGAACTATTTCAACCTCATGAGATCCCACCAACTATACTTGATACACCTATTTTCGGAGTACTCGGCAAGGACCAAGCCACTTATGTAATAAACTAGTTGCAAGCCCAGGTGCAGTCAGCTTAGGAAAATGTACTAGTACTAAGTCACCGTCAGCATAGTCTGGTGGAATTTGATGTCGTGCATTATAAAAAGATTGTTGCCGTATTTGAGCTCGACCAAGATGTTCAGTAGACTCTGCACACAGAAGAGGCAAGACAACATCCAAATGTCAAGCCCACATTTTCGCATCCTCAGCACGTGGCAGATTTGATGATAATCCCAATTCACTAGGCAACTTAGGATCATATCCATACAATGCCTTGAATGGAGAGATACCAATCGAATTTTGAATGCCTATTACATAAGCAAATCTCAAGCATCACAAATATTAATCCCAGTCAGTGTGATTGAAGTTCATATACTTCGAAATCATACCCTTGAAGGTCCAATTCAATCGCTCCACCAAACCATTAGTTTGTGGATGATATGGAGAGGCAAATGAGTGTTTTACCCTAACCTCTCACATAACACTTGGAATACTTCTGCAATGAAAGCGGAGCCATTATCTGATAACATCTGCTCTGGACAAGAATGCTGCAAAACCACATTATCGAACAAAAACAAAGCTGTTGACATGGCAGTTGCATCCGGAAGAGCACCGTTAAATAATCAAATATGACAATGATGTATTGGTTACCTTGAGAAGAATGTAGAAAAGGTCCCATTAAATCCACTGCAATTAACTCAAAAGGGCGAGAGACATTGATGGATTCTAACACCCCCATGGCCCGAGTCATAGAGGAATTTCGAGTTTGACAAATGGGACAACTCTGAATATACCTAATCACATAACCACGCATGCTAGGCCAATAAAAGAATCTGCGGAGCTTCTCGAACACTTGTTGGTGACCAAGATGACCTCCAACAATAGGCGAATCATGATATGTTTGAAGAAGGTGTAGAACATATGTAGAGGGCACTGCCAAACGCCATCTATCTTTTGGATTTGTCCCAATAAAATACAATAAACCATCCTAAAGTTGAAACTTAGCATAATATTGTCGAAATCGAGGTTCAGAAGAAGAATTTGCAAACGCATCTCGTAATTGCCTTGTCCACGGTTTATGTTTTTAGGCATCTTGCCACTATTCCAAGGATGGTAAGTCAGCATCAAATACCTGAGGGGCTTGTATCAAATCAAACACTGCAGTGATTGCATGAACAGGCAAAGTGGAATTAGAAAGGGGTGCTCGAGAAAGTGCATCCGCATCACAATTGTTTGCCCAGGCCTGTGCACCACCTTAAAGTTATATGCTTGGAGACGTAATGCCCATTTGGCTACACAACCCACTAAATTCTTTCGTTTTAATAAGGAGGTGACAGCAGCATGATCACACTCCAAAAATATTTCACTCCCATGTAAGTAGGCATGAAGTCGTTCAAAACTCCAAACAGCAACAAGACATTCTTTTTCAGTAGTGGAATAATTCTGCTCAGCCGGCTCGAGTACTCGACTAATGTAAGCTACCGGGTGTCGAATTGAAGGATCTACAACATCGGTTTGCATCAACACACCACCAATACCAACATCTAAGGCATCTACTCGTAAAATGAACGGACGAGTAAAATCTGGGTATTGAAGCAATGGTGGAGTTGTTAGGAACTCTTTTAACTAGTCAAATGCCTACTGACACCTGCGAGTCCACCTGAAAGGTACCTGTGGACGAACTAACTCCCAAAGAGAGGCAGTTCGATTAGTGAGATGATCGACGAATCGACCCAAGTACTGCACCTTGCACAAGAAATGCTGGACTTCCTGTACTGTACGGGGACGAGGGAACTCTCGAACAGTTTGCAACTTCATTGAATCCACCTGTAAACCCTCTCGAGATATACGGTAATCCAAGTAAGTGGTGTCGGTCGAACTAAACACACACTTTTCAAGTTTCAACTTCAGGCCAACTTCTCGAAATCGATCAAGAACGCGTCGTACATCACGAATGTGATCCTCCCAAGAATCATACTCATGAATGAGCACATCGTTGATAAAATCGGCAGTGATATCAGGCATATCTGAAAGAAGCTCATCCATCATGCGTTGAAAGGTGGCAGGAGCTGAAGTCAATCCAAAAAGCATGACTAAAAACTTGTAAAAACCAAATGGTGTTCGGAATGCCGTTTTTGGAATATCCTCCTCAGCCATAGGAACTTGCCAATATCCTGATGCCAAATTCAACTTAGTAAACCATCGACTCTGACCTAAACAATCTAATAAATCGGCAGAGTTTGGAAGTGGATAAACATCTTTGATGGTAACATCGTTGAGAGGTCGGTTCAGGCTTGGGAACCAAATGAGGTTCACATGCCCATGGACTCCGTGATGGACGACACACCCACTTACCGATCATATCTATAACAGCTGTTCGCATGGCTGATAACTCTTTTGGTGACTTGCGTTGAACCGGGACTTTGAAAGGCTTTGCATTGCCTGTGGGTATACAGTGTCAAGTCTTCACACGTGCACCTTGGGACAGATCAAATTTGAATAAACTTGCATACTACTGCTTAAGTTGTTCAATGCATTGTGCTCGATACTCAAGTGACGGATCTGACATTTGAACCTGTTGAAATGAACACCATTCAAAGACCGGAATCAAAAGAGTTGTATGCGTGATACAAACAGCAACAAGCTTATTTAAACGTAAAGGAATAGACTGCAGAGACACAGACTCCAAACGTAATATAGGAGGAGAGAATGAAAAATCACACATACCTTTCGACTACTTTAACCAATCACATCCCAGAATAATGTCAAAGACCTGGGAAGGGACAACCCTAAGAGATCCAGAGGGAAACTTACAATTGTTACCCAAAACCAGCATAGTCGAAGTGGTGTACTGTGATATTGCACGAGACTACCCATTACCATATAAAATGTGCAAGACCTTATATGCACGTCTTAAGGGTCGATGTATACAAGGAAGGAAACCTTCCCATAAATGTGCGTGGATATGTGTGCAGTAGAGTTTTAACAAGGTAACGCACAATGCATTCTAGAATAAGGCAAGAGGTGTACGTAGGCGTGTGTGAAGATGTATGGATTCAGGAGGTAACACAGGATGTATCTGAGAAGGATGTATGGAGTAGCTGAAATTCTCAGCGAGCATGAAAGTGTTATGGGATTGGCAAGGTAACACTGTCCTGCTCATGTTGCTCATAGTTTCTTTCATCCATTCAATACAGACGGGATTTGAATGAGCTCCGTTTGGACAGTACGGATAGGATGAACAGGTTTAGTGGGGATTGGCTTTATAACAGAATGAACAGGTTTGTGTTCAATCGTAATGAAGAGCAGACACATGCAAGTTTACAGGGGAAAGTGTTGAATGGTGGTTTAAGTACTGAGAATGGGACAGATAGGTGGGACTTGTTGGATAAGAACCGGACGAATAGCGTACATGATTTGGTAAAGGGTCATAGTCTGAAGCAACAGAATATGGAAAGTTACCTGCTTCATAACTGCTGGAAGTTGTATATATCTTGGACACACACATATAAAATTGTAAAGTTTACATGTGTGTGTAGACGTGTGTATGAGTGCGCATCTATTAGTGTGTGTGCTCCAAGATTGATGTATGTAACTTTTCAGGCAGTGGAAGCTGCATGGTTTGGAAGTTCGCAGCACTCGGAAGCTACTACAAAATGATGATGGTGATTTCCAGAATGGGACAAAGAGGCGAGACATACGTCTTGCAATCATCCTAGGTGAGTCTATATATATAGATATATATATATATATATATCTGTGGCATTTCTATTTGGCATAGATATCTTATGTAACATATATATGCGTTACTTAACTTGACTGCACGTCAATATACATCTATAGGAAGATTAATTGCATGAGCATGTAATATATGTATATCATTTTTATATGGATATACGGTATTTATATGATTTGAAATGGCGGGAAATCATTTATAGCATACTAGGCATATTCCCATTTTTCCTATATCCTTGATATTAATGATGTCTGTGTGTAGTAACGCCTAAAATATACCATGTGTTAGTGCATTATATAATCTGTGTTAATTGCTTCTCGGCGTTTATTGCACTTTTGATATGCGGACCACTGTGTTGTATTTGTTATGGAGCCAAACGTATAAGGGATATGCGATCCAAAGCTGCAGCTACACACAGCCTCATGTTTGCTGAACAATGGAGAGCTTATAACTTGTACATGCCATTCAATGAAGAGGAAGAGCTTGGGCAGCACGCATTGTCCTGGTATGTGTGTGTGTGTGTCTGTGTGTGTTGAAGTTGTCTATTTACACGTATATCATCTAACAGTACTTGATATACTAGATTAATAATATTTATTCTTCAAGACAACAATATTAAATTCATACTATTATATTTAATCATCCGAAACTTTTTTTTTTTAATTTGGAAGTTGTGAGTAGAGATTGACCTGTGTTCTAATTTAATTTATACACACAAGAGTTGATTTCAATGTATTCTTATATATGCGTCCTCTCCCCCTCTCTCTCTCGTGTATGTCTCATACCTACAATTCCTTGTGAAGGTCCGCATGGCAGTTTGTTTATAGAGGCATACCAGATGAACTAAACGGATTAAGCACCGCTATATTTCAATCAATTCCTCCAGTTTCAGGGTACACACACTCAAGATATGCGCATATATACATATATTTGTACAATATATATATATGTATATATATAGGGATACTTATAATATATATGACACACAGAATCAGGTTTTAAACATTATAGGTCCATTGCAGATGTTTGAGCGGTAACGGGCCTCTTCAGCAGATAAGATTGAACCCAGGTTCAAAACTATGTATGGATCTATGTGTATGTACATATAGTTTAATAATGTATGCACGTCTAAGAAGAACCCAGTCACTTCAATGCTTGCTTCCGTTATCTCCCAGTTGTCATCCTCCAAATTGTCTTCCCAATGTTAACTATTTCGAAGTCGCTATTCTCAGCTTCTCTAGGAATGGTAAAAACGGGAGAACTTCAGGCTGTGTAAGGTAAACAAGTTCTATAAAATACACTGTATATATTACTTATTAGTGATAATAATTTTGATTAATTAGTGTTAACTGTGTACAGTGGACGAGTTGGTATTGGACTAGCAGCAAGGCCTGCTCCTCCATTTCGTCTTCCAGGTCTTGACATGGTTTCTTTGGGATTTCATTCCAATGGGTGTGTATACATCAATTATCCTCATGATGGTATTGTCATGAGTAGGAGATGGAACTACGTTGGAGTTACTGTTGGTTGTGGGTACGACTTGGATAGGTACTGTATATAAACATATTGTGTGTGTGTGTGTGTGTACATATACATATATGAATGTCAAGTAAATGTATCTGTTTTAGGGGGGTGGTGTTTTTCACACTTAATGGTGGACAGCCGGTAATGACCGACTTTGCGTACCGAGCAGATGGTTCTATGCCCTCCACAATCCCACATTTGTTTCCAGTTGTTGGAGCAGATTGTGACATTACTATCGTTGCAAACCTCGGACAGGTACATGTGTATAATGCATATGTATGTAGATATCACACACTTATATATAAGTATGTTATATTTATAAATACGGTTATATATAGAAATGTGTCTACATCATAATGAATTTTGTACAGACGGAGTTTTTATGGGCCAGCGAATGCAAGAAGATGTTATGCGGAGTTTAGTGAAAACCAGCAGGAGTTTAGCGGGGGACAAGTTTTGCCGGATGCAAGGGGACAGGATAGTGTTGTTGTCGGAATTGATGGGACAGTGATACCGGTGGTCCAACGGCTGAGATGGAAGATGCGGAATCGGAGGTATACTTTTCTGCTTCTGAGGAAACTCAGCAGAGTTTTAGTATGTTATAGTTTTTTATGTGTTTGGCAGGAAGTGCCATTGCATAGAAGGGTACTTTTGCGAACGTAGAGATGTAACATATTAACGTGTTTATGCTTTTGTATAAGTATATTAAGTCTTTATAAATATTTAAACTTAGTCTCACTAAATCCTAAATTGTCTGATGTATATATAATATAACTAATATAATATGATAATAAACACTTGCCACGAATATTCATATATTCGATTGTTTCTTTCCTTATTTAATAGACACTTGGAAGATAGCGTATTCATATGTTCACTATACCGATTATTGACATCACTAACCACGTGTGTGTGTGTGTGTGTGTGTCTTTGATATATAATTGATGTATATATGTGTGTGTGTGTGATCCATAATTGCATAATATATATGTGTATATGTGTGAGAGAATGTATACGTATTAATAACTAGGTGTATGTAGGTAGTAGAATTTAAATAATAAATGGGACAGAGAAGAAAGGTATACATATATGCACATATTAATGTGCGTGTGTATTGGCTTAGGGGTGCCAATGGAGTTGCCAAGACGCCAATAGAAACAAATAGGCTCCAAAAGTATTGCCTTTACACACCACTAGAAATTTTCAGCGCTTTTTTGACTCGGTTCGGGTTTGACCACGTGCTTTCGTCATGTTTCGGCGGTTTGTGATCTATGCAGCCAAATGCGATGGGGCGATGTGGATGCTCACTCTTCATCCTCGGAGTCACCCACCTCCAGCTTGTCTCCGCTGTTGGTTACATGAGCACTCTTTCAGCCATGTGGCTTAGCACAGGTCCCTCATCTGGCGAATACTCTGTCTGTAGCCTTGAGCTGACAAGACTCACGGCAAGCTGCTCCTCCAAAGCGTCGCACATTAACCCATCAGACATCCCACCTTCAGACATCCCATTCTACGCGTTATCGGGAGGGGGTTACTTCACCTGCGGCTTGCAACAGCAGAAGCATGTCCCGATTTGTTGGGGGTTGAACGTGAGCGAAGAGTACAAGGATGTGAGCTACGCGGATTTGAATTCAGGTGGGTTTCATGCCTGTGCAGTCAGGCTCGGTTCCGATCGGGTGGACTGCTGGGGGAACAATGTGATGGGCCAAAGCCAGCCTCCGTCTTACCAGGACTTCTGGAAAGTCACCGCAGGTGATTACTTCACTTGCGGCCTGAGCAGGTCCAGTGCCAAAGTAACATGCTGGGGCCAAATAACATCATCGAATGTGACTGTTCCTGATCCGGGAGCAACGTTCGAGAAAATATATGCAGGCAGGATTCACGTATGTGGCATCGAGCGAGGTACGAAGAAGACACTATGCTGGGGTGAGAACACTTACAAGCAGTGCGAGCCTCCGGTTGGAGTGAAGTTTCAAGCTATCAGCGGGGGATTGCGTCACACATGCGGCTTGAAGGAAGATACACACGAAGCGATGTGTTGGGGTGATAACTCCACATCACAGCTGCAAGTCCCGACTGGCACTGCATTCTCGAGCATCGCAGCTGGTGATTGGTACACCTTGCGGAGTCACTATGAATGGAGGAGCTATTCGTTGCTGGGGAACCTTTATTGGTACTCTGGATGGCATCAAGACGAACAGAGGCTTATGCTCTTCGTCTTGCGACAATGGACAGTATGAGGACAATACAGGTGTTTGCACGAGCGGGGAGACTGTTTGTCTTGCTTGCTCTCAAGGTCCATGCCCTGAGAGGGGACAAACAGAAATTGCCCATTGCAACAAAACCAGTGACAGGGTATGTGCTGCAGGCAATACCGTGGTGGAAGCACCTCCGCCGAAGACAGGTAACAAGCGGAACACCGTGGGGATTGTTGGTGGTGTTCTTGGTGGCTTAGCAGCTGTACAGCCGTGGCAGGTGTTGCGCATGCATATGCCGCAGACATCCAGTTGATGCGTTCGTCCGTGGATGATAGGTGGGACAACCTTGCAAACAGAGTCGTGGCATTTTCAAGTGTCGAGCTCCAGGTGGCCACTCGAAACTACGGGGAAGACATGATCCTTGGAAGAGGCGCATTTGGAGTGGTCTACAAGGGTATACTTCCAAACGGTCAAGCTGTAGCCATCAAGAGGGCTGCTGGTTCAGGGACGTCTTCCACGTTTGACAGGGAGCTGGAGCTGCTTGCAAGAGTGAACCACGTCAACCTCGTCAACTTGGTTGGCTACTGCAAAGCTGAGCGGCTCCTGGTTTTCGAGTTCATGGAGAATGGCTCTCTCTACGACTGCCTCTTCAAGAAGCCGGAGCTGAAGTTGCGTGCTGGCCGTCGAGTGAGGATCGCACTGCAGGCTGCTCGGGGTATAGAGTATCTCCATGACTACTCGAGTCCGAGCATTATCCACAGAGACATCAAGAGTGCAAATGTGCTACTCGACGGCCACTGGAATGCGCACGTCTCCGACTTTGGGCTCTCGCTCTTTGGCCCTGTTCCAGGTGAAACCCATCTCAGCAACGTGACAGTCATGGGGACTCCAGGTTACCTCGATCCAGAGTACTTCCAGACTCTGCAGCTAACCAGCAAGAGCGATGTCTACAGCTTCGGTGTCGTGCTGCTGGAGCTTATCACCGAACGCAAGATTGTCATCAAGGAGCAGGGTTCGGTGCAAGGCATTGTTGCTTGGGTGTCTAACCTCGTGGAGGAAAATCGAGCTGCTGATACTGTAGCTGACCTTTCTGTCAGGTATGACTTCACGAGTTGCGGAAGCGGCTTGTTGGAACAGATGCTGCAGTTGGCACTCGACTGCACGAAGTCACAGGGGAGAGACCGCCCGAGCATGAGCTTTGTTGCTAGGAAGCTGGAAGAGCTGCTCGAGCTGCTGCCGGCCCAAGCTACCTGCGACGAACCTGGAACTTCCGATAGTTCTACAGCAGTCATAAGCTCCGATACCCGGGTGT
The DNA here is from genome assembly GCA_003024785.1 of Selaginella tamariscina. NCBI lineage: Eukaryota > Viridiplantae > Streptophyta > Lycopodiopsida > Selaginellales > Selaginellaceae > Selaginella > Selaginella tamariscina. Next base: position 778,629 of record PUQB01000025.1, read on the forward strand.
CTCACTCGTTTTCAGCTCTCCCAGGTTCTAACTGCTCATTTTACCGTGCAGTTAAGCGTGGAGTTGTATAACAGGTTTAACGCCGAGGGCTCATGTTTTTACTAATTATTTCACCAAAAACCAAGCTGAGATTATCCACAGACCAACGTGGCAAAGTATAGAATTAATTTATAAAATACTCATCAATTAAAATATTACCATCTTATATTAATTAAAAAAGCTATTGAGTACCATAATAAAATATGTTAGAAGTATAAATTTATCAAATTTATTTATTAAAAATCCAATTTCATGGTTGTTAAATCTATGTATACGTTTTTATAAATTTCATTTTATGCACAAACAGTGTGCTCTAACTCACTGGTGAAGAATATTTTATTTAAGTAATTTCTTACAACTTTTAATAATAAAATCTGTGAATGAATATTAACACGCTTATGTTTGACTCAGTGTGCACATGTGTATAAGAGGATATTCTCTCCAAAGTACCCTTCTTTACAATGGCACTTACTGCTGTATTTTACTCCACATGCGCTTGTATACAGAATATAGACACAGTTTTAAATCAAATAAAATAAAGTTTTTATTTTTACTGATATAAAACTATCTAAATACGTAAAGCTGATTTACATGATATAATATACTAATATGTGTGCATGTGTATTTGATATATATACGATAACATCTATGCCATGAGCATGTATCACTTTAAATAATTATTTAAATAAATATATACCTGGTAATAACACAGACTATATATATATTTTTTAAAATTAATATAGACATTGACTTTGTACATGGCAAGTTGTGGAGGTCCATTTAATTTCTAACTATAAAGTTATTTTAAATTTTTGATTTAATTAATTAAACACCTTAGACACAATGTACACACACACACAGACGTGTGTGTAGGATATTGTTGTGTTGTACATTACACCTTTTAACATATTGTAGTGGGATTTTATTGACTATGACGTGATGACGCATTAAAAGTAATTGATTTGTCAAACAATGTGGGTTACAAATTACAATGACTAGAACACCAATATTCTAAGAACGTCATCAGTTAAGAAATTTTAACTCTTTTTGTCTGTAATTATAAATATCATATATCTTTATCCATTATCTATGATTGGGCGAGTAGGGACGTTAAATAATTAATAATAATAATAATAATCCTTCAAAACGATATAAAATTAATTAATTTATGATTAAGGGACTCCTAAATCACTGTTGCATTGTTCCAAAATTTTTGAATTTAATACTTCAATTATGAACTTTGTCTAAATAGTAAACTAAATCAATAATTTATTTTTAAGTATAATTAAGTGAATTGAGTTACATTGTAGAGAATATTTTATGAAGTTTTTATAATAAATTTGGTATATATATTTCTCATAAATTAGGAAATTAAATACTTCAATTATGAATTTTGTCTAAAATAGTAAGACTAAATCAAATATTATATATAATTTTAATTTATTAAGTGAGTTAGAAATTGGAGTTTCATTGTGCAGAATATTTTTGAAGCTTAATAATAAATTGATATATATATATTTTTTTAATCTCCCTCATTCAACACGGGTCAAACATAACATAAGCATGTTAGCATTTAAATTATGTTAATATCTATATTCTGTAATGGTAAACAAGAACTATAACGCCGTAAAATACTGAATTTCCGTAATATAGTGTGCATGTTTGCGTTATTAATATATATAGATATATGTATTTATGTATACATACATATACACATACACATACATTATATATGTATGTATGCCATATACACACGCCATTCACACACGCACTATATGTGTATAATCTAACATTCATAACATGTCAAGTGATAGGAACTTATAAACGAAGTAGGAAAATTTGAAAAACGTAAGTTGATTTAAAATGTAATTGGTTTATTCATAATAAACTCTTATGGTAAGTAGCGTGATATATAAATATATGTATATATATAATTGCTTTAGAAACCATGTAGAAATGTGTGTGTGTGTGTGTGTGTGAGAGAGAGAGAGAGAGAGACCGTGAATCTATATATTTTTAAACTTTTAAATTTTTATTATACTTTATATGTGAAAAACAGCTTTTGTATCTAATTAAAACTGAAACATTCTCACAGTTTCCAAATGTTTAAAAAGATTAATACAATAATATGTTGTATATTCGATAATAAATACTGTTAATCTAGTATATATCATCTATATTATGAAATATCATAAATTTCCTATACGAATTTTAATCCACCCCATGAGAGTGGGTTAAACATTAACAAATTATACTTATTACATATATGGTATAATATATTATTATTATATTGTTCTTTCTTACATGATATATTATTACATTTTTAATTATATTTATAATTCGTATAGTTTTTATACATTTTACACACACACATTGAATCTTTAATATTAATATTAATGTAAATTTTAATAAATCAAATTGATATAGAATTTGGTAATTTCAGATCTATGTTAGTATATTAATAATTTGTGTGTGTGTGCTTTCTGAAGTGTAGATTGACAAGTGTATCATCTAAACGGGGAGCTTAAAATGGATTTCAACGACATGTTCTCCTCTCACTTCGTACAAACAGCAAATCATTATGCAATTCACCCATTGGCATGATACTACAGTTGCTCGCAGATACAAAGGCATGGCTTCAAAATTGACATAAGCCTCCTTCTTCCGAACACGATACTGTGGATGCTGTTGTTGATGTTGACAGATGCTACATAAAGCTGCAAGACGAGTTTATTAACAATGTTGTATTGAAGGCTTACTGGGCAGAATTAACAAGTACAAGTACAGCGACAATACTTGTTGTGCAACTTATTTCATTAAATACAAGTTGTAACTAAAATGGGCATGGCTATAATCTCATTTCCTAATAATTAGCAATTTTAGCTATTTAATTAGCATTTTCTAATATTAAAGGAATTCTTTAAAATATATATTTGAAAGAGAATATTCTTTAGAATATTCTATTTTGTATTCTACCCTTTAATAAATTATAGCATTCATTGAACAAAAATTAATAACATTATAAAAGTAGAATGTATTAAATTATATAATATATTGCCTAATATAACAATTAAGGAAGAGCATAAGAGGTACATTATATAAATATTGATGTTGTTATTAAAATATTAATATTTAAATATAACATTATTAATTAAAAATTTGTAGTAGTAATAATATATATATAAAATCCTATAATAATATAGTCAATCTTCCATATCATTTTTTAAATTTATATAGTTAAGTATACAATTTGGTTATTATTAAAGAGTTTATAATAATTATGAATATTAAATATATATATTTTATAATTTTGTAATTGCTTTAAGCTTCAGAAAACATACATTCCCTTGCAGTTTTGTTAATCGTGACTTTATCAACGCTTCTTGACATCCACCCATATCGAATGGATTTAACATTTATAAAACATGCTGGGTCTTTTTGATTGGGAGACCATGTTTTCTCTAGGCATCCATTATATCTTTCGCTCTCCTTCTCGTGTCGCCTTTTTTGTGGTTTGAACCATGCAACCTTAACAATACTATTTTTTGTGATTACTTCAGGTGTGTCGATAATTTGACCCATCCAAATAGGCTGATTATATGACGCATCTGGAGTAATGAGAACCATCATTAGTTTTTGAAGATCCTTGCAGCAATCAAAGTATGCTTTAGGTTTTTGGTTCCTTTGTCCAACAAAGTGTGGGGTTTGCACTTCCACATCACTACTGGCTTCTATGTCGTCTATGCTCAGTGATGTCATTTTCTCCTCTCGCCACCTTGTTTTAGGCCAGAAAGGGTGTTGCAATTCTGTACTTGTGACAGTAGGCCCTTCCAACTCTCGAACAACAGTCTCCCAATAGTTGACCACATGCTTATATAGTTCTGAGTAACCAGTTGCCTTATCAGAATTCTTTGGCATCGATTTTTTGAACCCATGCCACATATTTTTTGATGCCATCAATAATAACCTCTTGTTCCTTGAGCTGGGCACTCAATGGAATAGGGTCTGGTTGTCCTTCTGGAGAAGTGGCTTTCCATCCTCTCCACTTTTGAAGAGCATTAAGCCCTCTTTCGGTAACCACTCCTGCTCTGATGGCCGTAACTTGTACTGCATAATAGGTATACCATCTCGTATGGAGAAAAAAGAATTGTAGCGGCACAAGGTGACCAACTAAAGAATCACTCCCTTCTTTTATATACTCCTTGAGAAATTTTTTGAAGTCTGGCACTCAGTCACAGCAAAGCAAACTTTTTTTTGGAGATGCAATTTTCAAAAAGATTCATCATATGCGGTAAGGTAAGTGCACTTGTCCTTTTTGTAGAGTTGGAGACCTTGCTGAAGAACGCATCAATATCTTCATGAGTGTGATCAACCATAAGGAAACTGAGCGTGATTTTCAAACACACCTTTGGCAACAAGCATTGACAAGTATGCTAGCACATATCTAGAAAATAAAAGTAAGTATGAGCTTGAGAAACCCTTAAGTAAAATGATTTACCTATTTTTGTTCTCGCCTGCACAATTATCCATCTGTAAAAGCAAATGACGAGGAAGCTTATTTGATGTTGAGGACACTACACTATTTGAGCTAGATCCCTCCACTGAACCTGAACTCTCAACAGGGCCATCTGTTTTTTGTGCAGGTTGCTGACAATGCCTCTCATATTCCCAAGTAGCCTCAAGTGCAGATGTGTTCATGAGAGCATTATGTAAAGGTTGAAGGTGTTGTTTCTTCACTTTGAGATCACTGATAGGACTTGTCTGTGAGTGGGCTTCAAGGTTTCTGAAACACATGGCTAACGACCCAATAGTGAAATTGGAGTCGCTAGACCAATGTGGAAGTGAAAAGTGTCCATATGACTCACAACCGTGTCCATGTGTTAGCACCTGTCAATGAAATCGGAAGTTTCATGACATTTCCAAGGCACTTTGGTGTTGCAAAGAGCTTTGGAATGCTGGTCTTTGAATGATCCATCTTGTCATGGATCAAGCACAGGTACTCTGATGGGTGTGACACAGAAAGCATGCGGTGTGCATAGTACTGAGACCGGCAAGTTTGTTGTGCAATCATGTGGGCCTCCATCTTCTTTGAATGGCAGTGATTTCCACCAAGGTTTTTGCACAAGCCTCTGCAGCCTTCAATGATGTACAAGTGTCACACTTGGAAAAGCTAGAGTGTTTTGCAATCTCCACATCCTTAAAATGAGTATTCCATATGTTGTTGAAGGTACCAGTGCAGATTGCTTGGAGCCCCATCAAACTGAGGCACTTGTTCACATGTTCACAGCTTCAATTGAGTGTAGATTGAAGGAAAACCTTGAGATTTTCCCTGACCCCTGCATTTGTGGTTCGGCATTTGTGAGGCATCCTGTCTGCATTTGCTTCCACAAAAGCCTTGAGTATCTCTATGGCTGCCATGATGTGAGAGCGGGTTTTGACCAAGCGAGTGTTCCCATGAACTGAGGTTCGCGCTCCATCTAGCCACTTCATCCTCCGACGGTAGAACGTGGTCTTTGGGATCCCGTTATACTGTACCAAGCTTTGAAGCAGATGGCCACCTTATTAAATACCATGGATGTACTCTGATAACCTGTGTCCGAGGCCATTCCATCAATACACCCAGTTAGTGCAGCATATACAAACTCATGCCTTTGCTTTTGGGTGAGCATACGAAAGACATGTCTACATTGGGTAATTTCATTCCGGTCTGCCATCTGACAACACTTCTTCTTGCAACAGTCAATCGTGGAAATGCTCGTAACACTTTCGGAAGATGTAGGATCCATCTTTACCCTCTTGCTGAAACTTGCAGGGGAAGATCTACAACCCATGAATCGCCTTTTTCTTACAATAGGACCAATGCAAGGAACCTCTTCAAATATGAGTTGTTCTTCCGGGTTGTTATTATTGAAATCCAACCCAGAATATGTTGAACCATCTTGCCGTCTTAATTCAGATGTTCGCCACCTCACGAGGGATCCAGGATACAATGTGCCATTAGGTGAAACCTCTGTCACAACTACACCCACGAAGTCGGACCCTAGTTTCTCTTCTGACACTGCTTCCATTGGATTTATAGCTGTGATGATGCCTCTTCCGACTTCAATCTCACGAAGAAAGAGAATCACCTCATCCATCACAGCAGGCAAGCCATCATCTGGTAAACTCGTGCTACTATTTTTTGTGACTCTGCATATTCTGTGTCAGCCTTGACTTCATCCAAATTCCACAATACAGGAGAACCCTCCTCAAATTCCATTCCAAGAACCTCAACATGCTTGTAAATGGTGTTCACCCATACGTACACACAAGATCCTTGGGCAATATTGTGACATGATGCATTATTATCTCGAACTTCCACAGTTCCAGTGCCAACTATCTCGTTGTTCCGAAGAAGACATACTTTATCTCCAGTATTAAACATATTGTCCTGCACATAAATAATTGTATTATTTATGATATCTGTTTATGCAATATTTCTAAGAAATCTGAATTACGGTTACTTAATAATATGCATATGCAATAATACATAATTATGTTTAGAGATAATATCTCATGTTTGATTAATACAACTGATGGGCGGGATTAATCCCGCCCACGAATCCCTCCGACGAGGAACGGTCGGCGGGATTAATCCCGCCGCCGACTCAACCCCTTCGGAGAGAGTCGGCGGGATTAATCCCGCCTTGGACTCCCTCCGACAAGGAAGACGGCGGGATTAATCCCGCCGCCTCTTCCTCCTGGGGGAGTCGGCGGGATTAATCCCGCCGACTCTCTCCGACGAGGAAGGTCGGCGGGATTAATCCCGCCGCCGACTCCCCTGGAGAGAGTCGGCGGGATTAATCCCGCCGGACTTCCTCGTCGGAGAGAGTCGGGATTAATCCCGCCGGACTCCCTCGGGAGGAAGAGGCGGGATTAATCCCGGCTCTTCCTTGTCGGAGGGAGTCCAAGGCGGGATTAATCCCGCCCACAATTCTTACGACGGGGAATGGGTGGCGGGATTAAACCCGCACATAACTCTCTCCAAAACTATGATTTCAAAGAGATCTCGGGATAAATCCTGTCCCCAAATCCTTAAAACAGGGATGTGGTGGCGAGATTAATCCCGCCACCCCTTCCCTGCCTCCTAAAATGGTTGGCGGGATTAATCCCGCCGACAACTCTTTCTAATAAATTCTGGTAACTCTTCATCAGTTGAGAAGGTTATCGACGGGATTAATCCCGCCACTCTTTTTCAGTGGCGGAGAAGCATTGCCCGAGAGATGGTGGCGGGATTAATCCCGCCACCTCTTCGAAGAGGCGAAAAAGAAATGGCCGGATTAATCCCGCCGCCCCGGTTAACCTAGAATATTAAGTTAAAAGGATATTTAAACGGGATAAATCCCTAACGGAATATATTATAATCCTAATGCATTTCTAAACCCCTAAATTGTAATTTTAAGAGAGAATGTAAGAGAGTGAATCTTATAAGTATTTTTAAATTTGTTTATAATACTTACTTGTAAACAGCACTGAAGGCGCCGTGCTTTCCTATAAAGAATAGCACCCAATTTAATCTCGCTCCTGAGATGATCACTATGAAGAAAAAGAAGATTAAAGAGTGAAATACAGAAATGAAGAAAACCCTTTGCCGGAGAAAGAACCAGATCTGAATTTGAGTGGGAAATTAAATGCATTTTCAAATTTACATGTCAGACCGACAATACATATGTCAGAAATTCAAATTTTTTAAAAAGAACAGAAAATAAAATTTAAGATGAGTTGACACAAATATCCGACACTCTGACATATATACTCTCCAGTTCCAATGAGTATTTTAAAATTGCATTTAATGTTATTCAAGTGATTCAAGCTGTTTAATATTACGAAATTTTAGACTATATTCTACATTCTTAGTATTCAAGTATATTTATATATATATATATATATATAAATATATACTTATACAATAAATAAATTGATATATTATTATGTATCATTTAAAATATATTCATAGTCTGTTTATTATTATTATTTTCTTAATTACTCGAGTATTTAGTTTTCATTTCCTAGTATCAATGGGATATTCTTTAATATTTTATTAATATTTGAAGAATATTCTAATATTAAACCTGATTATCATAATTAAATTAGTCTTGTTCTTAATTATTGCAGTAATTATTCTACATTTGTATATATTAATGGGATTTTCTCAATTAATTTGTTATTATTTCAAGAATATTCATGTGTTAAACCTTATTATCAATATTAAATTAATACACACTATGAACATATTTTAAATTATACATAATAATACATCATTTTATCTAATATATAGTCATATATAGTTTTAATAATATATATATTAATATCATTTCCTTAATTACTTGAGTAATTAATCTTCTTTATATTAATGGGATATTCTTTATTATTTTCTTATTATTCCAAGAATATTCCAATATTAAACATGATTATGATAATTAATTTAGTTAATTATTTGAGTACTTAATTTACATTTGTATATATTAATGGGATTTTCTCAATTAATTTCTTATTATTTCAAGAATATTTCAATGTTAAACCTTTTTATCAATATTAAATTAATATATATTATTAAAACTATATATGGCTATATATTAGATAAAATCATATATTATTATGTATAATTTAAAATATGTTCATAGTGTGTTTATTAATATTATTTTCTTAATTATTCGATGTTTGTTTTGCACACATATATAAACACAATCATAAATTTACACACGCATTACAAGAACTTACAAAAACACATATGCACACACATGCACAACCCTAAACCAAACTGAAGAAATATGTTGCTTCTTTATTGAAAACATCATGTTCAACGCATGTATGATATATGTACTCAATCTGTGTGTATGTAACACATTGAATTTACATGTGTAATATTTATATTAAGCTTGTTGGGAGCAAACCCTAAACCCTAAACCCTAAACCCTGTGTATACATGTGTGTACAAAAATAATTTTTCAACACTCTCTCTTCACACCATGCATGATCCATCCTAAACCCTAAACCCTAAACCCTAATATGTAACACAATGAATTTACTCATGTAATATGTATGTATGTCTGTGTGTATACACGTGTGCATGTATATATGTGTACTCTGTATGTATATATGTGTACTTTCTGTCTTCTCTCATACATACACACCATGCATGATCCATGTTAATATGTACTGTCTCTCTTCTCTCAAACATACACACCATGCATGATCTATAATATGTACTCGGTCTCTAATATTATGTACTAATATGTATGTATGTCTGTGTGTATAATACACACCATGCATGATCCATAATATGTACTGTCTCTCTTCTCTCATATACTATGTATGTATATCTGTGTATAATATGTGTAAGTATATATGTGTACTAATATATGCAATGTGTACAAAAATAATTTTTCAACACTCTCTCTTCTCTCATACATACACACCATGCATGATCCATCCTAAATCCAAAACCCTAAACCCTAAACCCTAAACCCATGTAATATGTATGTATGTCTGTGTGTATACACGTGTGTATGTATATATTATGTGTATTAATATATGCAATGTGTATGTATGTATTGATACACATGAAACTTTAACACTCTCATGGACACACACATGTTAAATCCCTGCATGATTTATATTTTTGGGGTGTATGTGATACACCCACGCACACGCACGCGCTAATAATATAATGAAAGAATATTCGTTTAGGGCGAATCTATATTTTATTCTTTTTAGGGTTTAAGTATATTCTCAGAAGGAATATTCTATTAGGGTTAATATATATATTTAATTCCTTTAGGGTTTAGGTATATTCTTAGGGTTTCAAGAGGCGGCGGCTGTGAAATCGGCGGCGGCGGCTGTGCACACAGGTGAGATCTGTGTGTGTGTGTGTGTGTGTATGTATGTATATATGTATAGGAGTGTGCGTATAAATTTATTTATTAGTTTTATCTCTCGCACACACACGCACACTCCTGTGTATGTATATGTGTGTGTGGGTGTGTGTTTGTTTATCTGTATGATTTTATTTGTTTCGCTCACACACGCATACACACGATATACATATACACATATATATATATATACCTATATACATATATACATACATATATTATGTGTACCAGTATCTGTAAATTTTTTTTTATTGATCTATCTCTCCCACACACACGCACACTGCTTTACACACACACACACACACACACACACACACACACACACATATATATATATATAATCAATGCATATTAACAAATAGTATACAACACTAGTTTATATATATGCTTATATATTCATATGGGTTATATATCTATATACACACATATATATATGTGTGTGTTTATCTGTATAATTTTATTTATTTATTAGTTTTATCTCTCGCACACACACGCACACTCCTGTGTATGTATATGTGTGTGTGTGTGTGTGTTTGTTTATCTGTATGATTTTATTTGTTTCGCTCACACACGCATACACACAATATACATATACACATATATATATACCTATATACATATATACATACATACAACACTAGTTTATATATATGCTTATATATTCACAGACTCTCTCTCTTTCTCTATGGATTATATATCTATATACACACATATATATGTGTGTGTTTATCTGTATAATTTTATTTATTTATTAGTTTTATCTTTCGCACACACACGCACACTCCTGTGTATATATATGTGTGTGTGTGTGTTTGTTTATCTGTATGATTTTATTTGTTTCGCTCACACGCATACACACGATATACATATACACACATATATATACCTATGTACACACATATATTATGTGTACCAGTACTGTATAATTTTATTTATTTATCTATCTCTTGCACACACACGTACACTCCTATACATACATACATACATACATATATATATATATATATACACACACACATATATATATGTGTGTGTTTTTATCTGTATAATTTTTTTATTTATTAATTTTATCTCTCGCACACACGCTAAGCCCCTCGAGCGGCGGGATTAATCCCGCCGCTATAGGTTTATGGCCTCGGCGGCGGGATTAATCCCGCCGCTATATGGTTGGGGCCATGGCGGCGGGATTAATCCCGCCGCTCACCCATGCCCTGCGCGGAATGCGGCGGGATTTATCTCGCCGGCAATGGCCTGTGTGAAGGCCCTAATGGGCGGGATTAATCCCGCCGGATTCCGCGCAGGGCATTTACAGGGGATGGGCGGCGGGATTAATCCCGCCGCTCATGAGGCTAACCGAAGAGCCTGCATGAAAGATCCTGCACGGAAGGCTAACCGAAGAGCCTGCATGACATGTCCTGCGCGTAAGGCGGCGGGATTAATCCCGCCGCCCAGGGAATTCACGCAGGACATGAACGGCGGGATTAATCCGGCCCCACGCTCATGCCCTTCGCGGAGGGCGGCGGGATTAATCCCGCCGCTCAGGCACTTCCGCAGGATATAAGCGGCGGGATTAATCCCGCCCCCACCCATCCCTGTTCAAAATGCCGCAGCCAATATATATGTGTGAGCGCATGATTTACGAGAGGGCGGCGGGATTAGTCTCTCCGAACCTTCATTACCCGGTGGCGGGATTAATCCCGCCACCCTTCTTTTTTCCTCCATTGGTATGTTGAATCAATCCCGACTAACTCTGTCTGAGACGGAGAAGGTTTACAAAATACCAATGGAGGGAACTGAGAAGGGTGGTGGGATTAATTTCACCATCCCTTACATGGTGGGCGGGATTAATCCCGCCGCGTACGCATGCCCTGCGCGGAATCGGGCGGGATTTATCCCGCCGCCATTGGCCTCCTGAAGGGCCTAGGCGGCGGGATTAATCCCGCAAGATTTCGCACAGGGCATTGGCGTTCGGCGGGATTAATCCCGCCGACTAAGGCCGAGTGAAGGGCCTGGGACGCGGGATTAATCCGCCGGACGCATCCCTGCGCGAATCGGGCGGGATTTATCCCGCCGCCATTGGCCTGCCTGAAGTGCCTAGGCGGCGGGATTAATCCCGCCCGATTCCGCGCAGGGAATTGGCGTCCGGCGGGATTAATCCCGCCGCATAGGGACCGAGTGAAGGCCCTGGGCGGCGGGATTAATCCCGCCGAGTCTTCAATGCCTGTTGGAGGAATGAATCCCGCCACCCTTCCTTTTTTTCTCCATTGGTGAGTCGGACCAATCCCAAACGTTTCTGTCTGAGACGTAGAAGGTTTTCAACATACCAATGGAGAGAATTGGGAAGGGTGGGGAAATTCATTTAACCATCACTTACATGGTGGGCGAGATTAATCCCGCCCCCTTTCTGGAGTCACTGAAGGGGTGTGAGAAATAAATCCTGCCCAGTTCTCTCTGAACCGAGAAGGGTGGCAAGATTAATTCCGCACTCCCGTTCAAGGCCTCCAGAAAGGTGGCGAGATTAATCCCGCCCACTCTTTCAGGAGGCATTGAAGGGGTGGCGAGATTAATCCCGCCGCACCTTCCATGTGAATATATATGTGTATTAGTATATATAAGTTGCATATCTCATTTTATTTACTTTTATCATCTTATCATAATATTTCGAGTAAAAGCTAGGAATCTATGTAAAACTGTCCAGAGCTCACATTTGTGGTGGTTCTAAAACGAAATGTTATCTTTCTTTTGCACTAACACAAATGTGAGCTTCGGACAGTTAATTACGTCTACTTCTCTCTGTGTATTATTTTTGTATATTCGGGTTTATACAAGTGTGTGTGCGTTTTTATATAATTTATATTATAGTGTATTATTTTGCAGAAGGACGATTTGATCAAACAAGGAGATCGAGTCATTAGTATGGAGTCGTCGTCAAATTCTGGGTAAGAATTAAAATAAAATCTGTTATACTCGGATACTTGAACTAATCATTTTTGTATTCAGATGTGGAATTGAGGTGACATTAAAGACAAGAGCAGGAGAAGAGATGGGCAGGGGGATTCTGGAATCAACTTGGCCATATTTTAAGATAAATGGGAAGCGCATTGGAGCAACCATGGCTGCTGTCAAATTAACCTCTGTCACATCTCATGGACAAGCAAAACAATGGAAAGTAGATTCGCTAGTCAAGCACCCGAAAGCAGGCTGCGAACCCAGATTGGACGATCTCGACACATATGCCTTGTTCCATCCAATGTCACGTTCTCGGATCCAGAGGTCGTCAGTTACAACATTAATTTCGGGTGGTTTTGTCGACTTGTGGATAATGACGTTCACGTGTTCACTAATGATGTTGACCTTGGAGTTCTTCTTCAACTCAACGAAAGCCCATCTATGGAGGGGATCCATCTGGATGTCTACTTCGAAAATCTTCAGACTCATCGAGTAGGTGTATTGTCAGGAGATATTGCTTCACAATACAGAAAATCAGCAAGTGAAGCAATCTTCCCTCTTCACATTGAAGAAGAACACAGCGACATCATAATGGAGATTGAGAGGGTGGCTCGGTCTCAGGTTCTCTACAGATCACGTTCAATTTGCTTAGGGAGCTTTGGGAGCTGGAAGAGTGTACCGAGAACACTAGAACAGCTGCAGTCGGGGATCACACATGTTGATTCGGATCGCAAAAGAAAATCATCAATCGTTTTGTCAGCTGCACCTGTGGCATCTCATGCTGCAATAAGTCACAAGGAAATGATGTTGGATGATAAGATTTATCCTTGTAGGGTTAAATATTGCAGCGTCAACCCAAACTTCAATTACAGGCCACTCAACCAGGAACGTGTAGCTGAGCTCATGGAGAAGATGAAGGACGACAATTCTTATACCGTTCCACATAATGCTGTTTTGTGTCCATACTATGAAAGAAGGAAGGGCGCTGACAAAGTCTGGATCACAACACCAGAACAACTCATGAAGATTCAGACGGAGAATAAAAAATCTATCAAGTACTACATCATTAGTGGCCAGCACACAATAACGGCAGCCCAACGACTTCTCGAGGAACACAACAAAGGAACGATGGCAACAAAACTTTCCGAGCATACCCGTGAGAAGCTGACAAAAAGATCGGCGTTTTTAGCTAAGCCGAATCTCACAATCGAGCAGTACCATAAGTTATCGGCGGAATGGGACGCTGCCGACACCAACCACTACAACAGCAAAATATGGGAGAAGTTTAAACACACGCGAGCCGTGTGGGAATCTCTTCAGCGACCACAAAGAGCTACCGCAGGGAATACACAATCTGCGGAATACCGGGTAAGCAAATTGTTTGGGCGGGATTTATCTCGCCGGTATATTAATCTGTCTTTTTCCTCAGAGAGTTGAAGAAATTGCAGCAGTTGATTTTGCCCAGGTGGGCGGGAAGGAAACATCCTTTCTGATGATGTTGATTTCTTGCCCCGAAGATAAGATCTTTGCCAAATGGTTGGGGATTATGGAATCCTTTTCAAAAGGAACACTGAAGAAGAAGCAGACAAGTGAAGGGGAGCCCTCAGAAAAGTCTGCAAAGAAACCCAGTAAGACGCCGAAGGCTAAGTCTGTTCAATCTACAAAGGATGTAGACAACGATTTCAAGCTCACATGGTTGAAGCCTTTAAATGGAACAACGATGGAGGAGATGGAAGTCTTGGCTGATTTGGTGATCGATGGCAAACTACAAATTAATAACAGCAGCCCAACCTCTCCTTTTCATCTCAAGGCAATGGAGTTGAAGACGGTCAGGCATTTCAAGGAGTGGTTGGGAATACACTGCCACAAACTGGGTTGGACCTCGACTTCAACATATGAAGAGGTCAGCAAATATTTGCATGTGACGAACGATGATATGCTTGTCGAATGGGTGAACCAATCGGAAGATCTGGGCAAGAATCTATTGCACGCCAACGCCAAAAAAGGGAACATTGGGATGACGCCTTCTCTTATGGCAGTCCTTCAGCAGCGGAGAACCGAATTGAACCTTATAAAGGAGGATGCTACAAATCACGACAAGCCCTACAGATGTTTGTTGTTAGATTCGGAGACTTTATGGGGTAACATCACTGCTTGTAGGAAACCGTTTCAATTGTTCGTGATGGATCGGCGGGTGTCAAAAAATCTTTCGACAGATAGGGCACTAGAGGATCTGGTGGAGAAACTTAGCCGTGCAAGCATATACATAGAAGGTATTTATTATTGAATTCATGCTTGCGCTCTTCACTGATACCTACTTTTTCAGGTATTTATTTCTTGATTCTTGCTCATGTCACCGATACTTTTGCCTTCGCCTTCGCCAAGAAGAATAGACATCGTTGGACAGGATTTTATATGAACGATGCTAATCCCAAGTGCATTGATACCGTTGTTCACTTGGTTGTTAGGAATGCGCCAAACAATTTCAAGCTTCCAAATGACTGGCCAGGCATCTGTTTGCACTCCAACGGCCCTGAACCTCCATCCGATACACCGATAGGTATGAGTGACGTATTCGGCAATGTACGTTATCCAAACATTACAAGTCAAGCGGCACGGAGCATCGTCAACTTGATTAGGGGTCCTCACAGTGATGCGTGGGTTTTTGACTACTGCACTAGGGGGTCCGTCTTGAAGGAGTGTTACCTTCGGCATACATGTGTGTTTGCCGTTGAAAAGGATAAGACCATGGTTGAGGACCTGAACAAGTGGATAGATTGGGTCTCAACTGAGTACCCCAACGATTCCATAAAGGCGTATTTGAGAAAGTTCCCTCCAGATAAGTGCGATAGCTCTGAAGGTGAATCTGGTTCAATCTCGGAGTCTGAGAACGAACTTCAATCAGATATTAGACCGGAAGTTATCTCGAGGAGTACAGAACATTCGCACACTCCAGGACCCATGGAAACATCAATAGAAGATGCAGAAGATCTTGAACCATCTCACAAGCGGCTTAGACCTTCTTCGCCTCACTCAGAAGGTAATAGCGAAGAAGAATTGATAATGAATTGATAGAGTGACGAATAGTTGTAAATGAGTGTAACATAAGGCATTTTTGTATATTTCTTTTATATTTGTACAGAAAATAAATTCTCAAGGATTAATGAAGCTTTTAGTTCAAACATGGGTCACACATTAACAAGGTAAATAATATACCTTGATAATTTTAAGGTCAGCTAATTATCATTTTGCAGATGTAATGAAATAATTGAGAACATGGATTTTCAGCATTGCATGAGGTAAGAGAGGGGTTTGGCGACAATTTCTTGTGCCACATGTCAGAATGACAGAGTTCATGCAGGAAATGGATAATAATGCAGCTCAAAACATCGTTACCATGGGGGCCACTTCATCATCATTTTTATTGGCTTCAATTCCGAAATCAATTTCTTCAGCGCATGCAATATCTGAATCTTGTAAGGATGATGTACAATTAAATGATGAAGGGATAGGCAACGAGATAGTGGCAACGGATAAATGTGAAAGGGAGCAAACAAGTGATTTGCAAAGTATTCAAGAGGCAACGCTATCTCATGTTACTCATGGCCATATTGTGTTGTTGGATGTCAATGGTGTTCTGCTTCATCGACAAAGGCCCCAGGATAGAAAAAAAGAAATCAAACAAGGAGATTTCATTCCTTGTCATGGTAAATTTCGATATGATATTATTTTTCGTCCAGGGTTGGATCGTCTCTTTCAAAAGCTTAAGGAGATGGGTGCGCTTGTGGGGATTTGGTCATGCATGCAGATTCATAACTTAACACCGCTGTTGAATTTACTTAAGAAACATTGTAGTGTTGCAGAAGAGGTGATTCGTAAAGATTGGATTTTTGACCAGCGAATGTGTCATAAACCTCTCGAATTTCACAATATAAGAAAGGAAAGCAAGCCATACTTCTTCAAGAATGAAAGAATAATTGGGACTCATGGGGAGATCAGTCGCTTAAGGATAATGAAGAACGCACAGATGTTAGTAGTAGACGACTCTCCTCAGAAGGCTATGCTCAACCAAAACATTGCTTGTATTCATCCAATCACTTTCGATCCATATTCTGATACCGATATCATGGATGAGCTAGTGAAACTACTTGGATACGTGCCTCAGAAAGAAGAATCTCGAAAATTTTTGTGAGCAGTATCCACCGTATCATACATTTCCTGAAGCTTTTCTTTCTCGTGATATTGAATTTTATAAAATGAAGGATAGCAACCGGGCGCTTTATAATATTATTCTTAAGGAACGTCAGTTTTTAGATGAGCCTTTATGCAGACCTTCTCTTATCACATCTTATGTATTAACAAGGATGGCAACTCCCAATTGCATTCGTGAGAGTGTTAAGTGGTGGCAACAACATCAAGATATTGACCAAAATGATTTGATTAATCCGGAGAGTGATGATTTAGACAAAATGAAAAGATTTCTTTGTATGATAGAAAGAAAGTATTTATAAAAAATTAACATGTTGATAAGAAAATTGATTTTGAGCATCTTACAGAGTAGTTATATATGTGTGTTATAACATACGTGTGTGTGTGTGATGTGCATACACTTACAACCTTTCATTTGTAATTATTTTGATAATATTTCTTCATTATTGTAAACTATTTTTAAATAATATGAATATTCTAAGATATTTTAGGAATATTCCTTACTAAGTAAGGTTTATTGAAGGATTAATTAATTTAATTAATTAATATTTAAGGCTTAATTACATATTAATTAAATGATTAATTAATAATTAAAACTTAAGTATTAATTAGTAATTTATTTTATATTCCCATTTTCACGTATCATGCCCACTTTAGTTTACAACGTGCATTTAATATTTTCTTGAGTTACATCAATTTGAGAAAGTTGTGCGACCCACCGCATAACTTGTATTCGATTTCAGTACACTGCCATTGATGGAACCAAATCGCACAACTGTGGACTTAATGGAGTTACAAAGCAGGCGATGACTGCTGTTTAGACAATGGCCGATAGAGTACCTTCTAATGTTAGAAAAAATATATATATCACTTAAACTGTTTCTATATGTATTAAAACATCATATATAAAGCTGATTACATAATATCAACAACTCGTTTGTATGTCTTTTAACTTCCTTCTAACAGGAACACCACTTGTATAATTGTATACGACTGTGTATGGACACCCTAAACTACTCAGACTCTGAAGAGATGAATCTAGGATATTCTAGGAATATACTCCAACACAAAATATAGGTGACAGGTAATGTATACCCCAGGTATTATACATGCTTAACATTGTCTTATATGCAGGACCACTGGCACTTGATGCCACAGCGTTAGTGAGAGAATGGTGGAAGCAGAAAGCGAGAGTAAGCATTCCTAATTTTCTGGATTTGTTCATCGATTTTTGGTTTACAGGCCTGCACTGATGGGTTTTATTATTTGGTTCCTCCTCATCACCAAACAAAGAAGTTGCACGATGTCTAAATTAATATGCATGCTTGAAGATGAGCCTTGTAGTTGTGACCCAAGAATGAGCCAGTAGTTAGTGACCCAAGAATGAGCCAGTTTGAATATGATCTCCAAGCTACAGGTAACCTACTATTGTTGGAGATTTAATCATATGTACTTGCAGCCTTCTACATAGTGGAACCTTTCACCACCTACGTGCAGCTTCGGATAAAGATGAGGAATTTCACCAACAAGCCATTGAAGCGCGAAACGCAACGATGATCTCGCTAACTGAGGTGAAACGAGGACTATCTTTCAAGGAAGACGTGGAACTTGTGATGAAGAAAGTCATCCATTCATACTTGTTCGTGACACTGCTGCTGCAATGAATGTAATCAGGTCAACTCAGGGTCAACGAGCTTGGAACCTCAATTCCTCCCACGGAAACAACAACAGCTGGTTATTGCTGCTCTACCAAGGCCTAGAATGATGTTGTCTCAGGTACTGCATCAAAGGTCTACTGAGTGCACATCTTCTGTACCTTGGAAGACTGCTGAGTATAGATTATAGCCGAACCACCACGGAAGATGCTTGCTGTGCGAACAGAGCAGTCCCGCACTTTGTTGCTGATGAACATGGCTAAATAACAAAGAATGAGCTTATTATGCTCGAAGCAGATCAAAAGAGATGGTACAAATGTTGAGATATATCCAGCGTGGAGTTCAAGCTGGAAGAATAATTATATATGGTTTAGACCATATATAGCTAGGCCGTATATACTTATGGAGAACTACCATATATAGTTATAAAGAAATTCACAACATGGTATCAGAGCCAAGAACAACAGTAGTTCAAGGGTCATAGGAAGTAGCAAGTGCAGTTTGTGGAGCGTTATATCCTCAAGAACAGTTAGTCAGTGACAGACATACTTAAGAACATGACGACAAGTCACAAATCAATCCCAATTCCGGTCTTTGATGGCACGACTTTGAGAACTGGCAGCGGGAAATCTCGTTTGTTATGATGCGTGATAATTGTCTACGAATTGCATATGGTAGTGAGGTGAAACCTCAGACAAACCCAGAAGATTGGCAGGTTTGACATAACAAAGCGTTGTCACTAATGGGATTGGGCTTGGTAAACATCACCACCATCACCTGGATCTAAGCAAGTCAGCTTCCGAGAATTGGATAGAGTTGAGGGTGATTTTTGGCAATCAGGCACGAAAGGAGAGATCTGTGGTATCGCTGAAAGGAAAGTTTTTTAAGCTCGAGTTTGGTCCCACAGAACCAGCATCTGTGTTCCTTGGAAGAATGAAGTCCATTCTTGCTCAGCTCACTGCCTCGGACAGACCATTTCAGATATAGATAAAACCACGGTGCTTCTCGGGGCCTTGACTAGGCCAGACCACGTGACTCTCAAGACGACACTGGAGAATACATCAGGGATGTCTTATCAGGAGATTCAAGCTGCAGTCATCAACCATGATCCAAATCCTCAAGCAGACATAACCAGCGGTACAGTGGGACATTCTCAAGTCCTCTTCACTTCGAGCCAATTTTGAAAAGAAAACCAACTTCAATCCACAGTCAGTGAGGAGTGGAGCAGTGCTTCACACTATAAAGGTAGAAGTAGCACAAATAGGCAGGACATTCCACCGTTAAAGCTTGGACTGTGCAACTACTGCAAAAAGATGGGGCATTTTGCCAAGAGTTGTCCAGACAAGGCAGCAGGAAAACCACGAGCAAACGAACTGAAGAACAAAGGCAATCAGCGGATGGCCCTCATGGTAACCACTAACCTCAGTCCTTTCGAGGAAGAAAATATCCTTTGGTTGGATAGTTGTGCCAATGTTCACTGTACTCATTAGTCATTGAACAGAAGGAGGTATTTTGTGACGTTTATAAATGATTATACTTGTTACACAGTGGTGAAATTCTTGATTAACAATCAGAAGTAGCAGAAATGTTTCGGCTATATAAAATTGATGCAGAAAACGTGTGGCAGAATTTGAAAATCCGCGTACTTAGGAGTGATAGAGGTGTGGAGTATCAAGCAAGTGCTTAAGAAGTTGTGTGAAGAATCTGGGATTCAACAACTTTACAGCCCCATACTCAGCTTAGCAAAATGGAGTGGCAGAGAGAATGAATCGAACTCTAGTAGAGACGACAAGATGCATGCTTATGCATGCAGGAACACCGCTCAATATTGGCAGAGGCCTTAAGGCACATCCAGCTACATCCAGAATCGACTTCCTGCAAGTAGCATTGGTGGAGAAGTTCCATTCACCCGATGGACTAGGAAGCGAGTCAGTTTGAAACACCTTCGTGTGTTTGGGTGCTTGGCATATGCACACGTTCCAAACGAACTCCATCATAAGTTGGAGCAGAAGAGTAACATGTATATCATGGTGGGATATTGCCATGAGAGCAAGGCATATAGGCTTTACGATCCCACTCACCAGAAAATTGTTGTGAGCCGAGACGTTAAGTTTAATGAGGATATGCTTTACAAGGATAAGTTTTACAGTTCAAGTTAATCCGACGGTTATATTCTTGAGGAGAGCAGCACAGGATCCACCAGCACATGGCTTGATCCAGGGCGGATTGGGGAAGATCTAGGACTGCAAATTGCAGCAGAACCAAATCTGAGTGAGGAGGAGCACGAAAGCAAGGAGGAATTCCTCCACTTCAGCAAGCACTCCGCAGGTACCTAATCCAGACCGACCCATCAACACCAATCACGAGAGTGGGAGAATTAGTTACAAGTCACGAAAGGCAAGAGAAACTGATGAGTCTTCAACTCCTTCTTCACCTCCATGTATCCTCGGGAGCCTCGGACAGTGCATGAAGCTATGCAATCACAAGAGGCAGCAGAATGGAGGGCTGCCATGGGGAGGAATATGCTTCTCTCCTCAAGAACCAGGTTTGGGAGCTTGTTACTCTTCCCCACGGTTGTCGCATTGTAAGTACCAAGTGGCTATTCAAGAAGAAGTTAGATGCACATGGCAAAGTACTCCGATACAAGGCTCAGTTTGTTGCACAAGGATTCTCACAAATTGCTGGAGTTGACTTTTATGAGACGTATTTACTAGTGGTGAAGATGGCTTCCATTCGTCTCATTCTTCGGATAGCAACTAGCTTGAATCTGGAAGTTCACCAGCTTGATGTAAAGACTGCTTTTCCTGTATGGAGAGCTAAAGAAGGAAGTCTATACTACACAGCCTGAGGGATTCATGGTGCAAGGACAGGACACAGTTTGTCATCTTCGAAAGGCCCTATATGGCTTGAAGCAGTCACCACGAGCCTGGTATGATCATGTAGACAGTTCTCACCTCCATCGGTTTCCAAAAGTCCACTGTAGATGGAAACGTATATGTCTTTCGATAGGGAGTGGACTTTGCATACTTGGCATTATACGTTGATGACAACATCATGGCCGCCAGCCAGTTTCGGCTTGTTCAATTCTTTGAACACCAGTTTCGATCTCAGTTTGAGATCTCCACAGCCGGCGATCTATGCTATTGTTTGGGCATTCAGGTGTTCCGGGATAGAGCTGCAGGGGTATTCAGCTATCTCAAGCACACTATGTGCAAGAGATATTCAGAAGTATGACATGGCCAACAGCAACCCTATCAGCACCCCATGGATGTACACACACAACTTTCAAAAGACCAACAGCCGATGTCTGAGGAGGAGAGACGAGTCATGGCACATGTTCCTTATAGGCAGATAGTTGTTGTTTTTATATCTAACCATTTCAACTCAACCAGACTTGGCTTTTGCAGTCGGAGTGGTTTCCAGGTTTGTAGAGAATCCAGGAGAGGCTCATTGGACAACAGTCAAACGTATCTTACGATCTTGCGAGCACAGTCGGGTTTTGTCTCACATATTCAGCTAGTGGGAGCTCTACAAGAGATCACATGGTAATGGATCTAGTGGGTTTCACAGATCAGATTGAGCAGAAAATAGGGAGACTAGGAAGTTCACTTCAGGATATGTGTTTCTCTGGATGATGGCTTATTAGTTGGGTGAGCAGACTGCAACGAGTGATTGCACTCTCCTCGATGGAGCCGAGTACATTTCAGCAACAGAGGTGGCCAAGGAAGCAACATGGTTAATGAAGTTGTTGAAGGACATGGGAATTTCATTTTCGAGACCGATCACAATTTACTGTGACAGTACTAGTGCTATAGCTACTTCAGAGAACTAGACATCATGACAAAGTCAAGCATGTCGATGTGAAGTATCATTTCATCCAACAAGAGGTTCGAGCCGGGAAATATCAACTCAAGCATGTGTCTAGTATCGAGATGGTTGCAGATATTATGACCAAGGCCTTGAGCATGGATAGTTTCTCAGCGACACTAGTCTCGAATGACCATCTTGAACTCTCACGGTTGAGTGGGAGTGTTGAGATATATCCAGCGTGGAGTCCAAGCTGGAAGAATAATTATATATGGTTTAGACCATATATAGCTAGGCCGTATATACTTATGGAGAACTACCAGTTATAAAGAAACTGTATAAATAATATCTAAAAATACAAAAACATAGGTTTAATTGATATTCGGCTTGGCTTGTGCTTTAACACCTTTTCACAACACAAAGTACGTGAATGCTTCTATCTCAGCTGGCCTTGTGAGCCTTGCTTTCTTGGGAAGCAATATAAATTCCCGTTCTGTCCCATACAGTCTGCTCCATAACCAAGGCCCTTCTACTTGAATGTAGATGCCCTGCTTGGGCATCCCTAAAGCAACCTAGAGCTTTCTGATGTTTTTAATTCACCACAAATCTGTGGTGGATTTGTCCTAAAGTTCAATGTCAATGTTGCATTACAGCAGCCAATTTGTTACAAATTGCTACGCGATGCAAATCCCTGCTACATGTCTCAGAGGGCATGGCTGCTGCACATTCCAAGCTGAGATCAAGGTGAAGTAAATAATTGCAGTCGTTTCTGAAGTATGCTTCATACTGCATATGAGGCTCTGCCGGTGCTGGGCTGCTTAAGTCGAGTATTTCACAATCTTCCATGGTATTGAATGTGAAACTTGGCCCACCATGCAAGCTTTTCTAGCACATCTCGCCATTGGTGTTCGATACGCTGCTCCAGAGTGAGAGCCAAAACATGGAATACAAGAATTACCTGATTCCGTGTTGATTTTCCCTTGAGGAAGGGAGTCTTATCCGCGTCTGGCCATGTTGCTAGCAATATCAAGCTCCACAAGGGACATGTTCAGCAGCAAAGTCGGAACGTATACGTTGGGGCTACCAAAGCACTGCAGTATCCTGAGTATATTGTATCTGCTCGCTTGTTTGTGGAAATATTGGCTGCGACAATATAATGGGATATGACGTGTGCACTCTAAAACCATAATGAGATAGTTTGTCGCAGAACAAACAAGAAAAAACATCAAGACAACTACTGAGTTGAAAATGAAGACAAACATTACTTACAATCCATGTCACTCATGACTTTTCTAGTCTAGTGACGTTGTCTAGGAGTCGCAGAGAATTTTGCTTCGTCTGGGATTATAGGGTTTTGGGTAGTCTGCCAATGAATGCATGTTTCCCAGTACGCTCGGCTGATCAAGGCCTGCACGCAGTCGAGGGACCTGTTGCAGGGCCGCCGGATCCATGCCCAGATTCTGGGCACCAATTCAAGCACTACCTTCGTCTCCAATCTCCTGGTAGACACGTACGGCAAATGCGGGAGCCTGGGCGAAGCGCGCGCCGAGTTCCAGCGGGATCGTCAGCCCCAACGTCTTCTCGTGGATCCACAACGACGCTCTCGACGAGGCGAGTGGCTCCATGCCGCAATGCCGGGCAAAGAGCCCGATCTGCGCAGTTATACAGGCTCTGTCGCAGCGAGGCCTGCTTGATCAGGTATTAGAACTGTGTGCTTGAGGGGTCCCACAGCGTGATGCAGTCTGCTGGACAGCCATGCTGCAGCGCTGGCAAGCCTTGTCTTCTCCAGAATGCCTGCTTGGAACGTTCTGTCCTATACCGCTGCCATGGCTGTCACTGCCAGACCGGGCGCATCGAACAAGTCAAGCAGATGTTCGATGCCATGGCCATACGCAACGACGACCCTTGCGTCTGCATATGCCATGGATGGGCAACTGCAGCAAGCTGCCACGGCGTTTTGGCTAATGCCGCAGCGCCGCATTGTCGTCTGGAACGCCATGATAGCTTGCCTACGGTGAAGTTGCGACGTAGCGTATTGCCATTTATATGAAATATTTAAAACATAAACCGGGGTTCAACGGCCTAGTGCCATGTAAGTTTAGAATTTAAGTAGTTGTTATATACCAAAAGTGCCACATCTAGGTGGTCGTTATATTTGGTACAGTGTATTTAGTTTAAAATTACATACGATGTATTTTAATTCATTATACACTTCATTATGAAAATATTAAATATAAAAACTTTATTATTAGAACTGCAAAAGTTCTAGTGTATATTTATATTCTGTATACAAGCGCATATGAAGTAAAACACAGCAGGAAGTACTTTGGGGAGAATGTAGATATGTAATATACTTGAATATTAACACGCTTATGTTTGACGCAGTGTGATCCTATACAGATTTTATTATTAAAAGTTTAAGAAATTGAATATCTTCACCGTTGTGCATAAACGAAATTTTATAAAAACCTATAATTGTAATGCCCTAATTAGGTTACCGTCAGCTAATATACTTTGGATATGCTGCTAACAAAGACGTTTACCTCGTTTTTTACCTCTTCCTTATGACATGATGTAATACGTTTAGGGCTTATGCATTGTGTACTGATGATAACGTGGCATGCCACCTAAGCATGAGTGGCTAGTCACTGTTTTAATTAGTATTAATCTTAAAATGTAAAAAAAATTAGCCAGATAAATATAGTAATTAACATATTTAATTTTCTCAAATGTGAGAAAATGTGAATGTACATGCATGTGTATGTGTGTGTATCTATGGCATATATTAATGGAGATTAAGTGCAAAATCACACATTTTTATTTTTTTATTTATATATTTGCCCTCAAATTGAAAGAGCAAGATATATATTTAGAATGTTAGATATTATTCAATTACAAAACCCTGGTTATATACAGAGACCTTGCCATGTGGCACACATGCGACACTTGGCGTTGACACATGGGGGGTTAGATCAACACCCATGTGTCACTACGCATGTGTGTATATACACATGCGTATATACAGTATGTTACATAATTATAGTATCTTATATTACCTCCCCTCTGCGGCTGTGTAGATGGTGATGGATCTGATGGTTCTAAGATCCATGTGAACTGGGCCATCTAAGGTATGACCGAATGTATTTAACGAGTCTCGAATGACAAACCGTTTCATTCGAACTACGTGAACTATCTCATCAACCTCATGAGATCCCATGAACTGTACTTGATACACTAAAGACCAACTTTTCGGAGTAACTCGGCAAGGACCAAGCCACTTATGTAATAAACTAGTTGCACAGCCCAGGCAGTCAGCTTGGGAAAACGTACTAGTACTAAGTCACGGTCAGCATAGTCTGGTGGAATTTGATGTCGTGCATTGTAAAAAGATTGTTGCCGTATTTGAGCTCGACCAAGATGTCAGCAGACTTTGCACGCAGAAGAGGCAAGACAACATCCAAATGTCAAGCCCACATTTTCGCATCTTCGGCACATGGCCGATTCGATGATAATCCCAATTCACTAGGCAACTTAGGATCATATCCATACAATGCCTTGAATAGAGAGATACCAATCGAATTCTGAATGCCTGTTACATAAGCAAATCTCCAAGCATCACAAATATTAATCCAGTCAGTGTGATGTGAAAGTCACATACTTCGAAATCATATCCTTGAAGGTCCAATTCAATCGCTCACACCAAACCATTAGTTTTGGTGATGATGGAGAGGCAAATGAGTGTTTTACCCCTAACCTCTCTCACACAACACTCAGAATACCTTTGCAATGAAAGCGGAGCCATTATCTGATAACATATTGCTCTGGACAAGAATGTTGCAAAACCACATTATCGAACAAAAACAAAGCTGTTGACATGGCAGTTGCATCCGGAAGAGCACCAACCTCCACCTAACGAGTTAAATAATCAAATATGACAATGATGTATTGGTTACCTTGAAAAGAATGTAGAAAAGGTTCCATTAAATCCACTGCAATTAACTCAAAAGGGCGAGAGACATTGATGGATTCTAACACCCCATGGCCGAGTTGTAGAGGAATTTCGAGTTTGACAAATGGGACAACTCTGAATATACCTAATCACATAACCACGCATGCTAGGCCAATAAACGGAGCTTCTCGAACACTTGTTGGTGACCAAGATGACCTCCAACAATAGGCGAATCATGATATGTTTGAAGAAGGTGTGGAACATATGTAGAGGGCACTGCCAAACGCCATCTATCTTTTGGATTTGTCCCAATAAAATACAATAAACCATCCTGAAGTCGAAACTTAGCATAATATTGTCGAAACCGAGGTTCGGAAGAAGAATTTGCAAAACATCTCGTAATTGCCTCGTCCACGGTTCATGTTTTTGGGCATCCTGCCACTATTCAAAGGATGGTAAGTCAGCATCAAATACTTGAGGGGCTTGTATCAAATCAAACACTGCAGTGACTGCATGAACAGGTAAAGTGGAATCAGAAAGGGGTGCTCGAGAAAGTGCATCCGCATCACAATTGTTTGCCAGGCCTGTGCACCACCTTAAAGTTATATGCTTGGAGACGTAATGCCCATTTGGCTACACAACCCACTAAATTCTTTCGTTTTAATAAGGAGGTGACAGCAGCATGATCACACTCCAAAAATGTTTCACTCCCATGTAAGTAGGCATGAAATTGTTCAAACCCCAAACAGCAACAAGGCATTCTTTTTCAATAGTGGAATAATTCCGCTCAGCCGGCTCGAGTACTCGACTAATGTAAGCCACCGGGTGTCGAATTGAAGGATTTACAACATCAATTTACATTAACACACCACCAATATCAACATCTAAGGCATCTACTTGTAAAATAAACGGACGAGTAAAATCTGGGTATTGAAGCAATGGTGGAGTTGTTAGGAACTCTTTTAACTAGTCAAATGCCTGTTGACACCTGCGAGTCCACCTGAAAGGTACCTGTGGATGAACTAACTCCCAAAGAGGGGCAGTTTGATTAGTGAGATGATCGACGAATCGACCCAAGTACTGCACCTTGCACAAGAAATGCTGGATTCCTGTACTGTACGGGACGAGGGAACTCTTGAACAGCTCGCAACTTCATTGAATCCACCTGTAAACCCTCTCGAGATATATGATAATCCAAGTAAGTGGTGTCGATCGAACCAAACACACACTTTTTAAGTTTCAACTTCAGGCCAACTTCTCGAAATCGATCAAGAACGCGTCGTACATCACGAATGTGATCCTCCCAAGAATCATACCCATGAATGAGCACATCGTTAATAAAATCGGCAGTGATATCAGGCATATCTGAAAGAAGCTCATCCATCATGCGTTAAAAGGTGGCAGGAGCTGAAGTCAATCCAAAAGGCATGACTAAAAACTTGTAAAGACCAAATGGTGTTCGAAAGGCCGTTTTTGGAATATCCTCCTCAGCCATAGGAACTTGCCAATATCCTGATGCCAAATTCAACTTAGTAAACCATCGACTCTGACCTAAACAATCTAATAAATCGGCAGAGTTTGGAAGTGGATAAACATCTTTGATGGTAACATTGTTAAGAGGTCGGTTCAGGCTTGGGAACCAAATGAGGTTCACATGCCCATGGACTCCGTGATGGACGACACACCCACTTACCGATCATATCTGTAACAGCTGTTCGCATGGCTGATAACTCTTTTGGTGACTTGCGTTGAACCGGGACTTTGAAAGGCTTTGCATTGCCTGTGGGTATACAGTGTCGAGTCTTCACACGTGCACCTTGGGACAGATCAAATTTGAATAAACTTGCATACTACTGCTTAAGTTGTTCAATGCATTGTGCTCAATACTCAAGTGACGGATCCGACATTTGAACCTGTTGAGATGAACACCATTCAAAGACCGGAATCAAAAGAGTTTATGCGTGATACAAACAGCAATAAGCTTATTTAAACGTAAAGGAATAGACTGCAGAGACACAGACTCCAAACGTAATACAGGAGGAGAGAATGAAAAAACACATACCTTTCGACTACTTTAACCAATCACATCCCAGAATAATGTCAAAGACCTGGGAACGGACAACCCTAAGAGACCCAGAGGGAAACTTACAATTGTCACCCAAAACCAGCATAGTCAAAGTGGTGTAATGTGATATTGCACGAGACTACCCATTACCATATAAAATGTGCAAGACCTTATATGCACGTCTTAAGGGTCGATGTATACAAGGAAGGAAACTTCCCATAAATGTGCGTGGATATGTGTGCAGTAGAGTTTTAACAAGGTAACACACAATGCATTCTAGAATAAGGCAAGAGGTGTACGTAGGCGTGTGTGAAGATGTATGGATTAGTAGCAGGAGGTAACACAGGATGTATCTGAGAAGGATGTATGGAGTAGCTGAAATTCTCAGCGAGCATGAAAGTGTTATGGGATTGGCAAGGTAACACTGTCCTGCTCATGTTGCTCATAGTTTCTTTCATCCATTCAACTCCAGCAGCAAAAGAACATGAATACAGACTGGATTTGAATGAGCTCCATTTGGACAGTACGGATAGGATGAACAGGTTTAGTGGGGATTGGCTTTATAAAGAGTCCCGACAAAAAGAGGGCTTCCGGGCTTGGACCCGGAATATTCTAAAGAATCTACCAGAATATTCTTAGAATATTCCTAAATATTCTTAGAATTTAGGATTTTGGCTCAGTCGGCAATTAACAACAAAAAATATTTAAATCATAGCCATGTTTATACTGTATTATTAAAGTTTTATTTCAACACCAAAGAGTACAATTCAACACTTGTCACTTCTTCTTACGATTGAGCAATGCTGCAATTCGTGAACCACCAGTCCTACTTGACGTCGCTATTGGTTGGGTTGGGATTTCCTCTGGCTGGATGTTCTCTTTAATCCTGTTCATAGCAATTCTCCCGAGCTCAGGGTTCTTCTCAGTCCCAACAATGTTTCTCCCCAGCTCGATAGCTGCAAGCATTGAGGACCCCGTACCACTGCCTATATCCCAGATAAGATCACCTGGCCGGGTGAGTCGTTCTATCACGAGCTGCATCAATCGAGTGCTCTTCGGTTGGTAGTCCATCCTGCATGTGAAGATAATGGTAAATACTTAAATTGTTGAAATGAAATGCCTACCATGGTTCTTGGAACCGCTCAGGATTATCAACAAGAATTGTTGATGACAAACGCAGGATTATCGCGCAATCCTCTAGATGCATCTTGGAAGACAAGAAGGAGCAGGATGCTCTCCTGTTAAAACATCAAAATCATTAATGAACTTCATGAATAAAGAAAAAAGTACCTTCATCTTGTTGCGGTAGCCCCAACCACGCCCTCTGTAGATGTAGTACGTTGCAGCAAGTTGAAGGTCCACCACACTTGCAGCTCGGACAACTTGATCCCAGGTGTTTGCTGCAGCAAACACAACCAACCAACCATTTGCAGCCATATGCATACCTGCAAACTGGAGTGCTTCATCGAACTTCACTGGATCAAGGTAGAGGTATGGCGTATCACTCGTTGTATTTCCTGGCAAGGTCCCATTTGGAAGGTCGAAGATCACCAAGTTGAAACCATATTCTCCCGCAATATGCTGGTAGCGAGTCTGGCTGTCAGCTGTATGGTACCTGGCCACCTGTGTCTGAACTTTTCTATAAGGAACCAGTCTAGCGTCAGGAACCTCCTCTTCCTTCTCATCCGTGAGCACGGCCTGTTGCATCTCCTCGATGTCATCAATCGCCAAGAAATTATCACCTCGAGTTGTAGCAAGTGAAGGGACGAATGTGACCAAGTCATCCTTGATGTCCATGGTTCCCTGCGATGGTAGCACTTCAGATAAATTGAAGAAGGCAGCTGGATCGCGAGTAGTGGAGGTGCCAGCTACTGTATCTGAGGTCTTCTTTGACTGCTGCACAGGCTGACGCCGCTTTGCCTTGGCCTTTGTCTTCTTAATGAAGTCGACCTCTGCCGGATCCCATGAGATGCATGGGAGATCTTTTGAGTGTTCATTGTAGAGATCCTTCTCCCATGTTGGTGGTTGCCCAGGTGGATAATCAAGCCAGAACGGTACGTTACACGTCGAACTCTGTCAGGCCAGATCTTGTCTTCGACCACATGTGTGGTGCTTCCATGTAATCTGACCAGAATACCATAGTCTGTGTGTGAGGCACCTTTCTCGCTGCGACATACCTGTAATGAACATATAGTAGTGTCAGAATGTAACAATGTCAAGAAGATCATCCTTACCTCCAAATCATCCTTCTTGCTGTCTCTTCGTGTTCGAGGAACTCTTTCGGCTCTATGGAGTAAGTGAACTTCACACACTCATGGAATGGCTGGAACATCACGTTCTTGCATTTTACCCGCACTTCATCGTACCAAGTCGTGAAATCTGTAACCGGCCTGCTCCACTCGCCATCCTCGATGAGTCCCGTGAGAATCTGTACTGCCTCCTCTCTGATTGCCGCCAATACAAATCGATAGTAAACCACCTTATCCACTCCTTATCCTGAACACCCGGCAATCCAAGTGTCTCTTGCTCTCTCTTCAGATCGAGACGTACCAGTTTATTGAAGTACATGATTCTCGTCTCGTTTGGAATTCTCGCCCTTGAAAGCGCGTACAGCTTTTCCAACCCCATCCATCTGCATTGTTTCCATGTGATTTGGGTCACCTTGTCGAACCACTCTTCACCCAATGCAGGATCGATGATGGCTAAGATCTTCATCATGCGCTTGTCATGCTTAATGTAGACCTGTTGTTGCTCCTGGTATTTGTTGCCTTTGGATGCCCTTGCAGCCTTCTCAAGATCATCCTCAATCTCACTCTGTAATTCACAGACGTAATCAACTAAGTAATATAAGTGTGAGACGTGGTACCTCAAAAAAATCTTTGCACAGATCAAATTCGGAAGTGGATGCCAAGCTTGTTGTCCAGTTGCGCTTTCCTTCCACTTTCTTATGTCATCTCGTTCCTTGTCACTGAGCCTGGCCAAGATCTTCGCTGTGCCCTCCTCACTGGTGCAACATGTCTTCACAGATAGCAGAAGATGTGGCAGTGTGGTTTGCACTGCCGTTGCGGAGGAACTGCATATTTGAAAATCTCGAAGTTAGTTAATCCTATGATCTAGAGGTCACTATGTTTACCTATTAATTTGCTGAAACATTGTCACAAGCTGAAGATTATCCATGACCCCAGCACGGATGAAGCCTGAACGCACTCTCACTGTGATCTTATCTTCCGTGTACAGCTTCTGAAGCACCTTTAGCCTGTGATTACCATCCCAACAGATGAACTTCTTCATCGAAAGCATTGGTGCCCATTGCCGGAACATGTCAGACTGAAGCTCCTCCTCAAAAGCCAAATGCTGAGCATACATCGCTTCATCGCTTCTCAATGCTGCCAGATCTGCATCTGTCATGGGGTCCCCAACTTGAAGGATGAACTGAGTGGTGTTGCGCAAATAACCAACTGCCTTCTTGAAACTCCTAGTCAAAGATTCCAGATCCGCTGGATTGACTCTCCGCACCTGCTCATTTCCCAGAATTCGGCAAATAGGGACATCCGGTGCCTCTCCATATTCTCGGATTGTGATCTTCGCGAGAAGACGCACTGCACTCTCCGAATGCATGCTGGCTGCAATGTTGTAAACTTCCTCATTATCTGGCACTTCTGCTTTCCCTTCTTCTTCTTCTTAGCAGCCTCTGAATCTCCAGCAGCTTTGCGTCGTCTCTTCTTGTTTGGGTTCATCCTCTTCGTCACTCGACAAAGTCACTGCGCATGAGGCTTGTGTGCCTTCTGTCTGCTCCTGTGTCTCCTGTGGTAAGACATCATCCTCAACTTCTTCAACAAAGTCTGATTGTTCTTGTTGGGGTTGAACTACATCCTCTTGCTCTCCTGACCAGTCCTGCTGGCTTGCCTGTTCAACTGGAGCATCACTTGAAGGTCCTTGTTCCTGAACCACAGCCAGCTTCCTACTTCCTCTCCCACGACCCCGACGCCCTCTCTGAATTGCAGCTCTAGCTTCTGCTTCTCTCTCAGTAGGCTCCTTCATCTTCTTTTCTTGTAAACGTTGTGAAGAGCGCATCTACAAAAGCAATAAGGTTTAACAAAAAACTGTAATAAATGTTCAAAGATGTTTAATAAAAATTAAAAAAACATACTAGCCCTCACAGTCGGCGTGCCGACTGAGAGAGCAGTTGCTGTAAGTCCCAGTCGGCATGCCGACTGGGACTGGCAAAAGGGAGTCCCAGTCGGCATGCCGACTGGGACTGGCATCAAAGGGAGTCCCAGTCGGCATGCCGACTGGGACTGGCAACAAAGGGAGGCCCAGTCTGGGACTGGGAACGAAGCAGGCCCAGTCAAAATGCTAGGTGGGACTAGAACAGTCAACCCTAGTCAAAATGCTGACTGGGGCTGGAACAGTCAACCCGGTCAAAATGTTGACTGGATCTGGAACAGTCCACCCAGTCGGCCTGCCGACTACGGACAACGAAGTCAGTCCGAGTCGGCAGGCCGACTCGGATTTCTTGCAACTGTGAAGAGATGTAAAAAGATGAACAGATCATGAAGAGATCATGAGCAGATCATGAAGAAATCAGAAAATACTCACCCCCTCAATGGAAGCCTATTGTGATTAATCCCTGGAGCCACACTTGCTCCACGCTATGCCCCAAATGAGCCCCTGCTCCACGAAAACCTAGCCGCCCTAATTGCAAAACCCTAGCCGCCCTAAATCAATTAAAAACCAACCTAATTTCTGTAAACATATTGCATGCATGATCGCCACTTGTACATAGTAAAACTTTTTAATTTACAAAAACCTACCCAGACGCAGTAAATTAATTTCACTCTTCTACCCAGACGCACGCAATTAATATTATTTTTAATATTTGTCAATGAAATGATTGCCTCACGACTAACAAACACATTAACCATCGTGTGTAATATGTTCATTGTCTTTGAATTTTAACTTTTGTTTGTTCCATTTTTGCTACATGGCAAGAATCAGCTACAATGGTGTTGACAAGGACTTCCCTGCAGATGAAGATGGTATTGCATTTGTCTTTGAAACAGATCTCAGGTCTGCATTTGACATTCCAAATCTTTTAAAGTGCTGCATTTGATGTCTGTTGTTGGTGGAGATGCTGCGAATGTTGAGGTAGAACCAGAAGGGGCAAGAGCTAGCAGTTTTGTGTATTACACACTTCTTCCTTCCAAAGGACCACTATTCCGGTTGGAGACAACAGATCGGGACAATTCTATGGTAACAATACTTCGCAATAGTCAGAGATGTAGGATTGGGAAGCAACTGGTGGTCTCGTCATCGATTCAGCAAGTTGCTGAGGTCCCAGAAGATTGCAACGGAAATGTGATTTACGAGTTGCCAGCACACGAAACAATGAAGGACAAGTACAAAGGGATGAATAGGAAGGATGGGGTGATTACTGGACTCAACGCTGCACAACACATTGGAATGTTCCAGCTCGTGTTAGTCAGTTCATGTATTGGCCACATGAAATGCGTAAAGGAAACATGTCCGTTCATCAGCTTAGTAAGAAAGCAAATGACTGCCAATTTAAGGGCACCATTGATAAAGTCCAGTTATCTTCAGATGGTAGAGTGCTTGGAATGAAGTGTGTGCATTGCAACAATGAGCCCCTTCTAGTGCAGACATGCTCCGTTGTTGCATATTACATAATTCCAGATGATATCACATGCACGAGGCTTTTCATCCATCTTGGAGAACATCAACATCCACGTAGACCACCCGAATCCATGGTCTCTAAAGACAGAGCTAAGGAGACAATCAACAAAGCAGTCGCTGCAACCCCAAGAACTAATCAACGTGTCATAGAGTTTCAAGCAGCACGCAATATAATTTTGGAAAAACTGGTAACAGATTCTGGAGATGTATCATACGACAAGGTTCTGTCAGATCTACTACCACTCACAAATCACCGCCGGTAAGCAAAAAAATTATTATTTCCTTTTGGAGATGCTTAACCTTTCCACTGTAGAACAAGAGAATGGATATCTCAGGCTAGAACAAGAGACACTCGTTTCAAAGAAGGTTACGAAGGACTTCTGCAGTTAAAGAAGAAGCTATCAATCCCATTCATACATGTTATCCACATACCCGGAATGGACCTCAACGGAGCTGAAGAGCAGCCTTTAATCTTCAAAATGACGGTTGCCGGCCCAGGATCCGGAATAGACTACATTAGAAGGTGTCAATCTGGAGGTGATCTCGAACAGCAGTGGGTGGTGCTAGACCACACATATCGTATTGATGATTGGTGTACACTGGGAATACATCTCTATGATCCATTGTAAGTATTAACATATCTATGTTTTAAAATACTTACTAATATAATGCACTTATGTTTGTGTAGTTTAAGGTCGATGGTGACACTTGCTTATGGTGACATGATCAGGGAGGATAGTGTGGCGGTGATCAAATTTTTGAACACTATGCTTCAAGTGTGCAGCAAGCAAGGACTTCATAATGTGAACTTTGCGGGGTTCATGTCAGATGAGTCAGGTGCAATTTGGTTAGCATTGCGTCAAGTTTTCAACAATGGGTCAAAGATGAAGGAAGAGAAAGGAGTTGTTTGTTCCATTACATGCAGTCAGTGCGTCAAGTTACAAAGAAGTGGATACTTGAGGAACACAGGGAGGAGCACATGAACCTTGCACGCTCATGGCCTGCAGCACTAACCAACCAAGATAAGTTGGAACGACGAGTAATGTTGGAGTCATTTTGGGAAGGCAGGTCCAGTAACGTTAGCGCTTTGCAAACATGGCTGTCATGGTGGGCAAGACATGAAGATCATATTTCCATGACAGAGATAATTGACTTGACAGAAGATGGTGTTGCGAATGTGCCTACCACTAACAACTCCGAAGTTGTTCATGCAAGAGCACGAAGAGCAAGGCTGACGAAGCGTGTTCCTTTGTTGGAGGCAACAATGTTAGATTTAACAGATGCTGTTTTCCAAAGTGCAAAGGTCAAGGCATCATTTGAAGGGAGATATTCAGGCACAGGTCCTTCCATGGAAACTCTTCTGAAACGTGCACAGCAGAAACTTTCAGCGGGAAAATCAGTGTCTCCAACAACTTTTGCAAATCTTGTTAGTGATGAAGAGCATCTTGCAAGTCCAGAGTTTGCCTCTACAACAAATGTTCGTGTTCGAACCGTTCGTCAACCGTCAACTGGGGACCATGGGATTGATGCACTTCGTACACATAGACATGACACACAATATGCAGAACAAGTCATCCCAAATGCACGCAGGAAAAAACTCAAGTTTCAAGATGTCAATGTCACTGAAAGAGAGACGTTGATGACTCAGTGGGCCATCAGACGCATTGGGGAGGCAAGTCAGGTGAAATGTCTAGGTCTCACTCAGGACGGTAACAGCAAGTGTGGCAGACCCATAGGATATCCACATCGTGTACCGGCACCAGGATTTCACGGTAGACGGCAATATACAAATGCATTTGGGAACATTGAGTTCACTCATCAGATGTTATGGTTCTGCCCACGCGATTCTTGTTGCTTCAGACGACCATATGCAGGGATTCCTCCTGAGAGTATTCCAGAAGTTCCAGAGGTTTGGCCAGTTCAAAAAGGAACAAACTTGAATGCAAATGAGGTTGAAGCTCTTCTGAAAGCAGGATTCAAGTTGGAGGGATTTGAAGAAATGGTAGACGACAGTAGTAGCCGAATGGATCGAACACCATCACCACCAAGAGGAGAGGGAGCACATAGAGTACCAACATACCATGGACGGAGTGTGCGAACACCAACAAGAATGTCCAAGGAACATGAGAAACATTACAACCAGGCAAAGATTCTTCAAGGTCGGATCAACAACGTGGAGGTGGTTCAAAGAGGGAAGACTGAGGCCTTCATTGTCTCTGCAGGCATGCAATCTGCTAAGGTAACAATTTCTACTGTTCCGTCATGCACTTGTGCAACTTTTCAGAAAGCCAAGAACTGAGCCCCTGCCAACACATATATTTAGTGTACACTCATGTTCTTGGATTGGACCCAACGATTACTTACTTCTTACAGAGGCGGACCCTTACTCCAGCAGAAGTGCATTGGTTATTGGTTGATTGCAAGCCATATGCAGCAAACACAGCTTTTTTTAGAACATGCCGAGGCACTGTCCAAAGGCAACAAATACCAGGAGCAACAACAGGTCTACATTAAGCATGACAAGCGCATGATGAAGATCTTAGCCATCATCGATCCTGCATTGGGTGAAGAGTGGTTCGACAAGGTGACCCAAATCACATGGAAACAATGCAGATGGATGGGGTTGGAAAAGCTGTACGCGCTTTCAAGGGCGAGAATTCCAAACGAGACGAGAATCATGTACTTCAATAAACTGGTACGTCTCGAACTAAAGAGAGAGCAAGAGACACTTGGATTGCCGGGTGTTCAGGATAAGGAGTGGATAAGGTGGTTTATTATCGATTTGTATTGGCGAGCGATCAGAGAGGAGGCAGTCCAGATTCTCACGGGACTCATCGAGGATGGCGAGTGGACCAGGCTGGTTACAAATTTCACGACTTGGTACGATGAAGTGCGGGTAAAATGCAAGAACGTGATGTTCCAGCCATTCCATGAGTGTGTGAAGTTCACTTACTCCATAGAGCTGAAAGAGTTCCTCGAACACGAAGAGACAGCAAGAAGGATGATTTGGAGGGGATGATCTTCTTGACAATGTTACATTCTGACACTACTATATGTTCATTACAGGTATGTCGCAGCGAGAAAGGTGCCTCACACACAGACTATGGTATTCTAGTCAGATTACATGGAAGCACCACACATGTGGTCGAAGACAAGATCTGGCCTGACAGAGTTCGAACGTGTAAACGTACCGTTCTAGCTTGATTATCCACCTGGGCAACCACCAACATGGGAGAAGGATCTCTACAATGAACACTCAAAAGATCTCCCATGCATCTCATGGGATCCGGCAGAGGTCGACTTCATTAAGAAGACAAAGGCCAAGGCAAAGCGGCGTCAGCCTGTGCAGCAGTCAAAGAAGAACTCAGATACAGTAGCTGGCACCTCCACTACTCGCGACCTAGCTGCCTTATTCAATTTATCTGAAGTGCTACCATCGCAGGGAACCATGGACATCAAGGATGACTTGGTCACATTCGTCCCTTCACTTGCTACAACTCGAGGTGATAATTTCTTGGCGATTGATGACATCAAGGAGATGCAACAGGCCGTGCTCACGGATGAGAAGGAAGAGGAGGTTCCTGCCGCTAGACTGGTTCCTTATAGAAAAGTTCAGACACAGGTGGCCAGGTACCATACAGCTGACAGCCAGACTCGCTACCAGCATATTGCGGGAGAATATGGTTTCAACTTGGTGATCTTCGACCTTCCAAATGGGACCTTGCCAGGAAATACAACGAGTGATACGCCATACCTCTACCCAGTGAAGTTCGATGAAGCACTCCAGTTTGCAAGTATGCATATGGCTGCAAATGGTTGGTTGGTTGTGTTTGCTGCAACAAACACCTGGGATCAAGTTGTCCGAGCTGCAAGTGTGGTGGACCTTCAACTTGCTGCAACGTACTACATCTACAGAGGGCATGGTTGGGGCTACCGCAACAAGATGAAAGTACTTTTTTCTTTATTCATGAAGTTCATTAATGATTTTTGATGTTTTAACAGGAGAGCATCCTGCTCCTTCTTGTCTTCCAAGATGCATTTAGAGGATTGCGCGATAATCCGTTGCGTTTGTCATCAACAATTCTTGTTGATAATCCTGAGCGGTTCCAAGAACCATGGTAGGCATTTTATTTCAACAATTTAAGTATTTACCATTATCTTCACATGCAGGATGGACTACCAACCGAAGAGCACTCGATTGATGCAGCTCGTGATAGAACGACTCACCCGGCCAGGTGATCTTATATGGGATATAGGCAGTGGTACGGGGTCCTCAATGCTTGCAGCTATCGAGTTGGGGAGAAACATTGTTGGGACTGAGAAGAACCCTGAGCTCGGGAGAATTGCTATGAACAGGATTAAAGAGAACATCCAGCCAGAGGAAATCCCAACCCAAGCAATAGCGATGTCAAGTAGGACTGGTGGTTCACAAATTGCAGCATTGCTCAATCGTAAGAAGAAGTGACAAGTGTTGAATTGTACTCTTTGGTGTTGAAATAAAACATTAATAATACAGTATAAACATGGCTATGATTTAAATATTTTTTGTTGTTAATTGCCTACTGAGCCAAAATCCTAAATTCTAAGAATATTTAGGAATATTCTAAGAATATTCTGGTAGATTCTTTAGAATATTCCGGGTCCAAGCCCGGAAGCCCGGAAGCCCTCTTTTTGTCGGGACTCGCTTAGCAATAGTATGGAGGGGTTTGCCTTTTGACTCTGGTTTGACCACGTGCTTTGGTCATGCTTCGGGAGAGATCTATGCAGCCAAATGCGATGAGGCGATATGGATGCTCACTCTTCATCCTCGGAGTCACCCACCTCCAGCTTGTCTCCGCTGTTGGTTACATGAGCACTCTTTCAGCCATGTGGCTTAGCATAGGTCCCTCATC
Source organism: Selaginella tamariscina (assembly GCA_003024785.1). Taxonomy (NCBI): domain Eukaryota; kingdom Viridiplantae; phylum Streptophyta; class Lycopodiopsida; order Selaginellales; family Selaginellaceae; genus Selaginella; species Selaginella tamariscina. Next base: position 817,802 of record PUQB01000025.1, read on the forward strand.
TGGCGAATACTCTGTCTGTAGCCTTGGGCTGCCAAGACTCACGGCAAGCTGCTCCTCCAAAGCGTGGCTGATTAACCCACCTTCAGACGTCCCAGACATCCCATTCTACGCGTTATCGGGAGGGGGTAACTTCACCTGCGGCTTGCAACAGCAGAAGCATGTCCCGATTTGTTGGGGTTGAACGTGAGCGAAGAGTACAAGGATGTGAGCTACGCGGATTTGAATTCAGGTGGGTGGCATGCCTGTGCAGTCAGGCTCGGTTCCGATCGGGTGGACTGCTGGGGGAACAATGTGATGGGCCAAAGCCAGCCTCCGTCTTACCAGGACTTCTGGAAAGTCACCGCAGGTGATTACTTCACTTGCGGCCTGAGCAGGTCCAGTGCCAAAGTAGCATGCTGGGGCCAAATAACATCATCGAATGTGACTGTTCCTGATCCGGGAGCAACGTTCGAGAAAATATATGCAGGCAGGATTCACGTATGTGGCATCGAGCGAGGTACGAAGAAGACACTATGCTGGGTGACAACACTTACAAGCAGTGCGAGCCTCCGGTTGGAGTGAAGTTTCAAGCTATCAGCGGGGGATTGCTTCACACATGCGGCTTGAAGGAAGATACACACGAAGCGATGTGTTGGGGTGATAACTCCAAATCACAGCTGCAAGTCCCGACTGGCACTGCATTCTCGAGCATCGCAGCTGGTGATTGGTACACCTGCGGAGTCACTATGAATGGAGGAGCTATTCGTTGCTGGGGAATCTTTACTGGTACTCTGGATGGCATCAAGACGAACAGAGGCTTATGCTCTTCGTCTTGCGACAATGAACAGTATGAGGACAATACAGGTGTTTGCATGAGCGGGGAGACTGTTTGTCTTGCTTGCTCTCAAGGTCCATGCCCTGAGAGCGGACAAACAGAAATTGCCCATTGCAACAAAACCAGTGACAGGGTATGTGCTGCAGGCAATACCGTGGTGGAAGCACCTCCGCCGAAGACAGGTAACAAGCCGAACACCGTGGGGATTGTTGGTGGTCTTCTTGGGGCTTAGCAGCTGTTACAGCCGTGGCAGGTGTTGCCGCATGCATATGCCGCAGACATCCAGTTGATGCGTCCGTCCGTGGAGATGATAGGTGGGACAGCCTTGCAAACAGAGTCGTGGCATTTTCAAGTGTCGAGCTCCAGGTGGCCACTCGAAACTACGGGGAAGACATGATCCTTGGAAGAGGCACATTTGGAGTGGTCTACAAGGGTATACTTCCAAACGGTCAAGCTGTAGCCATCAAGAGGGCTGCTGGTTCAGGGACGTCTTCCACGTTTGACAGGGAGCTGGAGCTGCTTGCAAGAGTGAACCACGTCAACCTCGTCAACTTGGTTGGCTACTGCAAAGCTGAGCGGCTCCTGGTTTTCGAGTTCATGGAGAACGGCTCTCTCTACGACTGCCTCTTCAAGAAGCCGGAGCTGAAGTTGCGTGCTGGCCGTCGAGTGAGGATCGCACTGCAGGCTGCTCGGGGTATAGAGTATCTCCATGACTACTCGAGTCCGAGAATTATCCACAGAGACATCAAGAGTGCAAATGTGCTACTCGACGGCCACTGGAATGCGCACGTCTCCGACTTTGGGCTCTCGCTCTTTGGCCCTGTTCCAGGTGAAACTCATCTCAGCAACGTGACAGTCATGGGGACTCCAGGTTACCTCGATCCAGAGTACTTCCAGACTCTGCAGCTAACCAGCAAGAGCGATGTCTACAGCTTCGGTGTCGTGCTGCTGGAGCTTATCACCGAACGCAAGATTGTCATCAAGGAGCAGGGTTCGGTGCAAGGCATTGTTGCTTGGGTGTCTAACCTCGTGGAGGAAAATCGAGCTGCTGATACTGTAGCTGACCTTTCTGTCAGGTATGACTTCACGAGTTGCGGAAGCGGCTTGTTGGAACAGATGCTGCAGTTGGCACTCGACTGCACGAAGTCACAGGGGAGAGACCGCCCGAGCATGAGCTTTGTTGCTAGGAAGATGGAAGAGCTGCTCGAGCTGCTGCCGGCCCAAGCTACCTGCGACGAACCTGGAACTTCAGATAGTTCTACAGCAGTCATAAGCTCCGATACCCCGGCTATATCACTCGTTTCCAGGTTCTAACTGCTCATTTTACCGTGCAGTTAAGCGCGGAGTCGTATAACAGGTTTAACGCCGAGGGCTCATGTTTTTACTAATAATATTTCACTATATAATTTATTTCACCAAAACCAAGCTGAGATTATCCACAGACCAACGTGGCAAAGTATCGTTGACCCAAAGTTGTAAGAGAATTAATTTATAAAATACTCATCAATTATAAAATACTACCATCTTATATTAATTAATAAAAGCTATTAATTTAATTTTAAGTATTTTTAATACATGACTATAATTTGTATACAAGGTTTTACATTACTATGTTAGATGCTTTTATTATTGAAAGAAGAAACTAAGTCCAATTGGTATTTAAAAAGACATTATTTTTAACTAGTTTAAAATTCTTAATTAATTAATTAATTAATTAATTAATTATTAAATTTTATTTATTTGACGGGTAAATCTATTTGTCTTTAATTATGGATATCACAATTGAACTGCGTACAAAACTGGCATTATGTTGCATGCACATCCTTTTATTTGAAGATTAAAACGTTCATGATCTAAGTAGATGCGCGCGTGTGTATTTGTGTGTGACAATAATTTCACCAATATACAAACAGAAAGCACTAATATATAACTGTTGCATTGTTTAAAGGCTTTTCCAAATAAGTAACATAATTTTAAATTTAAATACTTAAATCATGAAGTTTTTCTAAATAAAACAGTAATATTAAAAATCCAATTTCATGGTTGTTAAATCTATGAATACGTTTTTATAAATTTCATTTATGCACAAACAGTTTTAATAATAAAATCTGTTATAGATATTTTTTAAACTTTATTTAACAGTGAATGAATACTAACACGCTTATGTTTGACTCAGTGTGCACATGTGTATAAGAGGATATTCTCTCCAAAGTACCCTGTTTATTATAATATGAGTTAGTTGAGATACTCCGGTACTGTGTTGTGATACGAGTTAGTTAGGATACTCCGGTTCATCACATGAGCGTGGAGCAGATACTTAGGATACTCATTAATACAATCTCTGTATATAGGTTTATTCTATGGGAATAATATGTGTGGTTCTTTCAATATTCTGTTCATGGTATCAGAGCCTTGAGCTCGCGGCTCTCTTTTTTCTTCACAAGAATCTCATTAATTCTCGTCCTAGTCACTCTCGCTCCATGGCCTCTAGGAGCAAGGTCGCTTTTATCCTTCTCCAAGGCATAAAGACCTTTGATGGGTCTAAAGGCTTCATATCATGGCTAGATGATATGACTCGTATCCTCAAGTTGAAGGATGTATGGGAGGTTGTCGCTCTGAGGGGAGCCGAACAACAAAGCGCTGGAGCCACTGAAGGAGTTGAGGAAGACAATTCGTCAGATTCTGGTGGAAGTGCATCTGCCATCATGAAAGAGGAGAAGGCCATTAGTCTCATACGCTCCAAACTTTCAGAATCCATTCGATTAGAGATCAAAACCAAGACAGCAAGTGAAGTCTGGAGTTATTTGCTAGAGCATTACGGCAAGCTTTCAACCACAAAGATGAATGTGATTGAGGTGAACATCAAGAATGCAAAATTCAACGCCAGAGATGACTTCGACCAGCTCGTGCTCTCCCTCCAAGAGAATTTTGCCAGTCTAGAAGGAATGACCCAATTCTATACAGAATCAAGAAAGGTGCTCGCGCTTTGTAGCTGCTTCAAGGATCCTTGTTTCAGAACCATTGCAACAATTGTCCGCAATGGGTGCCAGTCCTTCCAAAATGCAGTTGACACCTTACGCTCCGAGTTAACAGTTCAAGGCCTCATGAAGGGAGCTCCACCAGTCGATTCAACCTCCTCAATCTTGGCAGGAGCAGCTGAGGCAGAATCCTCAAGAATTGCAGGAGCTCATTTCGCAGATCGAGTTCGTGGCCGAGGTCGTGGGCACAGCCGTGGTCGAGGACAGCTTGGACTGGGCAATTTCAGGAAAAATGAAAAGGACACCAGGACTTGCTTTTCATGTGGGATTGAAGGGCACGTGAAGAGCAACTGTCCTGTTGTCAAATGGCTATCGCAGTTTGGACTCGGTTCAAATGCTAGTGCAAACTCTGCTGAGATTGAAGAACATGGTGGACGAGCGGAAGAAGGGGTAAGCTGAAATTCCAGGAAATGCATAGAAAAACTGACTTTAGATTCAAGATGTGAGAGACACTTGATGAAGAACGTCAAGCACTTCAAGAAGCTTGTTCCAGCAACCAGGGAGAAAGTGAGAGTGGGAAACGAAACGCTGTTAGAAGTAGCTGGAAAAGGATATGCTGGGATACCTATAGGAGAGGGAAAGCTGCTGAAGTTGAAAGAAGCCTGGTTGGTTCCCCAACTGGTCAAGAACTTGGTATATGTTGCCAAGTTAACAGATGAAGGAATAGATGTAGCTTTCTCTAAAGATCAATGCAAGCTTCAATCAAATGGAAAAACATTCTTAAACTTTCCCAGACCTGGAGACTTATACGAACTCAGCATCGTCTCAACTACCTCACAAGCAGACTTGCTCTCAAGCAACTGCATGTCTGTGGATACACAAACTTGGCATGAGTGCCTAGCACACGCCAACCTCCCACTGATCCACCACATGCACAAGGAAAAACTAGTTGACGGGCTAAAAATAAATGAGACCAAAGCGGACCCTATGAAGATATGTCGTGGGTGTATGCTGGGAAAACAAACTCGACAAAAATACAAGCTCTCTTCGTCAACAACTTCTACTCCTCTAGAACTGGTCCACACAGATGTATGTAGACCCATGCGCATAGCCAGCCCAACAGGGAAGAAATACATAATGATATTCATTGATGACTACACGAGGTATTGTGAAGTATACTTCCTACGACATAAGTCCGATGCCTTTCAAGCTTTGTGCCACTACATCAACTACACTGAGACAGCCACCGGCCACAAGATGAAGGTTCTATGCTCGGACTCAGGTGGGAATATATAGGAGCTGCCATGAAAACGTTTTTAGCTGAGCGAGGCATTATTCACCAGCGATCTTGCCCACACACTCCTCAACAAAAATGGAACAGCAGAAAGGAAGAATAGGTCCATCCTCAACACTGTGCACTGCTTCCTTGAGTCATCAGGCATCCCAAAGACATTCTGGACTGAAGTAGCATGTACAGCAGTACAAACACAGAATGTTTCTAGAACACTCAGCACGGCCTGGACGGGATTCCAGTAGAGATGTGGTCAGGACAACGTCAAAGTGTTTGTAGACTCCGTAGGTTTGGCTCACTTGCATACAGGTCGACCTTCAATTTGGACTTTGGCAAACTCGGACCACACAGCCAACTCATGTTCCTTGTTGGCTATGAACCTGATGTGAAGGGATACCGACTGCTAGATCCAAATACTATGAAGGTGATAGTAAGCAATAACATAGTCTTTGATGAAACCAAGGTTACAAGGATGAACAACCAAAGGCCAGGACTATAGGAGACACATAACAAACATGGCAACCAGAGGATTGGACTTGGTTAATACAAGAACAGGAAGACACTCAAGAAAAAGAAGATGCTCAACCATTGGAGCTAGAGAACATGTACACACAAGAAACATCTACAGGATCAATGGATGTTCAGGTACAAGAATCCACTGAAGACCAAGGAAGAGAAGAGCTCGATGCATCACTTCAACTTCCCAAAACAATTGGGTCTCGTGAAGCTGAGCGTCTAACAAAAAACTTGCCATTTGATCCAACTGGCCTTGGGAGGAATGCAGAAGGTCATCCAACCCGACCTCACAAGCCATGACAGGTTTTTCATGTGGAGATTAGTCGGGAGCCAACTTCTTACGAACAAACAATGAGCGGGAGTGAAAAGGAACAATGGCTTAAAGCCATGCAAGATGAACTGGAGTCTCACAAGGAGAAGGACACCTTCCACTTGGTCCAATGAGAGCCTAGTCATGAGGTGATCGGTGGGAAATGGATATTCAAGCTTGTTCCTAGTATTGATGGCTAACCATCACGTTACAAAGCACGGTATGTAGCAAAAGGCTTTTCCCAAATACCAGGAGTTCACTTCACCAAGACGTTCTCACCCATTGTCAAGGCTACAAGCATCAGAACTCTTCTGGCGTTTGCCACTTAGTTCAACCTAGAGGCACATCATCTTGACGTAAAAACTGTGTTCCTCAATGCACCACTGCATGAGAAACTATATATGCAACAGGCGCCAGGGTTCGAGGTCCATGGAGAAGGTGGTGAGGAATATATTTGGAAGCTACAAAAGGCTGTATATGGCCTTAAGCAAGCAACTTGAGAATGGTATGATTGCATCAACTCATTCCTTTGCTCACAGGGGTTCGTAAAGCTTAACTCTGATGGCAACATTTACATCAAGGAATTGGATGGCTGCTTCATCATCATTGCAGTGTACGTAGATGATTGCCTCATGGTAGAAAATGACACAGGATTGCTTAACGACTCCAAACGCTTGCTCCATTCAAGGTATGCCATGAAGGACCTCAGCCCCGTGTCCAAACTCCTGGGAATGGAAGTGAGTAGACAGCGATGTAATCCCGCTCCAACGCCAATGGTGACAAGTTGCAAAATCAAGGTTGAGATAGGTGAAGCATTTTCAGATCCCATGAGATACCGATCTCTCATAGGAAGCCTCTTGTACATCGCCAATTCGACTCGTCCAGACATCGCATTTGCCACCAACTTTCTCAGTCGCTACAACTGCAATCCCACCACAGAGCACTGGATTGCTACCAAATGGATCCTCAGGTACCTGCGTGGAACACTTTCCTTTGGTGTGTCCTACCAATAGAGCTCCACTCCTATGATGAAGATCCAGGCATACTCTGATGCCGATTGGGCTGGAGACTCTGACTCACGCTGCTCCACTACAGGAATGTGTTGTCTCCTCAGTGGAGCTCCTGTTTCTTGGGGAAGCGTCAGACGACCGTTGCATTATCCAGTGTTAAAGCCGAATATGTAGCCGCCAGTTCTTGCGCAAGGGAGGTGGTATGGCTCCGACGTATGCTCTCTGAGCTCAAGCAAGAGCAACTCTCTCCAACACCCCTCTTCTGTGACAATCAGAGTACCATTGCCATGACAAAGAACCCGGTGTTTCACGCCCGAACTAAACACATCGAGATCCAGCATCATTTCATCTGTGAAAAAGTACAAAATGCTAAGATCGTCCTGGAATATGTTCCTTCAACGAAACAACTCACTAATATTTTTACCAAGGCCTTGGGAGAAACAATTTTCTGCAAGCTACGGCATCAACTAGGAGTCCTCGCTTGAGGGGGGAGTGTTATAATATAAGTTAGTTGAGATACTCCGGTACTGTGTTGTGATATGAGTTAGTTGGGATACTCCGGTTTATCACATGAGTGTGGAGCAAATCCTTAGGATACTCATTGATACGATCTCTGTATATAAGGTTTATTCTATGGGAATAATATGTGTGGTTCTTTCAATATTCTGTTCATACCCTTCTCTGCAATGGCACTTACTACTGTATTTTACTCCATATGTGCTTGTATACAGAATATGGACAAGTGCTTTGATTTTTATAAATATAACATGAAAACTTTTGCAGTTTTAAATCAAATAAAATAAAGTTTTTATTTTTACTGATATAAAATATAAAAATCGTTTGTAACTTTTGCAGTTTTAATCATATAAATGGTATATAAATACGTATATTACTCTTGTTGTATACAATTGTCCTATAGAAGCTTTTAATGCTAATGCACGGCCGCACACACACACACCACACAACATGGACGCGGCTGCACGTGGACATTGTTGAGTTGTACATTACACTTTTTAATATATTTGTAGTGGAATTTTAATTATGAATTTATTTTTTAAATGTATCATTTACAGATATTCCAAACTCTAAAGGATTTAGTAAATAAGACGATACACTTGTAAATCAACAGAGTAAACAAGTTCAGGCAACACACACACGTGTAGGAAGAGTTACATATGTGACCAATATGTACACATCCACGCACACATACACCTACTCATTAATATGTACACACTGTATATGGATCATACATACATACATACATACATACATATATATATCAAAGACACATGCGCGTCATCAGCTAGAAATTTTAACTCTTTTTGTCTGTAATTATAAATATCATATATCTTTATCCATTATCTATTATTGGGCGAGTAGGGACGTTAAATAATTAATAATAATAATAATAATAATAATAATTCTTCAAAAAGATTAAAATTAACAAATTCATTAAATTATCTAAATTAATTAATTATGATTAAGGGACTCCTAAATCACTGTTGCATTGTTCCAAAAAATTTGAATTTAATACTTCAATTATGAACTTTGTCTAAAATAGTAAAACTAAATCAAATAATATTAATTTTAAGTATAATTAAGTGAATTGAGTTACATTGTAGAGAATATTCTATGAAGTTTTTAATAATAAAATTTGGTATATATATTTCTAATAAATTAGGAAATTAAATACTTTGTGAGAGCTCGGAATATAGAAATGTGTATATCCATTAGTTCAGAAACCCTAACTTATATACAAGAGCGAGTGGTCCAGATTGAATCCAATTCAATGGCTATCAAAATCCACTACGCTAATAATAGTATGTGCACATGCAGCCGTACATGTGGATCTTACATCATCCCCTCCTCTCGGAAGGGTGTAAGTTGGTTAGGGTTCTCTTGTAGACAGGCCCGGATCTGGAGGAACATCAGGAGGAGGTACTGGTGGATTTGTAGGCGGCACAACTTGTTCCCGTTGCACAAAATGCTTCAACCGTTGCACATGTACAATCTCCGGAGGATCGGGCTGAATGTCATGCCGAACCTCATAAACCTGTGGCCCTACTTGCTGTAGCACTCGATACGGTCCTTTCCACTGAGGAAGGAGACTCTTAGCTAAACCACATACCATAAGCTTGGGAAAACGAACCAACACCAGTTTATCAACCTTGTACTCCGTAGGAGGACGATGATGCGAGTTGTAGCGTTGTTGTTGTCCTACTTGTACGCGGCCCAAGTGTTCTACTAACTCCGCACGAACCAATGGAAGAATGCTCGTCAAATACCGATCCCACGACCTAGCATCAGCAGCTCGCGGTAATCGAGAAGGCAAACCCAACTCCGTTGGCAACACCGGGTCATGACCATACAAGAGCTTATATGGGGAAGTACCAATGGAACTTTGAACTCCAGTGACATAAGCATATCGGAGAGACGGCAGATAACCATCCCAATCTGAATGTTAAAAGTTCACATACTTCGCGATCATCCCCTTGAAGGTTCTGACGAGCCGTTCCACTAAACCATCTGTCTGAGGATGATAAGCACTTGTGAAAGTGTGGCGTATCCCTAATCGAGATGTCAAAACATGAAATGCCTCAGCCATAAATGCAGGACCATTATCCGAGAGAATTCGCTCCGGACAAGAATGCTGAAACACGACCCGATTCAGGAGAAACTGACCAACAGCAGAAGCAGTCGCACTAGCAAGAGCACCAACTTCTACCCAACGAGTTAGGTAATCAGAAGCAATAATAACGTACTCGTTACCAGCAGTTGACCGCGGAAAAGGTCCCATCAAATCAAATGCCACCAATTCAAACGGACGAGAAACTGCAATTGACTCCAACCGTCCTTCCGAAGCACATGGGGGAGTATTGCGAGCTTGGCACCACACACAGCTACGCACATACCGAATCACATCTCCTCGCAACTCCGGCCAATAGAAAGATCTGCGCAGCTTCTCCATCACCCGACGATGTCCCATGTGCCCGCCAAGAATAGGAGAGTCATGGTAAGCATGGAGGAAGCGTGGAATGAAGATTGAAGGCACCACCAACCGCAAAGGATCATCTGGATCAGTCCCCACAAAATAAAGAAGGTCATCCTGAAGGCGATACTGTGAATGTAAATGCCTGAAAGGCAAGTCATCAGCAAGTGATGCAGGATTCTCAAACCCATCACGAAGCCTTCGAATCCACGGCTCAACCTTTTGAGCTTCCCGAACCTCATCCAAAGACGGCAAATCTAACTCTGCATTCTGCGGACACTGAACGTCAAGCACAGCAACTGCTGATGGTACGGAATCTTCATCCAAAAAGTCCACTGAAGCTGGAACAACTGGTTCCTCTGGGGCAACAGAAGAGAGAGAAGGTGGAAGAGGAGCCCGAGAAAGAGCATCAGCATCAGCCATGGAACCCTGGACGATGAACAACTTCAAAGTCGTAAATTTGAAGTTTCAAGGCCCACCGAGCAGTACGCCCAATCAAATTCTTCGCTTCAACAACGAAGTGACTGCTGCATGATCGCCTTCCAACAACGTCCGCGAACCATGCAAGTAGGCATGGAGCTTCTCAAAACCCCAAACTGCTGCTAGACACTCCTTTTTTCGTGGAGTAATTCACCTCTGCTGGCTGCAATGTACGGCTGATGTACGCAATGGGATGTCGTTGGCCAGGAACACTCGTACTCTCCTGCATCAATACCCCCGAGGCCGATGTCAGAAGCATCTACACGCAAGATGAAAGGACGGTGTAATCCGGGTACGCCAAAACTGGAGGAGTCGTCAACAACTCTTTGAGATCTGCAAATGCCTGCTTGCAATCCTTAGACCAAACAAAAGAAGTCATTGACGATTTCAACAACGCGCGCAACGGTGCAGTACGATCTGAAAGATGATCCACAAAACGACCCAGATATTGTACCTTGCCAAGAAAGCGTTGCACATCATTCACACACTTTGGCGTAGGGAACTTCAAAACTGCAACTAGTTTGTCAGGATCGACTTGCAAACCTTCACGTGAAATGCGATAACCCAGATAAGTGGTGTCCTTTGATCCAAACACACACTTAGATGGCTTCAACTTCAAACCAACTTCCCGCAGTCGATCCAAAACCTTACGTACATCACCGACATGCTCCTCCCACGTTCCATCCGAATGGATCAAAACATCATCGATGAAATCGGCAGTCACCTCCGGCATGTCGCAAAGAACCTCGTCCATCATACGTTGGAAAGTTGCTGGAGCATTGCTCAAACCGAAAGGCATCAAGAACTCGTACAGGCCAAATGGTGTCCGAAAAGCAGTCTTGGGAATGTCCATGTCAGCCATCGGAACTTGCCAATATCCAGATGCGAGATCTAACTTGGTGAACCAACGGCTCCGCCCCAGTCGATCCAAAAGGTCTGCAGTATGAGGAAGTGGGTACACATCTGAGACGGTTACCTCATTTAATGGGCGATAGTCAATGCAGAATCGAACGCTCCCATCAGGCTTCGTCACAAGGTGAGGTTCGCACGCCCAAGGACTTCGAGATTTCCGGATAACACCCTTCTCCAACATCTCTTTGACATTCGCTCGTAAGATCTTGAGCTCCTTTGGTGACCGACGCCGAACAGGTACCTTGATTGGCCTAGCATCTCCAGTTGGAATAGGGTGGCGTGTCGCAATCTTGGCCCCAGATGACAAGTCGAAGTTGAAAAGATCAGCATACTCCTTCTTGAGTTGATCAACAACTACAGCACGACGATCATCTGATGGATCCAGAGAAGAAAGGAAGAGCATGAAGGAAAATGGTTGGAAAAGGGGTGAGACAAAAGTGATGGAAGCAGAGGTGGAAGCAGATGGACGAAGTGGAATAGAAGTAAGAGGAATGGAAGAAAGACGAGGGAGAGTCAAACAAGGGGGAGACTTTTCAAAGTCACACTTGGCATGATTGCGAGTTAACCAATCCATACCAAGAATAAGGTGAAAAGCTTGACTCGGCACCACCCGCAAAGATTGAAGCTCGAGCTCACGATCATCCACACGAACAACAATGTCCACTTCATCCGCGAACAAGCATGAGTATGTCCGTTGCCGTACAGAATGAAGACTGGTTCTCCGCACGACGCAAATGAAGGCTGCAACGTGTAGCAACAGATTGAGAAACAGAGGACAAACTTGAACCTGTATCCACCAACACTGAAAGGAAAACAGGACGTGGCGTGTGATTAAACGAGCTTGAAAAGTGAAAACCGGATGATTTGGTGCCGAGTGAACCCCTTGATGATACTCCCGAAAGAAAGATGGAGGGGTCACTAATTTATTCGCACGAGGACCCTCCTCTACTCGTGCGATTCGTCGTTTCCCGGAAGATCCACGCATCACAACCTTCCACTGCAGCAGCACCAACCGGACGTTGTTGACGCCATGGCCTCCATCCTGGAAATGGGGGACGCCAATCGGGAAACCGTTGACAGCGCCGATACGTGTGTCCAACCTCATCACACGCCCAACAACGAACTGCACGTCCACGTCCTCGTCCACGGGCCCACCTTGTGCTGGTACACGAGCGGCAACAGCCTCAACCTCCATCGGAGCAGGTCCATCCCCAACATGAAGTGGAACAAGAGCACGTGAAGGCGCAAGTGGGAGAGGTGACGACTCATATCGTTGTGCCAGCCTCAAAGCATCGTCAAGAGTCACTGGAGCTAGTGCATGCACAAGCCCCACAAGGTCTTGACGAAGTGCTGGCCACAACATACCTAACTTGATGCGTTCCGACATGTTAGGTTCTGCACGCAGCAAAAGGCTTCGAAAGCGAACACCAAACTGCATCACCGACTCAGATGGCTCCTGACGAATACGATGCAACTGCTGAAAAGCATCATCACAGTCGTCCGCATGCCCAAATGCACGTTTGAAGATCTCTGGAAGAATATTCCAATCTCCACGAGTTGCAACGTCCAGACCATTGTACCACTGCAACGCCGTCCCTTGAAGACAAGTAGGAAACTCGCGCAAACACTGAGCACCGTCCCACGAATGATATGTGGCAACCACAATGAAGTGGTCAAACCAATGGTACACATCATCTCCAGGATTTCCGCGAAAGAAATCCGGCCGGACACGGGGGTTTGCAACATGAGTAGGAGGAGTACCCTGGACTGTGAATGCTGCCATCAACTGAGAATGATTGTTCAGTTGCACACGCATGGCATCCAACAATTGCATGAGTAACTGCTCCACAGACAAGGGATTTGCCTGTTGTGGATTCATGGACGAAAAGAGACAAAATCCACAAGAAAGAATAGATCTAGACAATGGAAAAGCTAGACCTAAGAAGACAAAGAAAATTGAAAAAAGACACAAATCGAGCACTCCGTAGGGACAATTAGAGGTGCCCCTCACCTCCACCAATGTGAGAGCTCGGAATATAGAAATGTGTATATCCATTAGTTCAGAAACCCTAACTTATATATAAGAGCGAGTGGTCCAGATTGAATCCAATCCGACGGTTATCAAAATCCACTACGCTAAATAGTATGTGCACATGCAGCAGTACATATGGATCTTACAACTTCAATTATGAATTTTGTCTAAAATAGTAAAAACTAAATCAAATATTATAATATTAATTTTAAATATTATTAAGTGATTTAGAAATTGGAGTTTCATTGTGCAGAATATTTTTGAAGCTTAATAATAAAATTGATATATATTATATATATATTTTAATCTCCCTCATTCAACACGGGTCAAACATAACATAAGCATGTTAGCATTTAAATTATGTTAATATCTATATTCTGTAATGGTAAACAAGAACTATAACGCCGTAAAATACTGAATTTCCGTAATATAGTGTGCATGTTTGCGTTATTAATATATATAGATATATGTATTTATGTATACATATACATATACACATACACATACACATTATATATGTATGCCATATACACACGCCATTCACACACGCACTATATGTGTATAATCTAACATTCATAACATGTCAAGTGATAAGAACTTATAAACGAAGTAGGAAAATTTGAAAAACGTAAGTTGATTTAAAATGTAATTGGTTTATTCGTAATAAAGAAAATGATATGTAACTCTTATGGTAAGTAGCGTGATATATAAATATATGTATATATATAATTGCTTTAGAAACCATGTAGAAATGTGTGTGTGTTTGTGTGTGTGTGTGAGTGAGAGAGAGAGAGAGAGACCGTGAATCTATATATTTTAAACTTTTAAATTTTTTATTATACTTTATATGGGAAAAACAACTTTTGTATCTAAATTAAAACTGAAACATTCTCACAGTTTCCAAATGTTTAAAAAGATTAATACAATAATATGTTGTATATTCGATTGTTAATCTAGTATATATCATCTATATTATGAAATATCATAAATTTCCTATAAGAATTTTAATCCACCCCATGAGAGTGGGTTAAACATTAACAAATGGGTTATTTTTCAGACTGGCTATATCACTTTTTCCAATAATATTTGCATCCATTTTATACTTATTACATATATGGTATACATATTATAATATATTATTATTATATTGTTCTTTCTTACATGATATATTATTACATTTTTTAATTATATTTATAATTCGTATAGTTTTATACATTTTACACACACATATTAATATTAATATTAATGTAAATTTTATTCATAAATCAAATTGATAAATAGAATTTGGTAATTTAATCAGCAGCAAGTGCAGTTCGTGGAACGTTATATCCTCAAGAACAATTAGTCAGTGATAAACATACTTGAAAACATGACGACAAGTCACAAATCAATCCTAATTCCGGTCTTTGATGAGCACGACTTTAAGAACTGGCAGTGGGAAATCTCGTTTGTTATGATGCGTGACAATTGTCTACGAATTGCAGATGGTAGTGAGGTGAAACCTTATACAAACCCAAAAGATTGGCAAGTTCGACATAACAAAGTGTTGTCACTAATGGGGATTGGGCTTGGTAAGCATCACCACCATCACCTGGATCTAAGCAAGTCAGCTTCCGAGAATTGGACAAAATTAAAGGCAATTTTTGGTAGAGATCCATGGTATCGCTGAAAGGAAAGTTTTTTAAGCTCGAGTTTGGTTCCACAGAACTAGCATCTGTGTTCCTTAGAAGAATGAAGTCTATTCTTGCTCAGCTCACTACTCTCAGACAGACCATTTCAGATATAGACAAAACCACGGTGCTTCTTGGGGCCTTGACTAGGCTAGACCACGTGACTCTCAAGAAGACATTGGAGAATACAGCAAGGATGTCTTATCAGAAGATTCAAGCTGTAATTATCAACCATGATCCAAATCCTCAAGCAAACATAACCAGCGGTATGGTGGGACATTCTCAAGTCCTCTTCATTTCGAGCCAATTCGAAAAGAAAACCAACTTCAATCCACAGTCAGTGAGGAGTGGGAGTAGTGCTTCACACTAAAGGCAGCAATAACACAAATAGGCAGGACATTCCACCATCAAAGTTTGGACCGTGCAACTACTGCAAGAAGATGGGGCATTTTGCCAAAAGTTGTTTGGACAAGGCAGCAGGAAAACCATGAGCAAGCGAACTGAAGAACAAGGGCAATCAGCGAATGACCCTCATGGTAACTACTAACCTCAGTCCTTTCGAGGAAGAAAATATCCTCTAGTTGGACAGTTGTGTCAATGTTCATTGTACTCCAGTATTTGCCACTTTTAAGATATATCAGGCAATCTCAGTGGGAGAAGGAGTCTACACAGGAGATCATCAACCATTAAGCATTGCAGGAGTCAAGACAATACAGAT
This sequence comes from Selaginella tamariscina, assembly GCA_003024785.1. NCBI lineage: Eukaryota > Viridiplantae > Streptophyta > Lycopodiopsida > Selaginellales > Selaginellaceae > Selaginella > Selaginella tamariscina. The sequence goes on from PUQB01000025.1 coordinate 833,522, forward strand.
TCAACTCCAGAACGGTGAAATTGTCGACCTTCGATAGGTTCACTATATCCCCACACTCAGCGAAACTCTTATCTCGGTTGGGAAGATAGCAGATGCCGATTGGAAAGGTCAGATCGATAAGGACAAGATCACTTACACTGACAAGTAAGGAACCATAGTAGCATGTGGCTAAGGACATGCTGGGAACTATAGGCTAGACACCACATTGGTGATACCCAAGAAGAAGATCTTCTCCATAACTCTTCAACAATGGCATCAACAATTGGGACATGCAAACGAGGTAGTGATTCGAGCTGTAGCTCGAGACAAAGACCATTAGGTAGACTTTCAGGTACTTAGAGACAACCTTGAGTTTTGTGAAGACATGTTGGTTTGGAAGACAACATAGGCAGTCGTTCCCCAGTAAGGGCATTTGTTATAAGACCACTCAACCTCTAGAATTAGTGCACACAGACGTGTGTGGACCAATGCATGTTCAGTCATTGAACAGAAGGAGGTATTTTGTGACGTTTATAGATGATTATACTCGTTACATAGTGGTGAAATTCTTGATTAACAAATTATAAGTAGCAGAAATGTTTCGGCTATATAAGATTGCTACAGAAAACGTGTGGCAAAATTTGAAAATTCGCGTACTTAGGAGTGATAAAGGTGGGGAGTATCAAGCAAGTGTGCTCAAGAAGTTGTGCGAAGAATTTGGGATTCAGTAGCAGTTTATAGCCCCATACTCAACTTAGCAAAATGGAGTGGCAGAGAGAATGAATCGGACTCTAGTGGAGACGACAAGATGCATGCTTATGCATGTAGGAACACCACTCAATTATTGGGCAGAGGCCTTAAACACAACCAACTACATCCGTAATCGACTTCCTGCAAGCAGCATTGGTGGAGAAGTTCTATTCACCTGGTGGACTGAGAAGCGAGTCAGTTTGAAACACCTCTGTGTTTTTGGTGCCTAGCATATGCACACGTTCCAAACGAACTCCGTCGTAAGTTGGAGCAGAAGAGTAACATGTATATCATGGTGGGATATTGCCATGAGAGCAAGGCATATAGGCTTTACGATCCCACTCACCAGAAAATTGTTATGAGCCGAGACGTTAAGTTTAATGAGGATATGCTTTACAAGGATAAGTTTATAGTTCAAGTTAATCCAATGGCCTATATTCTTGAGGAAGAGCAGCCACAGGATCCACCAGCACATGGGCCTGATCCAGGGTGGATTGGAGAAGATCCAAGATTGCAGATTGCAGCAGATCCAGATTTGAGTGAGGAGGAGCACGAAAGTGAGGAAGAGATTCCTCCACTTCAACAAGCACCTCCATAGGTACCTAATCCATCCTGACCCATCAACACAATCACAAGAAGTGGGAGAATTAGTTACAAATCACGAAAGGCAAGAGAAGCTGATGAGTCTTCAACCTCCTTCTTCACCTCTAGGTATCCTCGGGAGCCCCGAATAGTGCATGAGGCGATGCAATCATAGGAGGCGGCAGAATGGAGGGCTACCATGGAGGAGGAATATGCTTCTCTCCTCAAGAATCAAGTTTGGGAGCTTGTTACTCTTCCCACGGTCGCCGCACTGTAAGTACCAAGTGGCTATTTAAGAAGAAGCTGGATGCACATGGCGAAGTACTCTGATACAAGACTTGGTTCGTTGCACGAGGATTCTCACAAATCGCTGGAGTTGACTTCTATGAGACGTATTCACTAGTGGTGAAGATGGCTTCCATTTGTCTCATTCTTCGGATAGCAACTAGATTGAATCTGGAGGTTCACCATCTTGATGTAAAGACTGCTTTCTTGTATGGAGAGTTGAAGGAAAAAGTCTACACTACACAGCCTGTGGTGCAGGGACAGGAACACAACGTTTGTCGTCTTCGAAAGGCCCTATATGGCTTGAAGCAATCACTGCGAGCCTGGTATGATTATGTAGACAGGTTTCTCACCTCCATCAGTTTCCATAAGTCCACTACATATAGAAATGTATATGTCTTTCAGCAAGGAGTGGACTTTGCATACCTAGCATTATACGTTGATGACAACATCATGGCCGCAAGCCAATTTCGGCTTGTTCAATTCTTGAACACCAATTTTGAACTCAGTTTAAGATCTCTGCAACCGGCAACCTATGCTAATGTTTGGGCATTCAGGTGTTCCGGGATAGAGCTGCAGGGGTGATTTAGCTATCTCAAGTACACTATGTGCAAAAGATACTTAAGAAGTACGACATGGCCGACAACAACCCCGTCAACACCCCCATGGACGTACACACACAGCTTTCAAAAGATCAACAGCCGACATCTGAGGAGGAGAGACGAGTCATGGCACATGTTCCTTATAGGCAGATAGTTGGTTATTTGTTATATCTAGCCATTTCTACTCGACTAGACTTGGCTTTGCAGTCGGAGTGGTTTCCAGGTTTGTAGAGAATCCAGGAGAGGCTCATTGGATAGCAGTCAAACATATCTTATGATACTTGCGAGGCACAGTCGAGTTTTGTCTCACATATTCAGCTAGTGGGAGCTCTACAGTAGATCACATGGTAATGGATCTAGTGGGTTTCACGTATTCACATGGAGACCAAGAAGTCCACTTCAGGATATGTGTTTCTTCTGGATGATGAGCTTATCAGTTGGATGAGCATACTACAACGAGTGATTGCACTCTCCTCAATGGAGGCTGAGTACATTTAAGCAACAGAGGTGGCCAAGGAAGCAACGTGGTTGATGAAGTTGCTGAAGAACATGGGAATTTCATTTCCAAGGCTGATCATAATTTACTGTGACAACACTAGTGCCATAGCTACTTCAGAGAACCCCAGACATCATGACAAAGTCAAGCATATCAATGTGAAGTACCACTTCATCCGACAAGAGGTTCAAACCGGAAACATCAAGCTCAAGCATGTGTTATTATCGATATGGTTGCAGATATTATGACCAAGGCCTTGAGCATGGATAATTTCCAGCGACACTGGTCTCGAATGACAATCTTGAACTCTCACCGCTGAGTGGGAGTGTTGAGATATCCAGCATGGAGTCCAAATGGAAGATATACTTATGGAGAACTACCATATATAGTTATAAAGAAAACTGTATAAATAATATCAAAAATACAAAAACATAGGTTAGTTGATATTTGGCTCCCTCGTGCTTTAACACCTTTTCGACACTATGGACTTAGTGGAGTTACGGCCTAAGCTATATATGGCCTAAACCATATATAACTGTTACAAAGCAGGCAACGACTGCTGTTTGGACAATGGTGATAGAGTACCTTCGAAATGTTAGAAAAAAATATGTATCACTTAAACTGTTTCTATATGTATTAAAAACATCATATATAATCTGATTATATAATATCAACAACTCGTTTGTATGTTTTTACTTCCTTCTAACAGGAACACCACTTGTATAATTGTATACGACTGTGTATCGACACCCTAACTACTCAGAAGAGATGAATCTAAGATATTCTAAGAATATACTCCAACACAAAATATGTTTGGTGTTGGCCCAGGTGGCAGGTAATGTATACCCCTGCTTAACATTGTCTTATATGCAGACACTGGCACTTGATGCCACAGCGTAGTGAGAGAATGGTGGAGGCAGAAAAGCGAGAGGTAAGCATTCCTAATTTTCTGGATTTGTTCATCGATTTTTTGGTTTACAGGCTGCACTTATTTGGTTCCTCCTCATCACCAAACAAAGAAGTTGCACGATGTCTAAATTAATATGCATGCTTGAAGATGAGCCTGTAGTTAGTGACCCAAGAATGAGCCAGTTTGAATATGATCTCCAAGCTACAGGTAACCTACTATTGTTGGAGATTTAATCATGTATGTACTTGCAGCCTTCTACATAGTGGAACCTTTCCACCACCTACGTGCAGTTTCGGATAAAGATGAGGAATTTCACCAACAAGCCATTGAAGCAGCGAAACGCAACGATGATATCGCTAACTGAGGTGAAACGTGGACTATCTTTCAAGGAAGACGTGGAACTTGTGATGAAGAAAGTCATCCATTCATACTTGTTCGTGACACTGCTGCTGCAATGAATGTAATCAGGTCAACTCAGGGTCAACGAGCTTGGAACCTCAATCCCTCCCACGGAAACAACAACAGCTGGTTATTGCTGCTCTACCAAGGCCTAGAATGATGTTGTCTCAGGTACTGCATCAAAGGTCTACTGAGTGCACATCTTCGGTACCTTGGAAGACTGCTGAGTATAGATTACAGCCGAACCACCACGGAAGATGCTTGCTGTGCGAACAGAGCAGTCCCGCACTTCGTTGCTGATGAACATGGCTAAATAAGAAAGAATGAGCTTATTATGCTCGGAAGCAGATCAAAAGAGATGGTACAAAGTACGTGAATGCTTCCATCTCAGCTGGGCCTTGTGAGCCTTGCTTTCTTGGGAAGCAATATAAATTCCCGTTCTGTCCCATACAGTCTGCTCCATAACCAAGGCCCTTCTACTTGAATGTAGATGCCCTGCTTGGGCATCCGCGGTGGTTCCTAAAGCAACCTAGAGCTTTCTGATGTTTTAATTCACCACAAATCTGTGGTGGATTTGTCCTAAAGTTCAATGTCAATGTTGCATTACAGCAGCCAATTTGTTACAAATTGCTACGCGATGCAAATCCCTGCTACATGTCTCAGAGGGCATGGCTGCTGCACATTCCAAGCTGAGATCAAGGTGAAGTAAATACTTGCAGTCGTTTCTGAAGTATGCTTCATACTGCATATGAGGCTCTGCCGGTGCCATGGGCTGCTTAAGTCGAGTATTTCACATGGTATTGAATGTGAACTTGGCCCACCATGCAAGCTTTTCTAGCACATCTCGCCATTGGTGTTCGATACGCTGCTCCAGAGTGAGAGCCAAAACATGGAATACAAGAATTACCTGATTCCGTGTTGATTTTCCCTTGACGAAGGGAGTCTTATCCGCGTCTGGCCATGTTGCTAGCAATATCAAGCTCCACAAGGACATGTTCAGCAGCAAAGTCGGAACGTATACGTTGGGGCCTACCAAAGCACTGCAGTATCCTGAGTATATTGTATCTGCTCGCTTGTTTGTGGAAATATTGGCTGCGACAATATAATGGGATGCTCCATGTGCACTCTAAAACCATAATGAGATAGTTTGTCGCAGAACAAACAAGAAAGAAAACATCAAGACAACTTAGACTAAGTTGAAAATGAAGACAAACATTACTTACAATCCATGTCACTCATGACTTTTCTAGTCTAGCGACGTTGTCTAGGAGTCGCAGAGAATTTTGCTTCGTCTGGGATTATAGGGTTTTGGGTAGTCTGCCAATAAATGCATGTTTCCCAGTACGCTCGGCTGATCAAGGCCTGCACGCAGTCGAGGATCCATGCCCAGATTCTGGGCACCAATTCAAGCACTACCTTCGTCTCCAATCTCCTGGTAGACACGTACGGCAAATGCGGGAGCCTGGGCGAAGCGCGCGCCGAGTTCCAGCGGATCGTCAGCCCCAACGTCTTCTCTCGTGGATCCACAACGACGCTCTCGACGAGGCGAGGTGGCTCCATGCCGCAATGCCGGGCAAGAGCCCGATCTGCAGCAGTTATACAGGCTCTGTCGCAGCGAGGCCTGCTTGATCAGGTATTAGAACTGTGTGCTTGAGGGGTCCCCACAGCGTGATGCAGTCTGCTGGACAGCCATGCTGCAGCCTTGTGCTGACAATGGGAAGCAGCGCTGGCAAGCCTAATGATACCACTGCCATGGCTGCCACTGCGCAGACCGGGCGCATCGAACAAGTCAAGCAGATGTTCGATTCCATGGCCATACGCAACGACGACCCTTGCGCCATGGATGGGCAACTGCAGCAAGCTGCCACGGCGTTTTGGCTAATGCCGCAGCGCCGCATTGTCGTCTGGAACGCCATGATAGCTGCCTACGGTGAAGTTGGCGACGTAGCTCTATTTGCCATTTATATGAAAATATTTAACATAAAACCTTTATTATTATACTTGGGTTCAACGGCCAGTGCCATGTAGGTTTAGAATTTAAGTAGCTGTTGATACCGAAAATTGATCGTTATATTTGATACAGTGTATTTAGTTTAAAATTACATACGATGTATTTTAATTCATTATACACTTCATATAAAAATATTAAATATAAAAACTTTATTAGAAGAACTGCAAAAGTTCTAGTGTATATTTATATTCTGTATACAAGCGCATATGAAGTAAAACACAGCAGGAAGTGCCATTGCAGAGAAGGGTACTTTGGGGAGAATGTACATATGTAATATACTTGAATATTAACACGCTTATGTTTGACTCAGTGTGATAACTGTTAAGTAAAGCGATTTTATTATTAAAAGTTGTAAGAAATTGAATATCTTCACCGTTTGTGTATAAACAAAATTTTATAAAAACTATAGTTAAATTTAATAACTATAAAATTGTAATGCCCTAATTAGGTTACCACGTCAGCTAATATACTTTGAATATGCTGCTAACAAAGACGTTTACCTCGTTTTTACCTCTGCCTTATGACATGATGTAATACGTTTAGGGCTTATGCATTGTGTATTGATGATAACGTGGCATTCCACCTAAGCATGAGTGCTATTTACTGTTTAATTAGTATTAATCTTAAAATGTAAAAGAGATTAGCCAGATAAATATAGTAATTAGCATATTTAAGTTTCTCAAATGTGAGAAAATGTGAATGTACATGCATGTGTATGTGTGTGTATCTATGGCATATATTATGGAGATTAAGTGCAAAATCACACATTTTTATTTCTTATTTATATGTTTGCGCTCAAATAAATTTATTTTAATATTAAAATTTTTTCTAGGGATAATTTAATTTTAAATTGATATTTTTTTTCCATATTTTATACTATGAGAAAGCTTAAATTAACAAAAAATAATTTAGTTTTATGCAATAAATAGAATTTATTTATTCATAAATTAATGTGAAAATGTAAAAAATATAAAATAAATTTAAGAACTGAAAAAATATAATTATAAATATAAAATAAGAAAGCAAGGAGCTTAACTTATATAGCTTTTTTATACTATATTATTATAATATTAAATTTGAATAAACTAATTTAATTTAAATAATATACTAAGTATAAAATTTAAACAAGCTATATATTTGGTTATTGTCTTATAAGTTGAGTACTGAATTTCTTTTATTATTAAAATAAATAATATAAATTTAAATATAAAGATAAAAAATAAAAATGTACGATTTTGCACTTACATGAATTAATTAACACATTGAATCTCCATTGTGCATGCCATTGACATATATATACACACATGCATACATTTTTCACATTTCTGAAGCTTAATTTATCTTAAATACATTAATTAATATATTTATTTGGTTAATCTCTTTTTAAATTATAAGGCCCACTTTCCATTACCAGGTGATTAATTACCTTAACTAATTAAATGAATTTACTATGAATTTTGTTTTTTTTTGCCAATTATTGGTTATTTATTTACACTTCCGTGCCATTTACATGGCTTTTTTAGTGGCAGCCAAATAACTTGGCATTTTTGCCTAATTGTATGGCTAGCAGACATAATTTAATGACACGTATACTAAAATTAATTAATTAAGTTTTTCTTTTTTAACTCCTAAAACAAATTAATAAAAAGCGGATAAACATTAAAAGATATAGGACTTCAAAGTAAAGAGCAAGTGGAAGATTCATCAAAATATCACTCGTTTATATGTAAGATATTATGCACAAACATATGTTATTTGATATACTTATTTTGCATAAAGAACATAAGTTAATGTGGATAATATATAGAGTCTTTAGAAAGTATTTTGTATAACACAGAGACAAATATGTGTGTGTTTATCTCTTTTTATATATATATATATAATTAATATTGTTTCATTCATACTTAGTATGTAGTAATAAAAATGATATAAGTATTATAAGAGATTAATAAAAGCATGCATAATGTTATATTAAATTTAAATAAATAATATAATATAACATTAGTTTATATATGTACATATTTATATATAGAGAGAGAGTGAAAAAGAAGAGATCTATATAATTAATAAATAATCAAATAAACAATTCTTATGTATAAATAGGTATACATATATATGTACATGAATATATAATTTTATATGTATGTATTATATATATACATATAATATATATATGTAAAGTATATAATAACTTCTCTCTTTACACACTCACATGTTTGTGTATAATATATATATATATATATATATATATATATAAAGAGACATTAATAAACTATAATTAATGATTCTATATATGAAAATAATAATGAAGAGTTGGAGTTTTAATATTTTTTTTAATTAAAAATACTAAGTAGGTGGACATTCATTGCATAATATGTATTGTATAACATATAATATATTAAAAACCGTCTTTATAATAACCAGTTAAATAAAAATTATGCATTAGTAATTTATTATTTAATTCAATTAATCATGTAATAACTGATGTTTAGGTGGCATGCCACGTGATCACCATAAACGACGTCACTTGACATATAAGCCCTAAACATATTGCATCAATATTATGCTTTCTGTTTGTATATTGGTGAAATTGTTGTCACACACAAATACACACGCGCGCATCTACTTAGATCATGAACGTTTTAATCTTCAAATCAGACAAAGCGAAAAGGATGTGCATGCACACGTAATGCCACTTTTGTGCGCAGTTTATATACTACTTGTTATATTTCAATTGTGATATCCATAATTAAAGACAAATAGATTTACCCGTCAAATAAATAAAATTATAATAATTTTTTAATTAATTAATTAAAAATTTTAAACTAGTTAAAAATAATGTCTTTTTAAATACCAGATTAATTGGACTTAGCTTCTTCTTTCAATAATAAAAGAATCTAACGTATTAATGTAAAACCTTGTATACAAATTTATCATGTATTAAATATTGATTGTTATACTGGATTTGATTTAAAACTTGAATCGGAGGTGTGAAACTCAGCAGAGTTCTAGGGTGTTATAGTTCTCCCAGGAAGTGCCATTGCAGATATGTAATAACATGCTATATATGACTCAATGAAGTCTGTGACAGGGGAGAAACTAAATTATGTTATTAAAAGTAGTAAGAAATTCCAAGTAGACTGCATAACAAGAAATTTATAAATGCATAATAATTTTTTTAATTAAAATTGAAAGGGGAAAATGTGATTGCCTTAATCAATCAAAACATTCATTAGTGATCATTCATCTAGTGGGATTGATCATTTCGGGAACAAAGAAGCTTCAGTAAGTTAGATTTCAGACAAGTTTCAAAACAGGGTGAGGGATGAGCCACACGTGACTCCCAAGAGTATAATGGCTGAAATTAGACGAGATCATGGAGTCTATCTCCTACGACTTGGCTTGGAAAGGGAAGAAGAAAGCTGTTTAATAATTCATATGGATTGTGAAGCTGCATACTCTAACATGAGAGGTTATAAAATGTTGTTTTGAGAAATAATCTTGGTTCTGTTCTGGATATTCAGTAAGATGATACAAGTCGTTTTAAGGCTTTTCTTAACGTATCATGCTTCCATCTCAGGCTTTCAATATTGTAAGCCTCTGATTGGATTGGATGGGACGCGCATCAAATCCAAATACTTGGGATGCTTGCTCATGGCAACTGATGTGGATGCAAAAGGGCAATTGTTTCCATTGGCATTTGCGGTTGCAGATGCTGAGAATCGTGAAAACTAGCTCTGGGTTTTAGAGCATTTGAAGAGGCTCGTCAACACAAATCACCCATATGCTTTAACCTACACATTCCTCTCAGATCGACAAAAAGGTGTTCTGGACGCTGTATCTTTGATCTTTCCAAATGCTTATTATGGGTTTTGCATGAGACATTTCTTAGAGAATTTTCGGAAAACATTTAAAAATATTGAGTTGGTTCACCTTCTTTGGAATGTTGCTCAAGCATTGACTCATCGTAATTTTGAAGAAGCTCTAGCGGCCATTCGAGAGAAAAATAGAGCTGCTATTGATTGGATTCTGGCTACTGTTGAACCAAAGTTTTGGGCATCTGCATGGTTTGAGGAAAGCATTTAACCACAAACATCTCTGAGTCTCTAAATGCTTGGCTTTTGGAAGCTCGAGACAAACCAATCCTTGCTATGCTCGAACATATCCGACAAAAGTTGATGAACTGGTTTTATGAGCGGAGGACAGAAGGTTTATCAAGCAAATGTGAGGTTGATGAGTTCAAGCTAGTTGACACAGCAGAGAAAATCATTCATGATGCTCTTTCACGTGCAAGATATTATGTTGTCTCACCATCTGATGCAAATGTTTTCAAGATTCAAACAGACAAGCATATTCGAGTGGTGAACATATTTCAAAGAAGTTGCAGTTATTATTCATGGCAGAGATTAGGATTACCATGTGCCCATGGGATTGCAACCATCCTATGGAAAAGGGAGTGTGTTCAGAATTATGCTCATCCCAGTTTTTTGGTGGATTCTTATTGCAAATCATACATGGGAGTCATTTACCCACTAGATCTTTAGGAGTTGGAAGTTGATGACTTGAAGCCTTCAAACACTCGCAGACCTCTTGGATGTCCAAAGAAGAAGCGAGTTCGCATAGAGAATAAAGAAGAAAAACGAGCATTTCATTGTAGTCGGTGTGAACAATGTGGCCACAGCTGTCGCACTTGTACCGCAGCAATTTAAATTTGAATTTTACGTAATTTAATCACAAAAATAGATTTTTTTCATTTATTTATACTGTTTGACAGTTGAAAAGAGCCTTCTGACAAATTAAAAGACTTCACAAGGGCCTTTTGACAATTTCAAAACTTTAAGAGGCCTTTTTACAATATTGTAATATTTCGAGGGCCTTTTTAACAATTTTCCCTAAAATATTTTCCAGGGTAGACTTCATGCATAACAGTTGTGATATATATTTGATTGGTTGACAACTGGAATAGTTATTTCAAAATGTGAAGTTTAGTTGTTATTTACTTTTATTTTTAATTCCAATACAATCAAACACAGGTTATGAAATAGGTCGTTTCAATCTCGGTGACACTACAAAATAAAACAGTGCGCGAATACTTTGAACTTTGGAGTTTTTTATTTTCGAAACTAATCCAAAATTTGGAATAATTTATTATATTTCATATTGAAACTAATAAAACGGCACAGAAAAATACATTGACTGGTTAAATAAATAAAATAATAAATTCTTAGATTAATGTCACTAAACCAGTTGGTTTTCTAAATCATGAACGTTAAAAGAGTGAAGACATCGTTATTTGACAAATAAAATATTTTTAACAATGTGATTGTGATGTACATTGAAGATGTCATAACCCACCAATAATACTACAAAGTATAATGTACAACACAACAACAATACACGGATGTGCGTGTGTGAAACTTCTAGAGTAATATATAAGTGCATCAAGCTACCCACAACAAGAATTAAGTGACATGTAATTGTTTAATTAATTAAATGAGGAGTTTAAACTAACTTAAATTTTTTCAATTTAGAACTAAATGCACCACCAAGTTCCTGCACAAGTATCCACCACTTGCCATGTCTATGAATGACTAGATACTTGCCATGATAAAGCCATTTTAATAAAATAAATAAAAAATCTAAACCTTATATTCGTATTAAATATATTGATTTATTGTATACTATCTAAATACATAAAGAAGCTCTATTCATGGTATTGATGATATCAAATGGGGCAACGTGGCTTGCAAGTGGAAAGAACTTATAGAAACCAATCGAGTGAAAAAGAAATCCTAAATAATGTTGAATTCTTGTTATATACAGACAATTGTTTTATAGATGCTATAGATTTTAAAATGATGTATGTATAGCAAATTTAAAGTTTATGATTAAAAGTTATAAATAGGTATTCCGTGTGACATCACAAGTTGAATAGATTTTAGCTTATTCACATCGAAAAGTTCGTGTTAAAACTTCTATATTTATTATCTACATCATATAATTATCACTATACTCGTCAAATAATATTATCATAATAACCTTATAAGTCAATGACGTCTGGCGGTAGAATATTCGCATAAAGTGACATCACATAGCCATTGATTCATCCAAAGTGACGTCACATGTTATCAATTTCAACTAATATTGTGTGTGAGTGCAATAATTATTTTATGTGTAATTTTTAATTAATTAATTAAAGGATTTTTAACTAAGTTAGAACTAATGTCTTTTTAAAATCAAATTAAATGGACTTTTGCACCACCGAGTGTCGAGCACTTGCCACGTTTATGAATGTGTAAAACCAGCCGTGACAAAACCATGTCACGACACAACGTGACCATTTTAATAAAAAAATCTTAATATACTAATATATAATATAACAAATGACATGATAAAACCTTGTATAAAAATTACATTAATGTGATAAATTCAGATTCCAACCATGATGTAATATACTATTATACATATATTATTCTATAGAAAATATATACTATCTCAATACATAAAGAAGCTACTATGTAACTGTTCACCTGTAAACCATGACTACATGTTTGGGTATGTATGTGTGTGTAGATGTACACACACACACACACACACATATATATATATATAATTGTAATACTATGTATATGTGCATTCTTTTCTGTATTAGTATAGTCGTTTATAAAGTATAAATATTTATAACATAAGTATAAAATTCTTGAAGTGTACACTGTATGTAGGTTTGTGCATAAAAAATAATTTAGATATACTTAAATTTAATACCCATAAAATTTTGATTTATTTCATTGTATTATACAAAGTTCAGTATTCAAAGTATTTAAATTCAAAACTTTAATATTCATTTGGAAAAGCCATTACAATTCAAAACTTTGATATTCACTTGGAAAGCCTTTGCAGTCATACACGCTAGTTTACGTGGACAAGTGGAATAGTTATTGCAAAACTTGGTTAGCTTTTATTTATTTATAGCTATTTTATATTAACTCCAAATGAATATAAGATCGTTTTAATCTACAAAGTTAAATGCACATATTATTTAGATTTTGCAGTTTTCAATTTGAAAGAATTCTATATCTTTAAAATCGTATTAAATATTTATATTTAATATTCTATAAAAAGCAATTTTAATTTAATATATTTCACATTCAAACTAATAAAACCGTACAGACAATAGATTTACTCGGCAAATAAAATAAAATAAAATAAATTCTTAGCTCGAATGTTGGTGTTCTAGAAGTCATTGACCTTTTCCAATAAGAAAAGAGTGGCAACGTAATGCTAGTGGTTGCTGATCCACATTGTTTGACAAATCAATTATTTTTAATTGTACATTGAATATGTCATAGTCACTAAAATCGCACTACAATATATTGAAAAGTGTAATGTACAACAATATCCACACACACACACGTCCGTGTGTGTGTGTGTGTGTGCATTGTGTGCAAGGTACTGAAAACTTCTATAGTAATTATATACGTGCACCTACCACAAGAATTGGGTGACATGTAATTGATTAATTAATTAAATGAAGAATTTTAAACTAGCTTTAGTTAAAAAACTAAAGCCACATTAGTTGGACTTAGCTTCTTCTTTCACCACCAAGTTCCTCCACAAGTATCGCCCGCTTGCCATGTCTATGAATGTCCAGAAAGCAGCATTTGCCTTACTAGATACCTGCCATGATAAATATAATATAATTAATGCCATGATAAAACCTTGTAATATTAAATAAGTATTAATCTAAATACATTAATGTATAACTGATGTATAAATACCATATGTGGGTTCTTAAATTTAAATTTATATATATTTGCTGTATATTTTGAACAGTTTCGATTGCAATGTGATACATACCTTTTGAAACAGTGAGGAATCCGTTTATCTTCTTCTTGGGGAGCAATCTCTTCGCCGTTGGATATAGATTTCCATGCGAAGTACCCAGCCATAGCCGCGGAGAGGAACACAAGTATGAATCGTAATGGACACATCCCTGCAATATATATCGAATCGAATACTTCTATATAATCCTTTGAATTCAAGCAGCTCGAATATAAACTATTTGAATCTGAGATGCGATTCAAAATTCGGGAGATGCAACCTAAGGGGAATTGAAGGAGGAAGAAGAAAGGCAGGCCAGTGCAAGTGGAGCAGTCAATTGGAGTGTGCCACGTGGACGGTGGGCCTGACCCGTTTTATGCTTGGCACACGGTTTGGTTGTTGACCAAACTTAAGCCTAAAAAAAGGTTTAAAAAAAGGTATATACTCATTTTGTTCCTAATTAAATATACTATGAATCTTTATTTTAGGGTTAAGTATTAAAACATTATAATAGAAAATATAATAATGTATCTTCATAGTATATAACATATATAACATGTATTATATAATTTATATAAACACAATATAAACAGTTTGACATAATTATATGCATAAGAACATCAATTTGATTTTGTATAATATTGCTTGGATGTTTATAAAAACACTTTTATGAATTAAACACAAATTCATAAGTAAAATACATCCCTATGAATTGTCTAGTGCAACATTATGCACACCTAGAATAATATATATGGATTTAAAAATGTACAGTAAAACTTGTCTAAATTAATATTATTTAATTATTAACTTTTATTAATTAATATAAAATGCTGGTAACAATATATATAATAAATACAAACAAGCTTGTTTCAAATTTAAAAAAACATATGAAAATATTAAAGTATTCATACATTTAAATTAAAATATTCTATTTTACCCCATAATATTTTGTTTGATTTAAATATAACAAAATATTAAAATATTTGAAAATATTTGAAATTTATTTCACAAAACCAAGTTAAGATTATCTACAGTCCAACGTGGCAAAGTATCGTTGACCCGAACGAGAGATATGGAATGGTCAACTTTCCTTTAGTGTGAAATAATATAAATTAACATAATATTATGTGTATACATATATACTGTTCTAAACACCTATGGACATTTAAATATTATATATCTGTAAGATAGCTACGTATCCAAATAAATATATAAACATTTTAAAAATTTTCATGCATCACTATATGCTTCATAGTGATGCTTAACAACTATAATATAATCTAATTTAACGAAGACTTTTGGATGTAACTGTTAACTTAATTTATACATTCAAATTGTTTGAATTATTTATATTTTTTTAATAAATCTGAAAAATAGCTAGAACGATACCATACTTATTTTTGCAAGAAATTTATTTATAATTATTTTTACTATATATATGTTAAGCGCTTTATTTGTTTCTTTTGTTTATTATTTTATAATTTTGGAAGCTTCCAAATTAAAAGCAATGTATATAAAATATAAAGAAGTTTCTATACAGATGGATGATCGCCAGATGTAGAACCAAATGAAGAGGCTCCAAAATCTTCACACTAAAGAATAAACATTGTTATAATTATCAATATTATATTAATTATCAAAACAATGTGAAATATTTAGTTTATTAGAGAAAATTATGATTAATTCAAATAATAGTTTTAAATATGAAAATCCATACGTGTGTTTGAGCCTTATTGATAGCTATTACTTGTTTTATAAATGTTAAAGAGCTTCACACGCGCACACACACACATATTTACACACACAAAACATTAAACATGTTGAGAGAAACGGGAATGTACGAACAATTTACTCACAAGTCTACATGCAACAAGTATTAGTCCTTGGATTATTTTTTTATATTTGGATTATTTATATATATGCATGCATGTACGCACACATGTATAGTCTAATATTAGTATATAATTATGTGTTAAGAGGTTGAAGGATTATAGACACCGAATATATGCAGATGCCCATGCAAATACGTATAACCTGAACGATAATTAAATGGTATTGCTACCGTCTCTCTCTAACATTTCCATGTTGTAAATTATTCTAGGATTTTAATATATCCTTTTACCACATGTTATATATTAATTATGTATTAAAAATTATTGTGTTAATAATAAATCTGTAATAATATATTTTTCATATTTTGGTAACAATAAATCTTAAAATTTTGAACTAAAAAAAAAGGGTTTTTCATATATTTTTCACATTCTAGCAATATAGAATCTTAAATTTCTTTAAGATGTTAGGTTATTTAATATAATTGCAAAAATTTATTATTTATAAAGCACTGTTTAACATTGATTTGTTTTCATTCTTAAAATTTATGATACATGTAATAATAATAATTTTATGTATGTAATAACGATAACACTCATCAAAATAAGATATAACTTAACAATTTTTAACAAAATCAAGTGAAAGTATAAGCAATAATTTTTAATAAAATTAAATAAAAATATATTATAAAATCTTTGCATACAAGCACTTAATGTATCAGAATAATTTATGTTAAAGTGTAAGGCCTATTCACACCACACATCGAGTTGTGAACATTGCATTAGCTGTTATTAACTTAATGTTATTAGTTAATGTCATTGATTTTTCACACCAGCATTAGTTAATCACAACATTAGAGAATTTTAGTTAATGTAACTTAATTTAATTTAATAACTTTATATTAAAAGCTCAAATTTTGTATTTTGTTTACACTGTAGTTACAAGGTATTTAAGGAGTTTTTCACATACAATATCTCCTCCTTGTTCATTCTGTTGTACTCTATCCTTGTCTTCTTCAACGGGTTCAGCTTTCGGCAAATTTAACTCGCGCAGTTCTTCATCAACATTTACATCGCCAATATCAATGAGATAATTATGTAGTACACAACAGGCATAGACAATATCAGGAACAACGTCAGGTTGCATTTGGATCTTTGAGCCAAGTATTTGGAACTTTCCTATACAAAAACTAGTCAGAATTCACATTCGAATGCTTTTTTATACGTTTTAGAAGTCCAAAATTACACTCCATGATCTGATGAGCTTTTGAAAGGTCATTGTTGAAGAACTTCTTGAAGATTGAAAGGTTTTCACCCACTTGTCTTGCACTTGTCACCATCACGTTCAAACCCGAGCTGACATAGAGAAGTTGAGATCCTGTCTCATTTCTCCTTAGCCGAAACCATCTTTGCACGATCAACACAGCCATCGTAGTAGCCAAACTTTGTAGCTTTCGCTCTGATCAAAGCCATAACCTTGTCATGGCTCCAGTTGGCCTGCCTGTCTCAAGCGTTTTTGCCAGCTACTCTGAGACCCAGCTGAGAAGCTGAAGAGTTGACGTTCAGGCTGAGTTGAGAAGCTAAAGAGCAAATGCACTCCTCTGTAATGGTGATTGCAAGTTCGTCTGTTGGTAGTAGTTCCCCCAGTTGTTCCTCTAAAAACGAAATGCATATATATGCTCAGCTATTTACAATGTGGGAGGAGCTTACTTTGTAGTTGCTTGTTTGGAGCTCTCGCCATTTCCACACCCTAATGTAAATCCTAAGGCCTTGGCATTAAGTTAATGCCAAATTTTACAAAAAAAACATTAGTTGAACATTATCTTCTAATTTAATTTTTGACTGGTGTGAATAGATTTGAATTAACAAATGACATTACATTATGTTTTAAAAATTTAATGTAATATTCAAGTTGGTGTAAAGACAATTATTTTAAATTTAACTAATGATTACAACTTAATGTGTGGTGTGAAGACAATTGCTTTAAATTTAACTAATGCTCACAACTTAATGTGTGGTGTGAATTGGCCCTTAGATTAATAATTATCATCAATTGATGTAATTTTAATATATGAAAATAATAACAATAATTAAAAGAACTCAAAAAAAAGTAACACAAATAATAAAAGAAAAAGCTATATGAAGCATCATATAAATAAAACATCATTAAATGGAAATGTGTTAACATAAGGGATTTACATTTTTTTTAAAATTTATTTTCACTTATATTAAGGTTTTCAGGTGAAAGATGTAGACATAAAGAATTTGTCTTATTTTAGAATTTTTTATATCACACATCTTAAATCTTTTTTAAAAAATATTAAATTAAAAATTCATGTCCCACATCCTAAATCTTTTTTAAAAAGTATTAGAATTAAAAGAACATATCAAATAATTCATTTTTAGAAAGTATTAAAATAAGAAGGGCATATAGGAAAAAAGGAGGTGTATTTTGCAAATTAACTACAATTATTTATAATTTTTAGAGTATATCAATTAATAAAAACATTAGGTAACATTATTTATGATATGATTTAAATATTATTAAAGTAAACTTTCAAAATATAACACAATTGAAAAATTATATTTTTAATATTTTAGAAAATATACATGTAAATATCCTATGGTGGATATGATGCATACATTTGTGACATTCACATATGACAAGATTAGCATTGTGGCCTTATATAAATATGGGGCTTCCAGTGGCCCTAACCATTACTTGAATTATCATTTGGTGAAGAAGTTGGGTATTTTTTGTTTGTGCCTATCAACTTTAGCCTTATTGTTTTTCTTAATCTTTAGTTTTTTCTTTTTCCCTTTCTCATGGCAAAGTGGCATGTGATGTATGATGCCTTGCACATGGCAATAACAACACAAACTCATCTTCTTGAAGAGTTGGTTCATCATCCTCAACCTACACCTCAAGTCACCGTTGCTGCACCAAGCCCTTGGTCAGAGGTGCAAAAGCTAGTTGAGCTTCCCACTTGTCTTCAAGGTGTGGCACTTCAATGGTACAATGGTTTGGCTTCTTAATCACCTCTTTGGCAAAGTTGGGCAACTCTTCTTATAGCCTTGAAGCAAGCCTTTGGGAAACCAGAGGCTTCAAAAAATGCTTTGCAGCAATTGCTCGTCTTTGTCGCAAACCAATAGAATCTATTTAGCACTTCGGGATTCAGTTTCAAAATTTGGTATTACGAGTTGATCCAAACATGTTAGAACGAAGGAAGATTGGCTTCAGCCTTGAATGATCATGTGATGGTGTAGGCAGTCAATAGTCATTCCTATATGGACCTAGAGGAAGTCCTTCTTGCTTGTCAACATTATGAAGCGGTAGTGCAAGGGGTGCTACCTGATCTTGCTCCTTCTACATCACCTTCTTCATCTCCTTCAACTGTTGTGCCCATGGAGATTGATACACCCACAATTCTTGGTGATGGCTGTGGGCGTGCTCATGGATGTAGAGGTTGGCATGGTCATGATGGCCAAGGACGTGGTATAGGGGCACGTGAAAGTTTGGTTTGTTAGGCCTGTTTAGACCAGTGTGCTCGTTTTCCTGATTGGCGTCCTCCTGCCTTTGAGGCTATGGGTGCTGTTCAAATTCTTGAATATGTAGGAGAGCCTATGGTGCCATTGGAATTTTTTGATGAGGGTTTAGAAAACTTGTAGTTACACGATCAATGGAGGCTTTTCATGCATCCTCTCTTTTTGTCCCTCCTAAAGTTTTTCTCTCTTCCCATCTTCATGGGGTACACCTTCATTCTTCTCCCTTGTTCACTTTATATGGTAGCCTGCTAGGGTATCGATGTCTATCCTAGTTGACATCGATGCTAGCATTTCCACAATCAGAAGATCAACTATTCGTTTGTGTGTGGGTTTGAATGAGTCTACAGCTCTTACTATTCAGATATTGTACGAGAATGGTCATTCTTGAGTGTTTTCCAACTGTGCCATGAAGATGCCCATTTGTGTTGGGGCTCTTTTTCTTCATGCTTTTACCTTTTGGGTTGTTCTTGCTCAAGTTTTTGACATGATCCTTGGGTGTGAATGGCTTTTAGCGCAATGAACAATATGTGATCTTCGGAAGGCTCCTCCTTGGCTTTGTCTTCCTTCCAACATCATTCCAATGAAACCTGTTCCTACAATGATGGTGGCAACTACGGTTGCTGTTGAGGATCCTCTTCCATCCCAATGAGAAGCTAATATTCATGCGTTGAAGGTAGAATTCCAAGATTTGTTTCAGTTGGGCTTGTTTTCTAGTGCGAAGATTACCACTCGTCATCATATTCCCATAGACAATGCATCTCCGATCAAGGTTTTGAGACGTCGCTATTCTCTCAAGGAGCTTATAGCTATGAAATCTGTTATGGATGATATGCTACAGAAGAAGATGATTTGCCACCTTTTAGCCCATGCGCTTGTGAACCTCATCTTGTGGATAAGCTGGATGGTTCTCTTTGTTTTTGTGTTAATTATCGCATGTTGAACGATTTTACTATCAAGGATGTTTACTCGCTTCCTCACACTGCAAATATGTTGGATCGTTTGGGGAAAAGTCATTGGTTCATCAAGTTAGATGTGGCATCTGATTATTGGCAAGTTCCTATGTAGCTAAATGACGTTTTGAAAACTGCTTTTTTGCACACCTTTTGGCTTATATGAGTTTGTGGTAATGCCTTTTGGTATTACTTTTGCACCTGTCACATTTCAATGGATGATGGATGAGGTGTTGTCAGATATGCCAAAGATCATTATGAACTTCATTGATGATGTGCTAATTCATTTTGTTTGGAGCTGGAAAGGTCATCTTCGTGATGTCTATCACATCCTTGTTAGACTTTGTACAATGGGATTAAAGCTTAAGCGCTCCAAGTGTCTTTTAGGAGCCACGGTGACAGCATACTTGGGCTATTGTGTTTCTTGAGATGGTCTTAGTGTTGACTCAGACAAATTGAAGGCAATTGCTAATTTCCATGAACTTTGTTGTGTTTATGAACTTCAATTATTCTTGGGGAAGATACAATATTTTGGTCGGTATATTCCTTATTTGTCTGACACGACTACTCTTGTGAGTCACCTTCGTTTTCTGAAGGTGGTTGCTACTTGTCAAGTTGCTTTTTTGAAGTTGAAGAAGTACTTGGTGTCTCCTTCACTGTTGCAGTATCTAGACTTATCTTGACCCTTCATTTTATGTGTGGATGCTTTGGATGAGGGTCTTGGTGGTATTCTCATGCAAGAAGATGATGTTCAACATAGGCATCCAATGGCATTCGTGAGTCATTCTCTTCTTCCCACTGAAGTGAATTATTACTCCACATCAGAAGTTTTCCAAGCCCCAAACATTTGTAAATAGGTGTTTTACAAATGTTTGGGGCTTGGAAAAACTTCATGTTTATTTGCATGGTTCCAAGACTTTGTTAGAGTGTGATCATGCGGCGGTGACCTCTCTTCTAAAACAATGCAATTTGGAGTGTTTGGCATGTTGAGCTCTTTGTGCACAGATTTATGATTTTGAAGTTTGTCATCAGCCATGGTGGATGCGGATGCTCTTTCTCGTGCTCCAATGTCTCCACCAGATCATTTGATCAATGAGAATGATTCTCTTTTGTCACAATGTCCTCAAGTTGTTAGCCTAGATGATCTTTTACCTTCTCTGGATGAGGTGCGCATAGCCCAAGCCACAGAATCGTGGACTCAACGGTTGTTAGATGCTTTTCAAGATCCTCAATTGCGTGTTATCATCAATATCATCAATAGTTTCATCTCTAGGATGAATTACTTTATTTTGTGCAAACTGATTCAAGTGCTCCACTAAAGCTGGTGGTCCCTTTCAATTTTGTTCCTTGATTCCTTGTTGCATTCCATGATTCGCCTTTGCTTGGAAGTCACTTAGTGTGTTGGAAAAGCTTTGGCAAGCCTTCTATTGGCCAAGTCTTTGTGTGAATGTGATTCAGTACGTACAAAGTTGTTCTATTTGTCAACATTGAAACACACCTACTACATCACCAGCAGGATCATTGGAGTCTATCCAAGTTCATTGCCCATTTGAGTTAGTGGCATGTGATATAATGGGAGTGTTTCTTACATCTCAGTTAGGTTTTCATTATATTATTGTGCTTTTAGACTACTTGACATGATGGGTTGAAGTTGCACCCTTTCTTGATCAGACTATTGCAGTTGTTGTAGATTTCCCTTACTCTTGCATGGAGTGACTTCTTTTTCGATCAAGGTTTTGCCTTTATTTTAGAATTGCTACAAGTGTTGGCTAGGTGTTGTGGGATTCATCAATCTTTTACTTCAATATATCATATGCAAACCAATGGGCTCGTTGAATGATTGAATCGAACCTTTAAAAATATAATTGCCAAGTATGTGAACTTTAACCATACTAATTGGGATTGATATTTTTCTCTTTTACAATTTGCATACAACACCGGCATTCAGAGTTCAATCGACTTATCTTCATTTAAGCCTTATGTCAGAGTTTTTACCTGGTGCCACAAAGGCGGCTTGCCAGGTGCCAACTTTGGAATCCCCTCTTTGGAAACCCCACAGAATCTGGTAAAATAACCCGTATTAGGAACCCAAGCCTTAGGAACTCAAACCCCTAACTGACTAAACCCACGAACGAGACTCACCTTGTGAATCAGGGTACATGGACTAGCCGAGCCTTAGGTGTCATTCCTAGCTTGGCGTGGTTGAGGCGGCCGGAGCAAAGCCTCAACCACTAGCTTTGCGGAACGTGAACTCGGGCAATCCTTTGAGCTTGCGAGCAGGTTTTGGACCAAGGAATCAGACTAACTCCTTGGAAGTGACGTGCCCCTATCTCAAAGGCAAGATCCTGCCAACGATAAGGATAGTCTAACCCTAGGGTGGGTTGTACCCCTGTCGTGTGGAAGTTTGGGCACAACGGAGGGTTGCACCTTGACGACACAAGCTTAGCTTGCACCGGTAGGAGGTTAACGAGCTCTCTTTTGAACCCAGGAAGCCTCACTACATATACTCTACCTTATTTATGTGACGGACCCCCCCCCCCTGTTTACCTAAATGAGTAAGTGGGCTGGCACGGAAATGCCAGCCCTTAGAGAAAATGGTTGTCCTAACCTAACCCTAAACCTAACCCCTAGGGGGGGTATTAGGGCGTGGGGTTAGGGCAACCCTAGGGTTAGGTCAACCCTAGGGGTGTCCCTAACCCTTTTTGACAAGCTATATTTAACGGAAAACCTATCTTTTGTAACGTCAAACTGGGGGAGAGTTTTCTAGAGGGTAAGTACTACCTTCGCCTAGAGTTTCTCGAGGTACCTAGTGACAGCCGGCCGGACTACCCCTAAACACCTAAGTGCACTAAGCGGGCTGTTTCTCACTACAACTAGGGTTCGCCACACAACTCGGTAGGTAACAACAGTCAAACCCCAAAGTAAAGGGTCGAGTCATAGTAAAAACTATGACACACTCCCCGCCTTTGAAATGTCAACGTCCTCGTTGACGTCTAACTCCAAGACTAGATAGGTTAGGAAAAATTAACTAAAACTAACTAATCACTCTATGCGGAGTCAGCCAAAAGTTCACAAGTTTTATTACCCCCCTTGCATTACGCGAAGCCAAGTACTTCAGAACCGTCGTTCACTGAGTCGTAAAACTCAGCTGCCGGAGGCACCACCTGCGACAAGAAGTCATTTGGAGACCTTTTGCACGTCTGCAAAGTCTGTCACCCGACACAGACACACAAGTTAGTTAATTTCTTTAAGTTAACTAGAATTTATATTGGAGGCCTCTAGTTAAGGTTGTTGTCGGCCCCTAGGTTAATAAGAAATAAGTTCACTTTATTTCTCATCATCATTACTAACAGTTTGAGACCTTGCCTCAAACTCCTTCACTATCTCCATCGCGTTCTGTAGATTATCCAATGGTTCCCATGTCGACTCGCATGCCGGGTAACCCTTCCACTTAACAAGATATTCTCGTTTACGTTTCGCGTCCCTCGGCGTTTAATATCCTTTGCATCCAATATCGACTCAACTTCGAACTCCTTCGTATCGCCGACCAGCTCAGGAAGCGGACGTAAGTTTTCATATCTCTGCGGATGTTTCTCATCCTTGTGAATGGCTCGAGTAAATTGACATGAAACACATTGTGTATTGTTCCCAACTCCGGAGGAAGATCTAACTCATAAGCCACTTTCCCTACTTGCTTCACCACCTTGTATGGACCTATGTAGTGCGATAGAAACTTCCTCGAAAGAGTCGTTGGAACCTTCAGGTTTTTGGTACTCAACAATACCATATCCCCAACCTGATACTCTACATCGCCGATGCTTATCGTACTGCTGACGATACCTTTCCTGTGCTGCCATCGCTTGACGAGCAGCTTCCCATGTTCGATACAATTGTCCCGTGAACTCTGCTACAGATGGAACTCGATTGCTATCGTCTTTCGGTAACACCATACTCTGAGGAATACCACCCTTATTCCCAGTTAACACTTCCATCGGGCTACATCCGATTGCAGTGTGTGTCGAGTTATTGTAACATATCTCAGCCATATCTAAGTGTTCAGCCCAATCAAGTTGATCACCTTGAACATAGCATCTGAGATAGTCCTCGACTTGTCGGTTCACTCTCCGTTTGACCATAGTTTGATGGTAAGCGTACTGAACTTCAGCATCGTACCAAACTGCTTAAACAACGTCCCCCAAAACTTCCCCTTCCAAATCGTAAACCGAGGATCCGATCTGAGATCATGGTTTCCGGTAGTCCGCGCACTCTTATGACTTCGTGGAAGAACAACTTCGCTGCTTGAATTGCATTCACTGTCTCTACAGTTGGAATGAAATGAGCAACCTTTGAAAACCGATCGACTACCACCATGAGGCGTTAAAACCACAAGATTTTGGCAATCCCATGATAAAGTCCAAAGTAACACTTTGAAATGGCCGCTCTGGAATCGGTATACACTGCAACTTCCCAGCTCGTTTTTGCGATGGCTCTTTACTTGTTGACATGTGGGGCATGTCTTGACATACTTGGCAACATCATCTATCATACCCGGCCAATAGAATCCCTGCTTCAACAAAGCCAACGTCTTATGCCTTCCACCATGTCCTGCCAAAGGAACATCGTGATGCTCTCTTAACAGCCTCTCCCTCCATGTCCCTTCTGGAACATAGAGTCTCTTTTCTTTATAATAAAGAACTCCATCTCGTACCGCAAAATGCTGTTTGAGTGCATCCATTCGACTTTCTATTCCTGCTGGAATATTACCATCTCTTCGTAACTGATGAACTTGTTTCCTCTTTGCCACCAGGCTCAAAGCCTCCTTAGCAAACTTGTCCTGAGGATACGCCGTCACAAATTCATCCACAAAGTTGAAATGGGTGCTGACATAATTCGAAGATGACCCTTTCCTACTGAGTGCATCAGCTACCACATTGTCCTTTCCCCTTTATGTTTGATTTCAGGCTGAAATCGTGCCAACTTCTGCTGCCATCTAGCATACTTCGGCGATAGCTTCGGTTTACCTTAGAGTTACACTATCTGTCCAAACCACAGTACCATGACTTGGAAGATAATGACGCCAATACTCCAAGGAAGCAACAATAGCATACATCTCCTTTTCGTGAGTAGGCCATCGAGTTTGCGGCATCTAACTTCTTCGAGAAAAAGGACACTGGATGTCCTTTCTGTTGCAATACACCACCAATTGCAAAGTCGGAAGCGTCACATTCTACTTCAAAGGGATCTTCAAAGATGGGCAACTGCAAAACTGGCTCAGAAGAGATAGCCTCTTTGAGTTTGACGAACGCACGTTGGCACTCTGGAGTCCAATGCCATGGAATGTTTTTCGTAAGATCTGTCAATGGGGCCGCTATTTCCGAGTAACCCTTTATGAATCTTCGGTAATACCCTGTCAGACCAAGAAATGATCTAACTTCATGCACGTCTTTTAAAGTCATCCACTCGGTAATAGCTTGAATTTTCTTTGGGTCCATGGCAACCTCCCCACCTGAGATCAAGTGTCCCAAGAAATCTATCTTGGTTTGACCAAATGCGCACTTGCTTTCTTTAGCATACAACTGGTTCTCTCTCAACCTCTGAAACACTTTTTCTAAGTGTTCCACATGTTCCTCAATTGTCGAACTGAAAATCAGAATGTCATCAATATACACCACTAAACTCGTCTAGATAGTCTCTAAACACATCATCCATCATTGTGCAAAAAGTTGCTGGAGCATTGCACAACCCGAATGGTAAGACTAGAAACTCAAATGATCCATAACGCGTTCGAAAAGCGGTCTTCTCAATGTCATTCTCTGCTACCCGAATCTGATGGTACCCCGATCTCAAGTCTATTCTTGAAAAATACTTTGCTTTGATAGCCTATCAAATAAGTCGTCCACTCGTGGAAGAGGATACTTATTTTTGATAGTTATCGCGTTCAGCGCTCGATAGTCCACACACATTCGCATCGTACCATCCTTTTTCATTACAAACAAGATAGGTGCACCATACGGCGATCGACTAGGTCGAATGTGTCCTCGACCAATCAATTTGTCAGCTGTCTCTTCAATTCTACTAACTCTTGAGGATTCAACCGATATGGGGCTCTTGCCGGTGGAGACGAACCTGGCAAAATCTCTATTTGTGGTCCACAGCTCGACGTGGAGGTAACTCGGGCGGCAAGTCTTCTGGCAACACATCCTTAAACATGTTCAAGACTTCCAAAATAGGTTAGGAACAGATTCTTGACCATCTCCTATTTTGACTTCACCAGTATCCAAAACCATTGCAAGAAACACACGTTCCCGATGTCTAACTGCCTTACGCAACTGAGTTAAGGTAAGGAACATAGGATTCCAATCCTTATCAGTTAGCGTTTCCATTTTGAGCGTGGTCTTTCTAATGTCCTCTTTATCTGCTGCAAGCGTGATTCGATTATCTCCAGAACCCCTCATTTCGATTACATGTTTATGGAACCATTCCATACCCAAAACAAAGTCAAACCCCGTCATATTCAAGACAACTAAGTCTAGCTTAGCCTTCCAATCTTTGATTTGGACAGGAACTGCCCTTGCTATATTATTAGTATTTTGAGAACCTTTGCCAAAATTGATCTTTATTTCACACATCTTTATTACATCCAAATTCAATCGACGAGCTAGACTAGTCGATATGAAGTTGTATGTTGCTCCAGTATCGATCATCATTCGGACTCGGTCCCCTCGTATCCTTCCTGTCAAATATAGCAAAGGGTCAGTTTTGTCTTGAATAGCGAATAAGGCAGGTTGTGTCTGGCACAACATTACCTCTTCTGACTCATCTTCCGGATCTTCAAGCGTTTCTGGTTCAGCAACTTCCTCTTCTACCATCGCCTTGAAATGTCCTGATTGTTGTGAGGGTGCCTGACACTCTTTAGCAAAATGACCAGGCTTGTTACAATTATAACATTTCACGACCCCGCCTGCGGAACGCGGGGGAGCAGACTTTGGAGCCGATCCTTTGGCCTGCTGAGGAGGTGGTAACGCCAATGGTTTCCGAAATCCGGTGGGTCTTGATGTGTCCGAAAACTTGGAACTGCCGACAAAGGGACTTGCACTTCGAATTGATGGCGATTGATCTGGTCGCCTATCAAACCTTCTGAACCCAGACTTTGGAGGAAACTCCTTGGTTTAGGTTTTGCTTCCTCCCCTTTGTACAAGTCTTCTAACGACATGCCATAAGCAACCTTTTGAGCTGCCTCTTGACATTCCCGATAGCTTGTTGGCTTGTACCTTAAGATTTCTCTTCGCGTCTTCTCATTCAAGCTAGCCATGAAGCAACTTCGAGCTTCATCATCGCTCATATTTGGCACCAATCGCCGTACACTTTCGAATCGATAAACGTGGTCCATAGGACTTCCCCGAACTCCCTGTTGACAAAGTGCCAGGTCAGCACGCAATCGCAAACCGAGATCATCCGGCATATACTGCTTTTTGATCTCCTTTTTCATGTGCTTCCAGCTGTTTCGGTATCCACGTTCACCTTCAACAATTCGCCACCAAGTCTTAGCTTCTTCTTTAAGAAACTGCTTGGCACATGCAACCTTTTCTGTCTTTCTCACGGAAGCAGCTTTCATATCATATACAACCAGTCATCCAAAACCTTGTAATCCTTTGAACCCATGAAATTCGAAGGCTTTACCGGTTTGAATTTACTGGGACCTCCACCACTACTTCCGTCGAAGAATCTGATTCAGAGGAACCTGACTCTGAGTCATGCTTCTTCTTCTTTTTCCGTGTGTTGGTTGCGGAACATCTGGCACTGCAGTATTCGTCGGAATCCGAACGGCAACATTATCGATTCGGTCGTTCAACCCCAAACATCCCCTCGAAGTTCGTTTAGGGCATCCATCATTATTTCTCGCCAACCAGGTCGTTGTCTAACTCTAGGGGGTCGACCTGGATCAGCCTCATCCATCTCCTCATTTTGAGCCTCTGCGACAGCCCTCTCTGCCTCAGGCTCTGGTTGCTTTCTTTTGCTCATCGTATTGAACCCTAGTTTCAACACTCGGAGAATATGCTTGGAATATTCCCAATGTGAAATTGGAAACACCCTGCACAGGTTGTACACCCACACACATCAGCTTAAACTAGCATAAGACTTTCGGACATACCTAGAATCTCACGCCGACTCACTGAGCAAGTGTTCTCCGAAGTTTGACAACTCACAGGATCAAACTCTCTGCGCAGAATACAGACATGTCAACCGAAAGCAATAGAGTATATCAAGAATTTAGAGTTATCTAAACATTGAAACACCCTACGACTTAAGGCAGTCCTACTGACCGCAGAGAACTTGCTCCGATACCAATTGTCAGAGTTTTTACCTGGTGCCACAAAGGCGGCTTGCCAGGTGCCAACCCTGGAATCCCCTCTCTGGAAACCCCACGGAATCTGGTAAATAACCCGTATTAGGAACCCAAGCCTTAGGAACTCAAACCCTAACTGACTAAGTCCACAAACGAGACTCACCTTGTGAATCAGGATACACGGACTAGCCGAGCTTTAGGTGTCGTTCCTAGCTTGGCGTGGTTGAGGCGGCCGGAGCAAGGCCTCAACCACTAGTTTTGCGGAACGTGAACTCGGGCAATGCCTTTGAGCTTGCGAGCAGGTTTTCGGACCAAGGAATCTGACTAACTCCTTGGAAGTGACGTGCCCCTATCTCAAAGGCAAGATCCTGCCAACGATAAGGATAGTCTAACCCTAGGGTGGGTTGTACCCCTGTCGTGTGGAAGTTTGGGCGGCACAACGGAGGGTTGCACCTTGACGACACAAGCTTAGCTTGCACCGGTAGGAGGTTAACGAGCTCTCTTTTGAACCCAGGAAGCCTCACTACATATACTCTACCTTATTTATGTGACGGACCCCCCCCCCCCCTGTTTACCTAAATGAGTAAGTGGGCTGGCACGGAAATGCCAGCCCTTAGAGAAAATGGTTGTCCTAACCTAACCCTAAACCTAACCCCTAGGGGGGAGGGTGGGGTTAGGGCAACCCTAGGGTTAGGTCAACCCTAGGGGTGTCCCTAACCCTTTTTGACAAGCTATATTTAACGGAAAACTATCTTTTGTAACTCAAACTGGGGGAGAGTTTTCTAGAGGGTAAGTACTACCTTCGCCTAGAGTTTCTCGAGGTACCTAGTGACAGCGGCCGGACTACCCCTAAACACCTAAGTGCACTAACGGGGCTGTTTCTCACTACAACTAGGGTTCGCCACACAACTCGGTAAGTAACAATAGTAAACCCAAAGTAAAGGGTCGAGTCATAGTAAAAACTATGACACCTTATATGGGTTTGATTTGAAGCTGCCTCCAAAGATCTTGCTTCCTTCAGTGTTGCCTCGTATTGAAGGTGCTCAAGCTTGGTCTTGCTACTTGGATACAGTGTTGCCACTCCTTCATGTTGAGTCTACTGAACATTTGGGTCATGCTCAACTATAGCAAGCAGATGCATATAATGCTCGTTGTCGTTCCGTACTTGATTATGCTGTCAGCAACCATGATTTGGTTCATTTTCCTTGCCTTTGAGTTGTTGGTCTTGCTCAAGGTCTTCTTTATAAGTGGCTTGGTCCTTACACCATTCTACATCGTGCAAGTCCTTAAGTTTTTCAAGTGTAATGGTTACAATCTCATGATCCCAAGAGATTGTTCACGTTGAGTGATTGAAGCCATTTGTTATTAGGCCTTTGTTGGATTCTTTTAGACACCATGTGGATCCCTTTGCACCTGCTCCTACTCCACTTACTCCTGGTATCGGACCATCCCACGCGTCGCGGGAGGGGGAGAGTAGTGTAAATATCCTATGGTGGATATGACTAAGCATCGCAAGGCTTTTCAACCTGAACAAAAAAAATATATTAATTTTCCATGTTGTGATATCATATTCATTTTTAAGTTTTAAATCCTAGATTTTTTCTTCATTAATGACGTGAAAGTGTCCATGATTGTATATTGTTCATATTATATATATTTATATAGTACGTGTGTATATATGTGTGTCACATGTATATGCATTTATGCATGGGAATTATCCCAACCAACTTATTGTAAATATTAAACTTTCTCTCTCTTATATATATATCTCACAGCCAACGCACACAATGACAGAAACATGTAGCCGTTAGTGATGTATTTGATGCGTATATATGTAGTTTAGATTTTAAGAACTTTGAATTTATTAAATTAAATAGCTTAAACTAAATATTAAACCTCTCAAAACATTCGATACGACATAAGGATTTAAAAACCTTAGAAAACTTCTTATCGATTTAAAATTAAAAAAATTATTTGAAATTCAATTAGATTTTAAAGTTCCAGTTAAATTTGTACCTAAAAACTTTTCCAAAACCAGTTACATAATAAATAAAGTACACCCAAATGGTATAATATGTACATACTTGAAATGCACAGACAGACAAAACACCATGTCAATTTCATCTTCCTATTGAATTAATAATTATTTTAAATATACTAACCATTTACTAGCTTATGCATTGAATCTAATGTGGTATATTTGTTTCCTGTCTCATGTATATGTATCTGTATTCAGATGCAGTGTATACGCATGTGCGTATAGACGAGAGAAACCATATACTAATGTGTGTATGCTATCAATGCGACATGTATATATCCAAGTGTATATATATCTTGTGACATACATTAATATATCTTTCTTACATTAAATATATCTATATATATAGATAAAATATATATGTATTTTACTAAAAGGAGGTGAAAGTGAAACAGAAAGATCTAACAAGCAGACAAAATGTGTGAGACACATATATGCTTCGGGCTATGTAAACCATTATATTAATTAGCATAATATATAATAATATCCATAATATATATATGCACATTCTAAAGACTTCTATTGGTTTATACTCTACCCGACCAGTCATTAAAATACACTATAATAATAATAACAAGAAAAGTCCTGTGGTTGCTAAGAAGATGCCAGGTCCAATCAAATCAATACAACAACACAATACCAAGATATATCTTCATTATATAGCATCTAATTCTTTAGTTTTTAGTACCTTATAGTAAAGTATATGATTCATACACATGGTGATAATCCAACAAATCGAATATTCACATAGTATAGTCCAAGACAAATACTTTTATTGAAATGTATATCCAATGTAATGCAAACCACTAGAGCTTTTGACAATGATGTACAAACTATAACACCAGAGGATTTTGCATGGACAGCTCCAGTGCATATCTTATTCAGCACATTGTCCTGATTTAATTAATGATAAAATGATTTTAATTTAATACTAAACCGACAATGTATTTAAAAAATTAATAATTTCATATTATTATTAATGTAATTTATTTTAATCTGAAGGAATGTGACACTGATACAGTACGACAAAGGATCTCCTCGCCCCAAACGCATGGGCCAGGGGTGGCCCCATATTCACAAATTTGTCCTTTTCCCGCCACGTGGTAATAATTTTAAACCTGATCAGCATATGCTCCAGCCACGCGGCATTTAATACAGTCCACGTCAGCCCTAGCCGGGTTTATGTTTTGCCGCTATGCTCTGTTTCTAGGGCTCTTGAGCTCGTTCGTATGCATGCTATGGAGAAGCCGGCGGCTGCGAGGATCCGCCGATCGGAGAAGCTACCGCCATCAGGAATGTTGTCCGCAAGACGGAGGAGGTCGTCTCAGTCGCCCGCATGGCCTGCATTTCCGACGGATTCAAATGCACGAGCTGGATTAGGCATGGGATGCGGGAAGCAAAGTCCGGTAGCATCTCCGGCGAGAAATGGAGAATGGAGGATCACCGGCTTCTTCTTCAGGTTCGTTCTCCAGGAAATCTGTAGGAAAAATCGTCCGTCCGAAAGAAGAGCTCTTGCTGCGATTCTTGCCGGCCTCACAAGGGCACAAAGATTGAATATGACGATGTATTTGGTGGCCCTCCTAAGTACTTCGCTCTCTGTCAAAAATGTCTGCTCCGGATTACGACGACATCTTCAGGAGATCGTTCTCTCTTTCCCCTCAATCCGGAACGGTCAGATCGAAATCCAAGACTGAGGAAATACCAGTCTTCAATCCACAGGAATATGAATCAGGAGATGTCTTTGAGAAGCCCACTAGTCCTGCAGTGAAGATCGGATACGAAGATGTGTTTGGGGACCATTAGCAGGCCCAAGGACAAAGATGCTGAAGGATCTACTGAGATGTTCTGGGTTTAGCAAGGCCGGATCTAGAGGCTCCACACAGGCGTCCAGTCCGGTGTCTTCTATGCATTCCGTCTGTCGGGAGTCCCACGGTAATCCGGTCTACGAGTATGAATCAGAGTACGTGTCCTTCAATGCCATTGTTTTGTTCTTTTGTGTGTTTTAGTGTAAGTTCTTGCATGCTAAACATGGTTTTTTGTATTATATCTCTGTGCATATGCATTATTGACGACGGTGGTTGTCTTGTTGTTGTTTTATATATTTATTATATATTTTAGTGGTTTCGTGTATGTTTAATGATTGGTTTATAGTTTTCAAGGTTTTATATACATGTGGACTAGTTTTGACTCATCTTGCAGCCTTTTCTTGTCAATTATTTGGTTGGTTGAACGACTGAAGCAGGCTTTTATATACATTTCGTATATTGGTTTTAAATTCATTTGTACTCTCTCTCTTCTCCCCCAACCCCCTCTCCCGCACACACATGCTTATGTACGTTCATAGAATATATATGTTATATGCTCCGAGAAGCATGTCTTCTTAGCATGGTCAATGAATTTTTTTATTGTTCGTGTATGCACGATTGAAGTTATTTCTGGGTTTCAAGAAGCAAGCAGGAGAAGATGATAGGTTTGTTTGTGTATACATATACACACATGCATACACAAACATGTATATCATATATATATGGATTCTTGAGAAGCAAGCAAAGTGACGCAGGTTGTAAGCAGTTTTTTAAATAGTTTTTGCGTATCCTAGGTGTGGTCACGAACTTTTTACTGTTCATCAATAGCACATCACGTGTGTATGTATATACACATACACATACATTTATTTGTACATGTATGTGGCAATATAGATTCTGTATCTCTTGTCCGGCAAGCAAAGTTGGTATTATTCTTGTGCAGAGGGCTTGGAAATGGGAAACACTTCAACAGTCCACGGAAAAAGTTCGGTAGGAGGCAAGTCACCTCAGGCATATGTGGAAGTGGAGTCCAAGAGGAAGCCAGCTGTGACTAGTGTTTCTGCCTCCTCTTCTCCCTTCACGGAGCAGTTTGATAATTCACAGTTCATTCCTACAGCACAGTTTTACCGACAAAGTTCTTAAGGTTAACACTGGGAAGGCTTGTAAAGTTAGCAGTGATGAGAAGGTTAGTAAGGGTGACACAGAGGGAGTGCATGAGAACAGTGTGAAGAATGCATTTGGGGATGACAATGAGTCTTCTTCTTCGGAGTTTGAGATGCGGTATGTTAGAAGATCGTCCCCTAAACCCAGAAAACCTCGTAGCAAAGGGAGGCCATCTAGGGTACGGTCTCGGCTTCATTCACCTATTGATACTCAATCTTTAGAGCATAATGCAAATGGTAAGTACTATATAATGTATATTGCACACGCACACGCACACACACCACACACACAAAACATAACTTTCTGCGGTTTTGTGTAGTTGGGAAGAAGGAAGTTCTACAGAAAGCATACAGACGGGTTGAAGAACCAAACAGCAGTGACTCCGACTCCTCTCCAATTAAGGAGTCTATGGAGGTTTCAAGTACAAAGTCGGGAAAAACAGATGGGACTAGCAAGAAAGAATCAAAGCAGGTATGAAATCTGACCATGAGTGAAGAATCACAATCACGAGAGAGAGGGAGAGGGAGGGAGGGAGGGAGAGATGCATCATTATTAAGAAGTACCGTTCAGCTGATAATCAACAGTGTCTGATGAGATCCCATATATGCATGTGCGTATGTACCCATCATAGTTTAGGCTTGTATATTTGTGAGCTGATCATTTTTATATCACGCGCATGCACGCACCATGCATATTAAGTCTAAATGATTTGATACAGGTCTCCTTTATAACTGTGAGTCACGTTCAGCTGACAACCGAACCAAACGCGTCACCACCGGCGAGACAGCACCAGTCAAGGGCTTTGAAGTTCTGAGTGAGAGGGAGATGTCGGAGCTATTGGAAGCAGAGGCTTTTATGGAGTACTCAATCAAGGATTTGGATGGTTTAGTTGCTGAGGAGTACGTGGTTTCTCACGAGTCTGTGTCTGGGTCCTCTGTCTCAACCTCTTTGAAGACTTCTCCTTCTGGGAGATCTTATGAGGATGAGGACTCTGATCATTGCTATGCTAAAGATGCTGTTGAAGGTGTTGGTGATAGCAGTGAAGTGGAGAAAGCAGGTACCAAGGGAGAGGATGTTTCAGGTGGGGATGGAGAAGACAGAAGTGGGAATGATAAGGACTTCACAACTCCAGAGAAGAGCGCTGGGCTGGACGTAAGCAAGTCTAATCTGGAGGTGCGTGCGTGCGTGTGTGTGTGAATGCTGTTCTTGATCTATGCTTATATATACACTGCAAAGATATGTAAATGTGTTTTTCATAACTTTGCGTTTTGCTAGCAGGAAATTCTGACGAGCTCTTCGGACACAGGGAAGGGATATCAGTTCATGCTTCTGATGAATTGTCTTCACTCTGTGGTGATCTCTCTCTCTCTCTCTCTTCATACACGCACGCACGCACGCACACTGAGTTTGAGTTATTGTTTGACAGAGTTTGAGGAGATTGAAGGAGAAACTTCTGAAAGACGGAAAGCTAGATGGGAACGTCATCAAAGGGCATTAGAGCGAGTGGTAAACTGAAATACATATATTTTTTATTTTACTTACGATATGTCAGTAACCGGAAGCTTGTTTTTAGGCTAAGGCTTTGGCTGAGAAGAATAGCAGAGAATTGGAGCATGAACGAGCACAAGAAGAGAAGCAAGTATGTATCTAATAATAATAATAAATAACATATTAGCATAAGTCACCATAAGTGTAAAATACGCAAATAACATCAAACGTT
This sequence comes from Selaginella tamariscina, assembly GCA_003024785.1. Taxonomy (NCBI): domain Eukaryota; kingdom Viridiplantae; phylum Streptophyta; class Lycopodiopsida; order Selaginellales; family Selaginellaceae; genus Selaginella; species Selaginella tamariscina. The sequence goes on from PUQB01000025.1 coordinate 868,756, forward strand.
TTTTGTTGGTTACATTTTCTTACTATACAGAGAGTGGCAGAACTTCTGGATGATGTTATTAAAAGATGGGCTGCCGGTAAGCAGGGAAATCTACGCGCACTCTTGTCCACTCTTCAATATGTAAGTGTGTATCTGTCACTATTGTTTGATATATGCGTATATTTTATATCTACACGGGTATATTTCCATATGTATTCTACATGCACAAACAGGTGTGTCTAACTGTGATTTGTATATTTCTTTGGATACACTCATACACATGGTTATAAGTATATGGTGCTTCTGTGTATTTAACATATATTATGGTTCAGATACTTTGGCCAGAATGTGGTTGGAAACACGTTTCACTTATAGACATAGTAGAGCCTGTATGTGTAAGAAAGGCATACAGGAAGGCTACCTTGTGCGTACACCCAGATAAGCTACAACAAAAGAATGCTTCTACAGAGCACAAGTATATAGCTGAGAAAGTATTTGATCTTCTACAGGTATCATACATTCATATACTATATTAACAAATATGCACTTTCATATACCATTACTTATTTGATATTTATTTATTTTCCAGGAAGCGTGGACATTGTTCCATTATGAACAAGTGTTTTTAGCAAATATATAGCGTATATATACATGTGTAGATATGTACTAGTACTATAAGAGTTTGTTTTTTCCAGTTGAGCATCCTTGTTGCTCTATGGTTTTTGGAAGCCTTTATAAGATATAAAAGGTTCCCACATCGGTAAGGGTGTACTATTCTTTGAGTAATATATATGTGTGTGTGTACACATACACAACACACCTATATATTTTAGCATGTGTATATAGTGTGTGTGCGTAACATAATGAGCAGCTCATTTATTAGAAAAGGTGAACGCGACAAGGCTCTCTTGGCATTCAAGCATATTCATTGTTGGAGATCAGGTAGGCTTCCACTCCTTTGATAAATTTCTCAGCATTGGCTTTGATCCTACACACACATATGAACACACAGACGTACACGCGTACATACACATACCTGTCCAGTGGAGGATCGTCAACAATGGTATCGTAATCGAGGCTCCAGAAAACGAGCGTTTTCTTCTCCTCAGCTGGTTTTAAGGTGAGAGTTGTCTTTTGGCTGCTAAACAGGGTTTCCAATATGTCCTCCCTCAACAGTGATCACCACGATTGTGTGGTTATCCTCCACCACCGAGTCAAGCTTCTCTTTGGCGTACTTGTGAGGACAGCTGCTCAGAGGACTATTCAGTATGTGTGGGGCTGCGTGCGTGTGCGTGATTTATTTATTTATATGAATCTTCATAATAGATATTAGTTTACCTCTTAATGTGGTATTAACTTAGTTTATGCTTTTGATACTATTTTCCTTGTACTCTCTATCTCTCTCTCTCACACACACACTATTCTTGTTTTTTCTGTGTACATAAAATCTCTCTCTCCCTCTCTCAAACACACACACACATACACGCATCAACCTGCTCAGGAGTTTATACAGATAATACATGTACACTGTTCTTGTATGTATGTATCTGTGTATTAGCATATGCCGTTCTTGTGTGTGTGTGTCTGTAGGTAACTGTTTTCATACACACACACATCTCTCTTGATAACATGGCTTTATAGACACAAGTATGTTGTGCGTGTGCGTGTGTGTAGAAAGAGAGAGATTCCATATGTACAAAAAACAAGAATAGTTTGTAGGTAACTGTTTTCATACACACACACACTTACATAAACAGTATGTGTTCTATAGACACAAGTATGTTGTGTGCATATGAGAGAGAGAGAGAGAGAGAGAGAGGTAGGTACCTGGGCCGAAGTTGACCTGGCGAATGGAACCGACTTTACCATCGCCTTCAATGGTTTCGATGCTTTGGAAAGCGTCTGGTAAGGCCTTTGGGAACATATTATTACTATCTTTGATTCCTTTCCACACTCTCTCCACAGGGACATTGATTGGCACCTCCATTGATACATTCCCAGCTACCATTGTTGGATACACACACAGATGCTCAGCTAAACACACCAAACATACACAGGTACGTGTGCTTTTATAGCGTGTGTAGAGTCTTATATAACTTATTATCTTAAGCTTTTTAAAATGATTTAGATTATAATGTTCACGAAGATTGAGGAGCATAATTGTACACTTGATAAGAGAGCTCCTTTAATGGTATCAATACTACTGTACATTGGGACAGTATTAATCTTTTCGTTTAAAGGCCGAGTTTATTATTCAAAACCTGTAGTTAATATATTTAAAACTTATTTTTTTTGCATATTTAATATATGGATAATATTTAGATCTCGAGTACAATACGATGTTTTTCATTATTAAAATGTAATGAGTCTCTCTTAATTTCTATATTAATTTTAAGACATGCTTTAATACGTACGCATATATGAGTACGTATGTATAAATGCGTATATAGTTTATATATTAATTTTAAAGTTATAAAGACATGCTTTAAATGGAGTATCGTATGTTACTTAATTTATTTTAATAAATAAGCTGAATTAAATAAATAAATAAATAGTTAAAACTAATTAAAAATACACAATGCCCTTATCCAATTCTTGTATTGCTACACGAATTCATACTTGTTATACGGTGAATGCGATGTCAAAACAAGGTGAAAGCTGTGTAAATCATGTTGTAATAGTTGGTGGTGGACTTGGAGGTCTCTCAGCTGCAATTCAATTAAGAAAGCACGGAATTGATGCTCAAGTATATTATATATATATATATATATATAACTTGATATTATCAATGTTTAATGTTTAATTTTTTATTTATCAGGTTTATGAAAAGAATCCAGGTATTTCTGGTGGTGAAGGCACACTTATCTCATTATTTCCCAATGGATGTCGTGCACTTAGCAAAGCCAATCCTGAACTGGTGAACAAGGTGCTTTATTTATTTTTAATAATATAATTGTCATCTAATGTTCTAAAATTTAATCATTATATATATATATATAGTGTGTGTGTGTGTGTATAATTTATATTTGGGACCAGACTTTGTAGAATTATTAAATATAATTTTGATATAAATGTATAAGAAGTGAAAAAGACATCTACTTGAACGCCCCACCCACTACTTATAAGACGTGACAACAAAAGTGTATGAAACATTAAAACATTCATGCATAATATTTTAATATATATTTCACTAATTTATACAATAAAATATAAATATATTTTAAATTTGTATTGTTTGAATTAGCCTGTTTTCCTAGTTAAACATCTGTGTTATAATATATATATTTTAATTATTTAATTTTTTATATTAATAAGAAAAATCCTTGGCCGAGTATAAATTATTAAGTATAGAAGCTAGAATATTACAGATTATAATTTATAAAATATAACATATTAAAGTGTCAACTGTACGTGTGTGTGTGTGTGTATAGACACACACATATATACATATATACATACATTATTGTTCACAGATGAGAAAGGAAGGGATAACAGACATGGAATCATGTGTTGTCACCCCTGACGGGCAGAAGATCGGAGGGTGGACATTGAGTACACAAATGGAAGAGAAGTATGGCCATCCGATGATTGGTATATTATGGAAAAATGCTTTAAGAATTCTCTCAGAAGAACTCCCAGATAGTTGTAAACACACTGGTTACGAGTGTTACGACGTTACTGAGGTAAAATAAATCTAAAAAATAAAATAAAATAATTCATAATAATATAATAAAATAAATCTATAGATACTAAAAAATTTCATAATCAAATTTTAATAATTTAAGTCTATATATGCCTGGAATACAGGATGGGGATTCCGCTGTTGTACATTTTAATAAGGAAAACGAGCAAGTCCACGTAAAGGTGAGTGTGTATGTATATGTGTGTGTGTTACATAACATATCTCAAAAAAATTATTTATTTATTATTTACTCGATTTAATTTTTAAATTGATTTTATTAATTACTTGTTGTTTATACAGGCACCTTTAGTTATTGGTGCAGATGGTATAAGATCAATTGTTCGAAATTCAGTATTTGGTAATATTGTTCCTCGTGATAATGGACGTTCTATGTGGAGAGCTGTTATTGACTCTAGTCTCTGTGAGCATCCGGTATACATATTAATCTACTATATTATGAAATATCAAATTTTAAATGTTAAATTATAAATTTAAGCTATAATTTATATTAAATATTTAATAGTTTATATTATAACAGGCTTTGATACGTGGAGCAACTACAACAGCTGCTAATGGACGTACAGTGTTTGTGGTAAACAAGGTTCATGGTAAACTTTACTGGGCGTTTAGTGTAACAGATGAGGCCACTAATGGCGATACAACGAGAAGATCGAACGACAGTTTAGAAATGAAGGAAAGGTTACTATCTTATTTCAACGGATGGGATCTTGCCACGCAGATTATTGAGGTGTGTGTACATTCTTATACTTACTCATATTTTATTTAAATTATAGGATATTTGAAAACATGAGAAAGGATATTGTGTTTATTTAAGGATATTATAAATGTTATAAAAGAATTATTTAAACTAAAAGAGTAACAATTATGAATCGTATAAGTAGTGATGTCTGTTTGTGTTCGTTGTTTTTTAAATTTAAAACAGTATTTAAATTATTACAGGTAATATTTTAAAAGATGGAACCCTCAAAGCAACATCTAGCTTAATACTGTTATGATGTAGTAAATACTCTGTAAATATATAAAATTTATTTATTTAATTATTATTTTTTTTGCATTTTAATAAACAGGCTACAAATCCAGACTTGATACTGAACGAAGAGTGGACTTACCAGTACTTCCAGAATGGTTCAAAGGGCGTGTTGTTTTATTAGGAGGTATTTTAACATCTTAATTATGTTACTTAAACTTGTGTGTGTGTGTACATTTATTTTATTTTATTTTATTTTTATTTTTTATGTGTGTATGTGTGTATGTATGTATGTATGCGTGCGTGCGTATGTAATATTATTATTCTTTTCGTAGATGCCGTGCACGCAGTAACACCTTCACTTGGACAAGGAGCTAATATGGCTTTTGAAGATGGGTTTGATCTTGCATTACAACTCACATCTTCCGCTCATCTACAGTACGTTTATCAAATGCATTGTGTTTAATGTGTGTGTGTGTGTGTCTATATACATATATATATATATATATATATATATAGAGAGAGAGAGAGAGAGAGAGAGAGAGAGAGAGAGAGAGATGTATGTGATATACAAACATATATATTAACAGGACCGCATTGGAAAACTACAAAGATAAAAGGGTTCTTCGTGCACAAAAGATATCTGAAGCATCACAGCGTATGGGACAATCTCAGGAGTTCTACGATTGGGTATACACATACGATCAGTAGTGGAGTATGTTCTTTGGATATCTTACGTATATTGTACATATTTATTATAATATGTCATTGTTTGAGATATAATATTCAGTAAGTTATTGACCACGTAGATTGAATTAAAACATATAAAATAATTTTAGTAAGTCTATTTCCATATTAGCAAATAGTAACTAACGCGTTGTTTGACTCGTAGTTAGATTAGATTATCACACACACACACACACGTCCAAACGTAGCGTGCTGACGCAGCAAGCCACGCCATTTCAAGTACATTATTATTTACTGGGACTACCAACAACCAATTTATATATAAATATACATTTATAAAGGCGTATAGTGAGTGAGTTTGACATTCTATAGAGCGCGGGAAATGCGGGTAAAGACTACGTGGATAAATTGCAGCCGTGGATCTAGTTACCAACTGCAATAACACCTCCACTGTTCTGGCAATGGCGATGGCGACGGCGGTTGTAGGGTTTAGGGCTCCTGTTGACTAGTTCAGAGGATTGTATTTGCGACAGTTTCAACGCTTACGTTGCTGCATAGAAAATCTTTTGTAATTTCTAAGGTTAAGAGTTTTTGTCGAATCACCTCTTCTAAGCACACTGTATTAGTCTGGATAGCACTATTGTAGTATAAGTCTAGCTTGGTTGTATACAAAAAATCTTTGTATTGAAGCTTTTAGCTTGATTCGACTGCAATTATAAGAAATTTTTCTGAGGGCATAGTAATTCAAGGCTGGATCGCTTCCTGTTTGTTTATGTATGAAAAAATCTAAGGAATTTGCAGGGTTTTAAGCTCAAGAACAGATTGGTTAGTTATATATAGCTCCAGGTTCAGTTTAAATCCATTATAATGGGCTTATGGTTCTAAGAGGATGAAGCTATTCTTATTTGAATTTCTGCTTGCCTATTTGTTGTTCTTGTCGGTCCCTGTAGAACCAGCAACTCAAGATTCCGACAGTAAGTGTATTATATACACACGCACGCATATAGAAATATAATGCATATGCATACATATATTTATAGTATACCGGTTGTATACGTATTTTCTGCATGCCTCCTTATATCTGTCATGGTTTTTAATACACCCAGTTGTGTAGATGCACCTGTCGTATTCTCTCTGGGAATCTTAGAAGACTTTTCAATATATATATATATTATATATATAGAGAGAGAGAGAGGAGAGAGAGAGAGAGAGAGAGAGAGAGAGAGAGAGAGAGAGATACATTATTATATATATAGTATACAAGCTGTATACGTATTTTGTATGCGTGCCTCCTTATGGTTTCTAATACACACACAGTTCTTAGAAGACTTTTGATTAGAAATTTGACACGCAATTTAGAAACCATTAAATAGTATTTAATTAGTACTTAAACGCAGACTTTTATTAAGAAATCTTTAGATATTTTTTTTTTATCTTTTATTTATTATTATTATTTTTAAAATTTATTATGTGTATTTCCAGCCCAGGCTTTGAGAGCGTTTCTACGTGACATTAGGGACACTAACGGAAGATTAAGGAACTGGCGGGGAGACGATCCTTGTGGAGATGGAACTAATTGGAAGGTGTGTTTTGCTCACCGGATTCCAAGGGAATATACCATGTCACAGAATTGTAAGTATGGTGTTTTTTACTTGTCGTCTTCTTCTACGTTTATTTTTTATGGTCTTTGTTTAATATATTAACTATGTCTTTATAAGTAAATTAATATTTAAATATAAATATAAATAAAATAAAATTAATGTGTATGTTCTTATATAATATTTTAACTTTGTCCTTTACTTTGAAAACAGGCGTCTCTTGAACCATCAGTTGGAGGGTACCTTGGCCCCGGAGCTTGGCAATCTTCAAGATCTTAGAATACTGTATATTTTTATTATCAATATTTATTTTTATAATTTTATTTATTTTTAATTATTTATATTTTATTGATATTTGTTTTTTCTCAGAGATGTGATGTGGAATAACATTGTGGGGAGTATTCCTCCTACTTTTGGCTTGTTGGGGTCTCTTGAGCTCTTGTAAGTGCATAACTTGAGTTAAATATATTAATTTAAAGTTTATATGTTGATGTTTATGTACATATACATTAATATATTAAATTAAAACTTTTGATGTTTAAATTGACAGGTTGCTTAATGGAAACAACTTAACTGGTGTGTTACCCCCAGAACTTGGAAATCTCACAACCATGGACAGAATACAGATAGATCAAAACCATATATCAGGTCCAGTTCCAGCTACATTTGGCAACCTGACAAATGCAAAACACTTGTAAGTAAATTATTTTCTTTATTATTATTTATTTATTTATTTATTTATTTTTAATTAACTTAACATTTGCTACAGCCACATGAACAACAACTCCTTGAATGGAAGTATTCCTCCCGATCTTGGCAGGCTTCCCAAAATTGTGCACATGTGAGTGTTTTTGTTTCATTTTATAATATTGCTTAAACTTAATGTAGTTTTATTCTTTTGTAGTCTTCTTGATAACAATCAGCTTACTGGTAAACTGCCTGTGGAACTGGCTAACCTGAAAACCTTGCTCATTCTGTAAGTGCTTCATAGATGTATACGTAGGCTATAACCTCTCTCTCTCTCTCTCTCTCCACACACACACACACACACACACATACAAACGCACATACATATTTTGTGCAGGCAGCTGGACAATAACCGTTTTGATGATGGAGCGGAAATACCACCACAATATGGAACTATTAAAACACTTTTCAAGCTGTGAGTATTGTTCATATACACACACACACGCACGCACACACACGTGTTACGTTAATATAATATTATTTTTGGTCACACTGCAGAAGCTTAAGAAATTGTAATTTGCAAGGCCCAGTTCCAAATGTTAGTGCAATTCCTCAACTTGGATACATGTAAGGTTTAATGTTTAATATTTAATATTTAATGTTAATACATGTACTGTGTGTGTGTGTGTGTGCGCGTTATTAACGAGAAAGTTTCTTACAGGGACTTGAGCGACAACAAGTTAAATGGGAGTATTCCGAACACAGAATTCTCATCAAACATAACGTCTATGTAAGTAGTGAGACAGTTATGAAACATCAATTCTATTCATTAAGTTTTGTTATGAAAACATTAATCACATATTAAACTTAGAAACATTGCCTTTAATAGCTAGTTTTGAACATACAAATATATATTTAATACTTATATTATGATCAATCATGTGATAATATACATGCTACTAACATATGATGTATTGTGCAGTGATCTAGGAAATAATTCATTATCTGGTGAAATACCGGAGAGTCTCCACAATTTACCAAAACTTCAAGCACTGTAAGTTAATGCAGCTTAATTATAAGTTTAGTAACACTAAAAGGGTGTTTATGGCAGCGTTCTTAGCAACAACCAGCTTAATGGATCAGTTAGTGGCTCTCTCATTGCGGGTACAAATACATCTCAGAAACTTCTCCTGTAAGTATACATACACGTATGATATATATACATGTGTGTGCGCGCGCGTGTGGGTGTGTGTGTGTGTGTGTGAGAGAGAGAGAGAGAGAGAGAGAGAGTGGAGAGAGTGAGTGAGTATACATACATGTATGATATGTGTGTGTGTGTGTGAGAGAGAGAGAGAGAGAGCTTTTAAATAGAAAGTTTATTGAATATCGAACTTGTACAGGGACTTGCAGAACAATCAGTTCGGAAGCGTCGATGACAGCTTGGTAAATAATGTAACATCTTCGGACAAGTTTCGTGTATGGTAAGTTATAAATATATATGTGTGTGCGTGCGTGTGCTAATAGTTTAATTACTTCAGGCTGGCTGGAAATCCTGTTTGTAGAAATAATTCTACTCTTTCCGATGTTTGCCGAAGTGGAACACTTGTTGCTCAAACAAATGCAGACCAAGGCTCTGGAGATAATCAAACGACTTGCGACGCTGGTTATTGTGTCCCAGGTATTTTATAAAACACACATACACACACGAATGTATATATTATTATATGTAAATCTTTTCAGGTGTAAATGAGCTTATTCCTGCACTTGCTACTGAGAGCGTCTGTGTTTGTGCTGCTCCAGCTGTGATTGGCTACAGATTAAAAAGTCCCGGTTTTACATTCTTTGATCGTTATATGACCAGGTGTGTGTGTGTGTGAGAGAGAGAGAGAGAGAGAGAGATTATTTACATACTTATAGTGTTATTGATGGTCTTTATCAACAGGTTTGAAAACTACATATCAGGGGCCTTAAACCTGACTATAGAGCAAATATTTATCCAGAATTATGAGTGGGAAAAGGGTCCAAGGCTTCGCATGAACATTAGCGTTTTCCCAGTTAATTCTGGAAACAGAACACTAACCATTCCCGAACTACGAAGGATTTACCGTGCCTTTGGTGGGTGGCTTCTTCCAGATGACGATGTTTTCGGTCCATATGAGTTTATAAGATTCACACCTCCAGTTGGTGTTGGTGAGTTTACATACATGTATTGTGTGTGTGTGTGTGTGTGTGTTGATATATACTACTTGTAGTGACATAAACTAATGTGATTCTTTTCCTAGAACTATATGATGTAGCTGGACCAGGTTCTTCTAATAAACTAAGTGGAGGGGCTTTAGCTGGGACCCTGGTTGGGGTGATTGCAGCCACTGCAGCACTTGTGGGATTAGCTGTTTTCTTGTTGGTCCGCAAGAAAAACAAACGATTGACACAGTCAAGAAGGAAAATGCTTGGTACTCTCTCTCTCTCTCTACACACACACACACACACACATGAGTGTATATGTGTGCGTGCGCCTGTGCATGTGTTTTGTAGTATAACGTATGCCTTTGAAGCAGATAAGGGGAAGTTTAACGAGTTAATAAAGATTTCTGGGTTAAAAGCATTTACATATGGGGAGATGATGCAAGTAACAGCTTCATTTAGTGAGTCTAGGTTTGTTGGACAAGGTGGTTATGGGAAGGTTTACAAGGGGATACTCCCAGATGGTCGTGCCGTGGCCGTTAAACAAGCCGAAGAAGACTCTTTACAAGGTACACATGAGTTTTACACAGAGATTGAGCTCTTGTCGCGTGTTCATCATCGTAACTTGCTTTCACTTATTGGATACTGTGATGACGAAAACGAGCAGGTACGTACACACTTGTGCGTGTGTGTGTGTGTGTGTGTGTGTGAGAGAGAGAGAGAGAGAGTTGACTGATGTTCGTTTCTTATGCAAGATGCTTGTATACGAGTTCATGGAAGGTGGAAATTTGCGTGAGCGATTATCTCGTAAGTATTCTAAAGATTATATACAGTGTATGTATATGTATTAATACTGTATACGGTTTCCAGCAACTATAAATCTCCCCCTGGACTTTGCAACGCGGTTACGCATTGCATTGGGGTCTGCAAGAGGAATACTGTACCTCCACACAGAAGCAAACCCCCCTATATTCCATAGAGACATAAAAGCCAGCAATATTCTCTTAGATGCTAAGAACACTCCAAAAGTTTCAGATTTTGGTCTATCGAAGCTTGCTCCTTCACCTGATCTCGACGGCTCCGCTCCTGGCCACGTCTCTACTGTTGTCAAAGGCACACCGGTATGTTCCGTGTGTATGTACAATGTATACGTACATATATATACGTATTCTTTATATATTTATATATGTATGTATGTATGACATATTGTGTATGTATTTACAGGGTTATTTGGATCCTGAATACTTCTTAACACGAAAATTAACGGACAAGAGTGATGTATATAGTTTTGGTGTTGTTTTAATGGAGCTTATCACTGGAATGCATCCTATTTCACAGGGGAAAAATCTGGTTCGAGAGGTATGTGTGTAATTTAAACCATTTTTCTTAGTGCTAGCACGTGTATATATACACGTCTATATGTATATGTTTATATACATATATACAATGCACCTACATGTATATATACACATCTATATACATATATAATGCACCTAAACACGTTAAAGGGCATTCCGAAAATCGAACTCGGGACCTTTTGCAGCCGAAGCAAAAATCGTATTTACACATTAAGTAGATGTCTCAGAGTTACACAAGCTCTATCAGTTTACTTTCATAACTTAGATGATGTATGTGTGTATACATATATATATATATATGTATATAGATACACAGACACATATGTCTGTGTGTATAGATTACATATTTATATATATACATGGACGGTATTGATCATTAATGTTAAACTATTGGCAGGTGACTGCGATGTATCAATCGGGGCACTTGTTATCTATAGTGGACCAAAGAATGGGAACGTATCCGTCGGAGGGACTTGAACCGCTGGCAAGATTAGCACTAAACTGTGTTAAGGATAACCCTAATGACAGGCCAGCCATGGCTGAGGTTGTAAGAGACTTGGAAGATCTATGGAGGTCCATGCCATGGTCAGATGCATTCTCCATGCTGGATGATCACAAGGCCGAGAAGGAGAGAAACGTTCGAAGAAGCCATGATCTGTCTAATGATCTCTATAATGAGCTTTATATATCTTCTAATGTTGCTGAGGAGAGTGGGCTCTTCAGTGGTACTGTTCATACGGTTGCACCTAGATAATACACATTCGTATGTATACATGTATTTTGTTTACTTTTCTTTTAAATTTTTACTATATACATTGTGTGAGATAGTATTTCGTTATCAAACACCTTGCGTCTTTCGGTGTTCCTCACAAAACTGTTAACAAAGTGATCTGTTAAGGATTGGTAATGCATCTCCCGTTTGAGATTTATACATGTTTATCAACTTGTGTGAGATGTATGTGTTTGGTTTAGAGATAATGCATTTCTTCAATGCGTTTACCTAGTACATATCGTAGATTAATATAATTGAAATAAATATTTAAATAAGTAATTTTCTCTTTACTTAATTACGTAGTACTAAATTATTTATGAAAATATAATAATAAAGAGATTAAAATAACCATTTCGATTATTCATATCATAAGTAAATAGGACTATAACAATAGTAAACTATGCGGACAAACAAACATTTATTTCAAGGTCCTTTTTACGTATATCATTAAAAATAAATAAAATTAAGAATATTCTTCTAATGAAACTATATTCAGCACAATTCTCAAACTCTTCTTAAATTGAAAAGGGATATATTTATTTATATAAAGAGATTTTATACTATCATCTAATTTAAAAATTATTCAAGTATATATCATTAAATTTATTATAAAATAATATATTAAATTTAATTTATAAATTAAGGGACGAGAAAAAATATATCATGCCAATATAAAATAGTGTATGTGTAATGACAATAAAACAGAATATACTATATAGTTTTTTTTAAGGTCCAAACCCCTTTTATATAACAGATTTAACACGGTGGATTGACTATTTGGGTAAAGATTATGAAATATGTGAGTAATAAAACTCACATTTTATAAACACCAATTGGCTCTTTGCGTAGTTAAAATAAGAAGAAAGGGAAAGTTTGTGATGTTTTCTTCTAGGTAGTGAATAGACTATATCAATATTCTTTATATTTTATTAATATACACTCACTTAGCAGTTCACACAAACTGCTGTGTTAATATAGGAATGTAATCTTGCATGTATGGATGGTAAAATGATGACCATGGTTATTAAAACTAAATCCTTGTTAACATTTCACATGTGACTCATTTTAAGAACAAAAAAATATAGAACCACTTACAAGTTGTTTCTCTTCAAATTTATCTAGCATTTGCTGCTCACAAGTCTTTCTTGGTAGTTCCTCCTCTTCTTGCATGCTGTACAATGCATCCATCAATACATAACCAGGTGCAGCATCTGTCTTCTTGTACCTTACCAACGCATCAAAAGCAGCCTTACCAACTTCCACATTACTCACACGTCTACACGCCCCCAACAAGGCTATCCAAACAACACTGTCAGCTTGAAAAGGCATCGTCTTTATAAGCATTAATGCTTCTTGTAACCTATTAGCTCTTCCCAACATATCAACCATACAAGTGTAGTGTTCCATTGTTGGAGAAATACCATACTTTGACATAAACTCAAAGCATTTCTTACCTTCTTCCACCATCCCCGCATGGCTGCAAGCCGTAAGAACAGACACCATTGTGGCCTCATTCATTTGTAAGCCAGCTTCATGAATGTTGTGTACCAGTCTAAACACCTCGTATACTTTCCCAAGTGCGCTATATCCGTCTATCAAAGCAGTCCATGACACTATGTTCTGAGAATGCATCGTATTTAATACATTCTCAGCCGCAATCAAGCTACCACATTTCCCATAGAAGTCCACTAAACTATTACCTACTACTTGGTCTTGCTCTAATCCAAGTTTACATACATGAGCATGGATGCTTTCTCCACCTGCCAACTCCCCTATACTCGCACATGCCTTTAATGCAACAACATATGTGAGAGAGTTTGGTTCACAATCCATCTTTGTGTACAAGTCCATAGCAATGGATCCCTCATCATTCTGTACGTATCCAAGCATGAGCGTGTTCCACAAAACCACATTCCGGTGATGCCATATTTTCAAAGACATCATGAGCCTGTTTCATACACCCCCATTTACTATACATATCAACCAAGCTAGTTGCCACAAAGACGTCTCTATCCAATCCTAGTTCCTTAGCATGTTTATGAATTGCTACCCCGTCATCTATACAAAATTGTTTGTCCATTTTACTTGCTAAACCTGATATTGCTTTGAATACAACTAAAAATGTAACCGAGTTTGGTTCACAATCCATGTTCATGAATACATTTACAGCTTTTAAGTTATCATCATTCTCCACGTACCCTGAAATGAGACTGGTCCATGAAACAACATTACGGTCGTTGATACCGTCAAAGACAGCCTTGGCAAGGATCATATTTCTACACTTCCCATACAAGTCTACCAAGGCATTTGCAACAAATATGACAGTGTCAAGTCCATGCTTTCTTGCTTGTTTATGAATGCCCACCACTTTTTCTAATACAAACTCTGTTGTAAGCTCCTCGTCGCTGAGCAAAGCAGCACATGTCTTTAGAGAGACCACAAATGTAGTAGAATCAGGTTCACAATTCATGCTTGTGAATAACTCCATAGCTATTGAGCTTTCTCCATTCTCCACGTATGCCAGCATGAGACTTGTCCATGAAACTACATCCCAATGAATCATATTATCAAATACAGATCTAGAATGGAGCGTGCTCCTACAGTTACTGTACATAGATATGAGAGCATTAGCTATGTACGTGTTGTTGTGATAGCCAGCCTCAATCACACTGGAATGGAGCATTTTCCCCTTTCGCAAGTCCCCTTTCTTACCACATTGTTTCAATGCAGCAAGCAGTGATGAGATGTTTGTTGTACGCGTCATCTTATCATCCATCCATGCAAGATTATGTTTGTGTTTTCGGGATACATATGCCCACAATGTTTTATATGCATATTTGTATGCTGAGTAAGTGCACATTAATAAGTGTAAATTATATATAGAGACTCACTCTTTCCCCACGTTGTTATGCTCGAAGAAAACCATTAAAAGAATTTATAGCCCTAACAATTATGAAACCCTAGCTGAAATTCATATCCTTTTATAGCCCTTTGTATATTTGAATATTCCTTATCCTTTTTGTACTTGATCCCTTTTGTGTCAAATTCTAACATAAAAATCCTAATATATACATTATTAAGGGTTTAGGGTTTAGAACAATATAAATATCTACATTGCACTGCACATTGAATTTATGCATTGAACAAAGATGATCCATTATTTTAGGCTTATAACAATCATGTGTTCTATTATTCACTCTCTCTCTCTCTCTCACACACACACACACACACACACTCTCTCTCTCTTACACACACACACTCTCTCTCTCTCTCTCTTACACACACACACACACACTCTCTCTCTTACACACACACACTCTCTCTCTCTCTCTCTCACACACACACACACACTCTCTCTCTCTCTCTCTCTCTCTCTTACACACACACAATTCGTCTTGAGTTAAGATAATTGCGTCAGGGTCTTATGTAGATTCTTAAAACACACACACACTTTGAAGAATGAAGATAATAAAGTCAATTTATAATGTGACATAGGTAACTATAGATTCCCAAGTTTCCTCTTTGCATAGAGAAGCATAGGACGTGATATATACTTATCTCTCAATGTTTTCAGTTGTTTACTAATTATGCTTCCATCTTATAAATTGGATGCATAATTTGCACCCACATTATTATTGTAATTATGACTGGTCAGCATTTAATTAGTAAATCTCCGGTTAATATATTCTTCACAAACATCAGAATATTCTAAAAACAAACTAAAGATGAGCTTGTAGCGTGACATGCTTCTTCTTCTTCCAATGTCGCTTCCACTTGAAGATGGTGAAGTGGACCTTCCTCTATTGCCGCCCCTTCAAGTGACTCTTCCAATTCCAAGTGGTGATGATGATGGAGAATGCACACGGCTGTGTGAAGTGGGCATATACTTTTCCAATTCTTTTTTCCAAGCAAACTACAAGCAACGCTTCTACTCTTGAGACTCACGGCACAGCAATTTTGTTTCACACGATGGGTTTTCAAAATATGTTTTCTAATAGATTGAGGCCTCTGCGAACCAGGGATTTGAGCATAGTAGTAGAGACAACAAAATAAATGTTTATAGCCTTCTGGAACAGCAGCAGGGTTCATCCATATTGGATAATGACAGTGATCATATTCATGATCGATTGGCCATAGTTTTTTTTTAAAGTCCTTGACAGCCATGAGAACAAAGATTCGCCATGGCTTAACTTAGCTAAACCGGTAAAACAATATTCTATCGGAATATTCAAAATTTAATTATGATAATAATTTATAATTATAAAAGATTTGACTGATGTTGACAAACTAGTTTACAAAAATTGTAACTAATTACAATCACTGCTATCTCTTCACTCGAGACATGCGTACCTACATCTCTACTATTAAGCTTCTATATACGTAAGGTATTCATGTAGCTATATATTGTTGCTATATATAGTGTCCTGGCGTTGCTATTTCACGTGTATTTTTGTCTTTTTGGTCCAACTGATCCAACGCATACACATGAACACTCAAAAACGTTACTTCACACAATAAAACAAACCCCCTCCTCTTGCAAATGCCATATGTGAGAATTGAACTCACGATCACATAGTTAAAGCCATGCGCTCTACCAACGGAGCTAAGACGGCTTGAAGACCTGGTTCGACATCCTGGAAAAATTCTACAAGAGACAAATTCCCAAAGAACAACTACCGTGTACGTTGTGTCATGCACTGTGGTCCTCCTCCCTGTAAACATCGCTAGCAATTGTACTAAAGCGCAACGAGAATAGCAGTGTGTATGAACATCCTTGTCTTCATCCTCTCTGTGTAATCAAACGCAGAGTCAACATGCTTAAAAAGACTGAGTCTAGAGGAGTCTTTATCACCTCGTCTCCTTGAGAGCGATATTTGGCTGGGAGATCGCATAATTCTTTACTTCCTACTCTGAGTTCGAGAGAGTGCGTAGTAAAAGAAGCCATGAGCGCGACTCACACCTATAGAACACGTTTTTCCTAAATAGAAATAAGTCACTCAAGCACAGTACCTGATCCAAATCGCTGTCACACGATATGTGAACATAAAAGACCCCATAGTTTCCACACAATCTTCCAAGCTCAAAGTTTCAAATGCAAGGCACTGCAAAAGGAGCCATCAATAAACTAAAACAAAAGAGAGAAGAATTCGATCTACAAGCAGCTCAACTGAAACATTAGCTCATAGTATCCACAAGTACCTGGTTGTAGAAAAACCTCACAGAATTTTTGTCGGTCCAACTGGAAGTCGAAGAGCTGGACATTTAATCTAGCGCTGATCCTGTGACAAAACATAAAAGTAAAAATCAATTGCTGTCAAGATAATTACAAGCCTTTCTTGCAGTGAATTGGACTTTACCGGTTTGTGAGACAAATTGGTGACTTCCATCACTCGTACGAACCTTGACAAGTTGCAACAGTTGCAACGCGCAACTTAGCGCCTGCCACCGGGAGAAACGGTGTCAGCGAGTATGATCGAGCAAAAGGCAAACAATATGCTGTACCTGTCGGCGGGTGGTTCAAAATGTTGCATAAAAATAAACTATGAAAACTATCTCCTGGCCTGCAACCAATTTGTAGCATTTTTCGGTAGAAGCGGCTCAATTTGTTGTAACATGACCTGGTGACGATGACAGCAACCAGAGAGATGACTGATCAAACTAATGGGTAACTAGAATATCAAGGAGTGGTCCTCCAGCGATACTAATATCACACAAATACACACACGCAACGTACCGGTGTGCCTTTGACATGGCCAGGAGCAAGTTTTGATAGACCAGAATGTTCTTAGCATCTAAGAGAATATTGCTGGCTTTTATGTCTCTATGGAATATATGAGGATTTGCTTCTGTGTGGAGGTATAGTATTCCTCTTGCAGACCCCAATGCAATACGTAATCGCGTTGCAAAGTCCAGGGGGAGATTTATAGTTGCTGGAAACCGTATACAATATTAATACATGTATATAATCTTCAGAATTGTTACGAAGTTCCACCTCGTGTACAAGCATCTTGCATAAGAAACGAACATCAATCAACTCTTTCTCTCTCTCTCTCTCTCTCACACACACACGCACACACACACACATCAGTCAACTCTCTCACTACATTAGGGATGGGAGGAACCATAATGAGTGAGATGTGGGGATATCAGTATTGAGGATGATCTTGACCACGGGATACTGATATCCCTATTTCTTCTCTAAGGATGGATGGGAGGGATGAACAGTTGTTAAGCAGTCATCTCTCTCACTACATTAGGGATACAGTTGTTAAACAGGGGATATCAGTCACTCTCAATATGTATCCACTCTTCCATTATCAAATGAAACCTAGCAACCCGAATGAGGCTCAATATACTCTAGAATATGCTTCTCAAAAAAGCTTTTGTGCCATGCTAAGGCATATCGAGAAATTACTTTGGGTAGCACTTGTTTGATTCAGATTACTAATGCATCTTGCTGTGAGTTTCATTAGACTTCCACATGATTTCATTGATTCGGATAAACTATTGTAAAACTGCAAACAAAGAATACCTGTAAAGAAAAAATAAAATTTACCTTATGATGTGTCACCATAAATAGAGATGGTGCAACTTCAAACACCTAAAGAGGTATAAGACACTTACCTCTCTGCGCAAGGTCTCCTCCATCCAGGGGTACTCGTTGAATACGGATTCAACTGTGTGGTGTAGGGCTCATAAAATAGTGACTTTTACAGCCATACTTTTCTCCCTGCATTTTCATCTAGATTCACTCAATGTTAGTTTGGGTATAGAAATGAAACATTCAAGCTTTTGAAGAATTTCTTTTGGAGCTTTGCTTAAGTGAATCTAGTTTCCCGCTTCACTGGAGCCTAAAGGAGTGCACCAGTAATGTTTCTCTTCAAACAGTGCTGACAAGTCAAGCCTTCGAGGCGTTCATTGGACCTCCTTCTTCTCTGTTACTAGGTGATCCTTTGGAAAAACAGATTTGTACAGCTAACGAACCTGGAGAGATTTACATGCTCCTCCTCTTCAAACTTTGTTGGAACATGTCCTTTCTTGAACCACTCATTCTTCAAGATTTCGAGGACAGTGTGATACGCTGAATCAAAGATTAGCCAGGTGGTGTTTCCGTGGTGCCTTACTGTTTGAGGATTGGCATCTAGAATCCCGTGTATGAGCTTCTTTGCTCCGGTAGAAAACCACAGAGGGAAGGTGAACTCTGCATTGTATATCTACATCTAAAAGAGATCCTTAACCCAGTCATAACATTGGATGTATACCATGGAACTCGATATATACCATAAGATCGAGGCCAAAGCAACTGGAACCAGAAAACCTCCAGAAGTGAACGACTGGCAACTGCGTAAGACATAAACGTGCTTCGGGTGAGTGATGCACCATGCTATGATAAAAAAGCTACGCGAGTAAGTACCTTGAGGCAAAGCGACATAAAAATCTTGGAAGCACGACATGTAAACTCTGTCTTGCTGGACCACAAGGCCGTCCATTCCTTTCCGGCTTTAACTGGCATCAAAGCCTGAGCTGCTGCACCGGTAGCAACATTGCCATTGCCTTTTACGATATCAACGTGAAGTTTGTCCTTGAGCAGATCATTGGAAAGAGAGGAATTAATGGCAGCCGCAAAAGCCACTGTGATCTTGAGCCGCCTCCATCTATTACGTGCTTCCAGCCGAGATGTATCTTGTGTATGAACTCCATTTCACTGGAACAACAACAATCCTACCTACAATATATATCGAATCGCGTCTGTGTTTGTCAGACTGGATTCACCTTGGCAAGCAAGCCTTCATAGGATTTTGGATCGAGACCCATCTCGTCTAGCAAACAAGAGCTTTGTCCGGAGGGAGTCCCAGTGTCTTGTACATGTCTCATCCCTTGCCATCAAACAAGAGTTATAAATCACTGGATGAAAGATGTGAAGAAATACGACAAAAATGCCATAAGAGGGCTCATCGAAGGAGAGAAGCAATCAATCTTTTACCTACCACGGTTTGGTCTGCGTATCTATCGTATGGTCTTTAAGTCGTAAGTCTTGCCAAAGAAGAGGATCGGACTTTCCGCTGAGAAGTTCCCACCGGATGGAAGTTTGAAGCAATTAGATTTGCACTAAAGTCCGTGTTGAGAGAGCGCTGGTCTCCCAGGTAGTATATGTGTGCTTGCTGCTGTTTGTTTCTTTCTTTTGCGTGTACGAGGGGTGTGGTTCTTGCTATTATCTATTATCATGTTTGATCAATCTTCCAAATATGGCATTCCGGATTATGATTATGATTATGAGTGTCGCATCATTGCTAAGCCGTCTTAGCACAGAGGTTAATTTATGTGGCATTTCATTATGTGGTAATGGGTTCGATTCCTACAGTCCGCAGGTAATGATTCTTCCAATGCATGCATGACAAAGATTCACTTGTTTTATTTGTGTTCCTTATTTCATATAGAATAAACAATCTTATTCTTATCTTCTCTTTGCGTCTTCTTTGTGTGCTTTGATTGGGTTTTCAATCGCTTTGTCGTTGTGGTTTGCCCGATGGTGCTAACCCCTGGCAGTGTTTGATCCCAATCAGTGAGAATCGAAGCCTGGTATTCATGAATTTCTTACCGGAGCAGGCACCCAATCATTGGTTGCGGGGTTGGATTTGACAGAATTGGATGAAAATGGAGCGTTGCCATAATCATCCATAAGCTGGAATGAGGAACCTTGAGCAACCCCCGCATCAATAAATCCAGTTCCAGTCTGTGAAAGAATTGCCAACAAGAAATTCATGGATCCATCAATCACGCACAAGAAAAAAGAAAATTGACAGCAGTAAGTGGCCGACTGACCGTGTGATGTTGCCCATTCTCTGCCGCAATCAAATCCTTGTAGTACTCGTTCTCGGCGTAGCTCTCGTCTCCAACAACCCCACCATGAGTGATCAAAGGCTGGAAGAAAAACAATTTCAGCCACGCTCATGCAAAATCTCGATCTTCAAAGAATCTCACCTCCGATTGAGCCTCGAGATCCAAGAGCTTGGCGTGCTCTGGAATCTGCCGATCCGGCGCAGCATCAGCAGTAGCTATGGCGCCTCCGGCATTGCTGTTAGGCTCGCTGCGCGCCGGCTTGATCGGGCGCTTGGGTGCCATCGATTCAAAGTGCGCCTGGACCTCCTTTGCGCGCTGCTGCTCGGCCTCGGGGGACTGGATCTCGTCGCTCCGGCTAGGCTTCATCGCTTCTCGAGCTCTCCAAATCCTGGCTAGATAGAACTCTACGGGTATCCCTTTGGATAGGCTCGAAGGATATTTTTCGAGGGGTAATTAATCTTCAATGGGAAAATTTTCCATAATCCGATCTTAGCTCTCAGTTGGTAGAGCGAACGACTGTGGACTGTAATGTCTTTAGGTAGCTGGTTGTTTTCTTCTTGTTCATCCGATCTTAACTCAGTAGAGCGGAGGCTAGAAAGCGAACCACCTCTATGGCATGTTAGAGGAGAATTATTTTTTTGTGGTTGCTTTCTTCATGTGCATCCGATCTATCAACTGAGTTAAGATCAGGTGGTTCGATTTCTGGAGCGCACCACAGTCCTCCACTCTATCAAGTAAAGTGGAGAAGAGTAATATTACCTCTTGCGATGCTGGAAAACAAAATTCCTCAGCTGTGCCTCGCAGGAGTTGTATTGTCTGGCCAAGAATGGGCCAGCCTCGATTCCCTGGCCGTGTTTGTATGGAACCACCCTTTCCTCTCGAAGATATAAGGAATGCAGCCACCCACAAGGGATCACAAGCAGCAAGTATATACTCCATAACTTTTCTCCTTAGAACCTGATGGCTTCTTGCAATACTTCGGACCATCCGTTACATACATATTACATTACATATATAAATTTAATGTGTTACATAAAGTTTAGGTATTACATTACATATATAAATTTAATGTGTTACATAAAATTTAGGGTTTAGGATAATAAGGATTCAATTGCAAATTCAGAAGCATAATGTGATGATCAATTAATTGTCCGAACTGTTTTAGCCATCACAATTTGTGCAGGAGACATTTACCATATTTCTCAACCAATAAATTACCGACATGAATATAAGTTGAGAAGGAGACAAGATGGAGTGACTAAACTTATAGTTGTTAGAACGGACTATTATTTATATGAAAACATTAACAAATTCTATTGTTATGGAAAAGATTACAAAGATTATCAATTTTAATTATATAAATAACAAAACATTCTAAAAAATAACACAAATCATAAAGCTGGTTAATCTTGATTTCTTGTGATTGAAAGTTTTTTATTTTCCAACTTGTACTTCCGAACGTACGGTTGAAATTTAATAAGCATTGCCTCTTCTACTTCTTCATGGGTTGCTCCACCTTCAAAACATATTAGAATAAGAGTTTCCTAGAGAGTTTAAGTGTGAACTTATCAACTTTTGGGTTAGGCCAAAGACTCCTCTCCCATTGCTCTAGAGAACCCTCTCGCATGCTTTTGTTTAGTAATGTCAACCTTTGGATCATTCTTCAAATGACCCTCATACATTCTTACGCTCAGGTTAGAATTATGACATATGTCCATTCATGAAAAGCCTTGAACGTCAACTTATAGCTCATTATTTACACAGTCCCCTACATGTAGCTTCATAGCTGGATTGTTGGCTTCTTCCATTTTCTCCCTGTTGTAACATGTTGGTTTGCTACTCCCTCCCAATAGTTCTTGTGTGTCATATCCAACATATTTATAATACCTAACATATCAGGAATCATTCTAATGTAGAATCACAAATGAAACAAAGAAAAATGTCTTACCAAACTTGAATAGTTTCACTAAGTCATTTACAATTAGAATGTTTGACTACTCTTTTTAACTTTGTACTCCATGTTGTTAACACTTCCTACTCCTACCATAAAGACAAATCTTGTGTGTCTAACTAATTTATAGTATCGTCATTTCCTATCATTTCAATAATTATTCCAAGTTTGATATCATAATATGAAATAAATCATCACTTACCAAACTTTAATAGTTTCATCAATTCCTCCCTCTCCTTTCTCATTTATCCTAATTATTATTTGACTATGTTTAACTC
Source organism: Selaginella tamariscina (assembly GCA_003024785.1). Lineage (NCBI taxonomy): Eukaryota > Viridiplantae > Streptophyta > Lycopodiopsida > Selaginellales > Selaginellaceae > Selaginella > Selaginella tamariscina. The sequence continues at coordinate 891,761 of PUQB01000025.1, forward strand.
TATTGTATCTTTGGTGTGGCATCTCCTATTCCTTGGAGTTAGTTTCATGGGAAGGTGATTAATGCTTTTTTACTTTCTAATCTCACGCTCATCTCTTTTGAACTCTTATGTGGGAGAATCCTCTAATGCATTATTGTATGTGGAAAAATATTAAAGAAATTAATGAGAAGACACAAAAACATCCCAACTTAACAAAAAATAATTAAAATAAAAAAATCTAACCACTAATTATAAATGCTTCACTCTCACTACTATCTTTAGTAGCCTCTTGTCTACTCATTGAGCACACAACATGTAATCAAAATTTGTTAATGAGATAATGAATATGGCTTATTATATTTATTACAACTTATAGCAACATTGACATTCATAAACAAGCAAGAAAGCATGGACTTGACACCGTCATATTTGTTGCAAATGCCTTGGTAGACTTGTATGGGAAGTGTGGAAATATGATCCTTGCCAAGGCTATCTTTGACGGTATCAACGACCGTAATGTTGTTTCATGTACCAGTCTCATTTCAGGGTACGTGGAGAATGATGATAACTTAAAAGCTGTAAATGTATTCATGAACATGGATTGCGAACCGAACTCGATTATATTTTTAGTTGTATTCAAAGCAATATCAGGTTTAGCAAGTAAAATGGACAAACAATTTTGTATAGATGACGGGGTAGCAATTCATAAACATGCTAAGGAACTAGGATTGGATATAGACGTCTTTGTGGCAACTAGCTTGGTTGATATGTATAGTAAATGGGGGTGTATGAAACAAGCTCATGCTGTCTTTGAAAATATGAATCATCACCGGAACGTGGTTTTGTGGAACACGCTCATGCTTGGATATGTACAGAATGATGAGGGATCCATTGCTATGGACTTGTACACAAAGATGGATTGTGAACCAAACTCTCTCACATATGTTGTTGCATTGAAGGCATGTGGGAGTATAGGGGAGTTGGCAGGTGGAGAAAGCATCCATGCTCATGTATGTAAACTTGGATTAGAGCAAGACCAAGTGGTAAGTAATAGTTTAGTGGACTTCTATGGGAAATGTGGTAGCTTGATTGCGGCTGAGGATGTGTTAAATACGATGCATTCTCATAATATAGTGTCATGGACTACTTTGATAGACGGATACAGTGCACTTCGCAAAGTATATGAGGTGTTTAGACTGGTAAATAACATTCCTGAAGCTGGCTTACAAATGAATGAGGCCACAATGGTGTCTGTTCTTACGGCTTGCAGCCATGCGGGGATGGTGGAAGAAGGTAAGAAATGCTTTGAGTTTATGTCAAAGTATGGTATTTCTCCAACAATGGAACACTACACTTGTATAGTTGATATGTTGGGAAGAGCTAATAGGTTACAAGAAGCATTAATGCTTATTAAGACGATGCCTTTTCAAGCTGACAGTGTTGTTTGGATAGCTTTGTTGGGGGCGTGTAGACGTGTGAGTAATGTGGAAGTTGGTAAGGCTGCTTTTGATGCGTTGGTAAGGTACAAGAAGACAGATGCTGCACCTGGTTATGTATTGATGGATGCATTGTACATCATGCAAGAAGAGCAGGAACTACCAAGAAAGACTTGTGAGCAGCAAATGCTAGAGAGATTTGAAGAGAAACAACTTGTAAGTGGTTCTATATTTTTTTGTTCTTAGGATGAGTCACATGTGAAATGTTAACAAGGATTTAGTTTTAACAGCCATGGTCATATCATGATGAAAAATTCATCATTTTACGATCCATACATGCAAGATACATTCCTATATTAACACAGCAGTTTGTGTGAACTGCTAAGTGAGTGTATATTAATAAAATATAAAGAATATCAATATAGTTCATTCACTAACCACATGCTTCTAGCTAGACAAGGACCACAAAGCCGTTCCTCATCAACCAAATGGACAAGCAAGTGAACCTAAGAAGTCATTGCATTGGTAGGCAAATCACTTTCTAGCAAACAAACTCACTTTATAGGCATTTTTGATATACTAGTGGAATCCACTACTTTTGATGATACAAACCTATAATAACATAATAAATTTCAAACACACATACAAGTTGTGTATCTTACTTTAATACATCCTCAAAAAGGTAAAGAGCCTCTCTAAGTCATGTTGTTAATAGTCCCATATTTACAATGGAAAAGTACATTTTAGAAAGTGAAAAATTAATTAAACATGAAAAGAAAAGAGTAACATTATAATTACCCGAATAAAAAAGTAGTAGTCGTGACTTTTTAAACCAATGAAAGTTTTATACTTTATAACACTACCATATTAAAAATGGAGTATGGAAGTTCTTTATTCTTTTTTATATTCCTCCAACTCATCCTACTTTAGTATCTACATATTTTTCTTCCAAACCTCTTTGCCATTTTCTTTGTATATATGCACATTATAACTAAATTAAGTATGATACATGAAAATGGGAATATAAAAAAAAAAACTTGAATTACAATTATATTATAAATTAGATTAAACATTTAAATAAAAAAATCCACAATAATCATAACATTAAAACCATTAAATAAAACATAACCAAAATCCTAAAAGATTAATTAAAATCTAAAATTCAAGAATAATCACTAACTACGATTTCGTATATTAGTTATAAGAATAAAACACATAATATAAATTCATGACGACAATGATAATGAAATAATCATTATTATTATGGGAAAAAAATATTTATTATAAAGAAGTATTCATGTCTCATAGTAAGATAAAAAATAAAAAATGGAAAAAAAATCATATTAAAATAATTTAAAAATTGAACTTGTTTGATATTGTTACTCTTACTATTTTTTTCTTTGCTTTTCAAACATCTCAAAATATTTATAAATAATTTTCTAAAAAAAACTCTTTTAATAAAAATAAGTAATCATGTGTACTTGACTCCAAATGTAGGAGGTAGCCTTTATATGGACATCTTGAGTTCTATATACGACACTGTATTATGTACGTAGGTTATACACTCAATCTAGCTTTAGTTTTATTCAACTCTTAATGCATACTTATATTATAAAGATAAATTGATATATACCAAACTAATAAGTTATAAAATAAAAAATTAAAGTATTATTTATGAGAAATAAAATATAGATATAACTTTAATATGTGTGTGTGTTTGTATATCTTTATATTCTTTATATCTTTGTAAATTCATAATTAACTTATATTAACAATTTAATTCATTTAACTTAACATTTATTAGTTTATTTAAAATTGAATCATTTAATCTTATTGTAGAGCTAGATTCTCTATATTACTATCCAAATATAAAACTAAAAGTATACATATGCAAAAGAATGTTTATTATTATAATATTCGAAAGTTGTAAGAAATATTGAAATATATGTTCAACTAATAATTAAAAACTTTAATATTACTTATAGTTATAAATATTATATAATAGCCATACCTAGCATCTCTTGATCTTTTATATTTAACTAAGTCATTCTTACTGTTTGATTTTAAAAAAAAATTAGAACATTTTATTAAGATAATAAATTAATCAAATCATATGAATGTATATATTTAATAAAAGTAAACCCAACCAGTGTTGTGTTTAACGAAACGACCTGAGAAAGCCCAGTTCTGCCATCCATACCACCCAGTGGTTTCAAACTCTGCATGACCAATGAATGAAAAACCCTCAAATTCAGCTCCGTTTATTACCAAATTTTCGCACCACTGAACAAAACTGTGATCGTAATTGAAAATATTAAACGTGTTTAAAAAATATCACTACATGTGCGTATGGAGTATTATACATGTTTTCATATAGCTATATAGATAAACCTGCACACACACACACACACACACACACCTGCTTGCCAGGTCCTCTCCTACGTCGAATACTTTCCTTAGCAGCACGTATTGTAGGCTGACGTGTTTTAGCGTCCTCTTGAGCACACAGTGCAAGCACATTCTTCATTTTGGTAAACACATCATGTTGCTAAAAAACCACACACACACACACACACACACACACACATATATATATATATATATATAGAGTGTGTGTGTGTGTGTGTGTGTGTGTGTGTGTGTACATATAGATAGATAGATAGCATGTACATATATAAAGATAGATATAACAAGACGGATTAGTTTGCTCACAGGCTCGCGAGTTACTAGTGTCACCTCCCTTCTTCGGTCACCCATGCACATACACATAGAGATATACATATATATGTATATATATACATACATACAGATACATAGTGACACACACACACACACACACACACACACACACACACACACACATATATATATATATATATATATACAGACACATACATACATACACATACAGACATATTATACAAAGAAAACATAGTCTAAAGTATTAAAATTAACAAAAGTCGACACAGGGTATTTCAGACCTTAAGGTTCCCTTGTGGCATCGCGGAGGAGATAAAGTTCCAATGCCTCAGTTGAACCCAGCCGCTGTAGGTCAAGAGTTGCTTTGTTCTTCAGCTGGTTCAACTGTTCAGCGTCTAGTCGTCCCACCATCTCAGCCAACAAGCGCTGCATACGAGCCCGCAGCTCCTCATTAGACAGGTGACTGCAAACAGACACGTCAGTGAGAAGTAAAGAAATATCTCATTTTCTTACCTTAGTTCTTCCTCCTCCACTTCAGGAGCCCCACTCGCACGGCCTTGCAACTTGATGAAGGCTTTCCGCCTCCAAAATGCTCTTCTGGCATCGTTCGGCCGCCATGATAGTACTTTATCACCAACGACGACTCTTAGCATGGCCTCCATAAAGAAACGAGACTCCGGACTCGAATAGCTGGAGTTCCCAGTTGGTAAGGGGTACCACTAAAAAACAAACAAAGTACAAGATTGAATTGCGGAAAATTAAATTGAGCATACCTTTTCAGCGATGTAAAAATCCCCCACAAGGTATTTGTTCGTGGGATATCGCTTGGGTTGATATTCACTCCAAAGTCCCAGTTCTGTGATTCCATCGTCAAGGGACTTGATCAAATCCGATTCGCTCTTGGGCTCTACTCCTTTTTCGTCGCAATGTTCTGCAAAATACTTATGAAGAACAAGGTTTCAGGCACAGCCTTATCATGTACCGGTATAACGAAGATACGAGGCTGGCGAGATTGTGTTTTCGGAGACTTCCACGAGGCCATGCACGTCTAGAACACCATACGTGTAAGAGGAGCCACCAAAGATAGGAAGGTAAACTGGGTCGTAGTGGCCATGGGCAATGTTTTGCCGAACTTCGACTCGGGCATACCCAGCACTCTGTGAACATAGAAACGAAAATAAGTAAAAGAAATGAGAAAAATGGAAGTCTTCACCTGAAAGACTGCTTGGTCGGATTCATTTGTTTTACACTCAGCGATGAAGGGACACAATTCGGACGTCAGTTGGCCCTTCTTCCTCTTGGATAGCTTTGGATCTTTGAAAACGCAAGGCTTATGTGTCCTGAACTTGATGTCCGTCCTCGTGTGCTCCGGCAAACAAAGCTCATCCTGTGGCGGGTCCTCGTTCGCCATGTTAGATCCTTCCCTCTCAGATCCCGTAGAAAAGCTGGAACTATCCTGTAACTGTCATATACTTCTTGTCATCTCTCATTTGCTAAAATTTTCAAATTACCTTCGGCTCTTGCGTTTGGTCACGGATAACGCGCTCGCTAGGCAGCAGCATTTTTGTCTCCTAGAAAGAGAGGTTGAGAAAAAAGGGACCTTACATGCAAGCATACATACCATGATGCCAAACTCCAAAGCAAAGCCTTGGACGTCGTCGTCAAACTGCTGTAAGTTCTGGACCATTTGCAGCCCATTCATGTCACCACGTATTCGGAACTTTTCGTTAAGATCCCAAAGCTCCGTTTGGGAGGGAGTAGACATCCAATAGAACATCTCAACAAGGGCAAGATGCCACGGCCGCATGTTCCCCTCGGTCCTCTGCTTGGTGTAGACGCTAGCATCACAAGGCCCTCAGTTAGTATTAATAAATCAATTCTTCTAGACAACGAACCTTTCCACCACTGCGAGGCGCTCCCATAAGAGGCTTATGACGGTATTCATTGTGTCCTTGGCTATCAAACCGCCAAAGAATTTGTTCTTTGTGTCCAGTGCTTGCAACGAACCCTCCGTCTCCCAGATCGTGACAAAAGGCTCCACTGCCCGCAACACCCCGATGTGGTATGAACTTTCTGGCACATTGAATGGATTTCCTTTCCTTCGCTTACTAGAATCAGTACTGACGCTATCGTTGCACTTGCGCTTCCTCGCCATAGACCTTCACCCTAAAACCCTAAATTTTGTTACCCTAATAATATCTAATCCGTTCTTAAACCGCTTAATCAGTCCTTAATTGCGTGCTTAAACTCAAATTTAAACATGTTTAAAACTTCACATATATTATGAATCCTCAATAAATATTGAATTTAACAATTTCTTCCACCACAAAAAAAAATAAATATTTAACTTTTAAACATAATAAAAATGGAATAAAATTCTATATATTAAATTCTGTTATATACATTAAATGTACATATTATGGTTTATAAGGAATAAAGTTTTGAGTTATAGATTTAACATATTTTATTTATATATTTTTAATAATTTTAACATTAATAATATTATTATAATCTTAAAATTAAAAATATATGTTTATAATATTTTTTAATTTAAATGTTTAAATCAATTAAAAATGGAAATGATTTTAAAATCAGCAATGTAATATATAATGTATTGTATTTATATAATACCTAAATTAAATTATATAATATATAATTTAAAATAGAGAAATAGATAATTAATATTATATATCACGTATGTACAATATAAAAATGTATATTACATATATGCATTATTATATTACAAGCCGGTTTTAAGATCCCAAACACAGCTGATAAACTTGACCATTATTCTCTACACTCAGCCTTCTAAGGCCTTCAAAATTCCGTCTACTCCCCACAAATTCGTACCTCCTTGTCCGTACATACCCAGCATCCAGTGTCTCAGGAGCAGCATATACTGCCCTTAATCTCTCTGCATGCTTTGAGTCCGTATATAATGCCACTTCTATTTCACATGGAGTCATGCACTCCTGCTAACAATCGTATATATGTATGTACACACACACACACACACACATAACGTTTATGAATGTTATAATACATACTATTTAAATAATTAATGTAAACTTGCCTGATAGAAAGTATAAACATTTTCCAGTATTTGCTGCCTCGTGAAGCCTTTCTCACTGAAGAACGGCCTGGATGAAGGCCCCATTTCTGAATATCTATCCAACGGAAACAAGATAGTCAAATAGCTTCCTTTATATACCACATCGTTCTTCTCACTGCAAGAGGGATATTCTTTTAATTATATATAGACAGTTTAAACATAATTTTTATTAAAAAATTAAATTATTAAGTTAATTATATATATATATATATATATATATATATATACCTGTCACTCAATGCTCTGACGTAAACTTCATTATTACTTTCTCGTCCACTTTCATGAGCATCAAAATAATCATCGGAGCCTTGATCATGTAATACAATACCTTCCGAATTATCTAAATAAAGCTGGGCCGTCGATGGTGGCTCCGAGATCGACCAACATATAGACTCCATCATACTTTGTGGTGTTATTGGACGAGGTAAAGATCTACAAGGCTGGTAAAACATATTAAATTATATTAACTAATTAATTAATTGTATAAAAAATATCACTAAATGTATTATACATGTTTTCATATTAAACCTGCACACACACACACCTGCTTGCCAGGTCCTCTCCTACGTCGAATACTTTCCTTAGCAGCACGTATTGTAGCTTCTGCTTGCTGACGTGTTTTAGCGTCCTCTTGAGCACACAGTGCAAGCACATTCTTCTTTTGGTAAACACATCATGTTGCTAAAAAAACCACATGTAAAACACACACACACTATATATATATATGTGTGTGTGTGTGTGTACATATATAGATAGATAGAGATATCTACACATGTACATATATAGATAGATATAACGAGAAGGATTAGTTTGCTCACAGACTCAAGAATTACTAGTGTCACCTCCCTTTTTTGGTCACCCATGCACATATGCATACACATGCACATACACATAGACATATACATATATATGTATATATATACATACATACAGATACATAGTGACATACACACACACATATAGACACATACATACATACAAATACAGACATACAGACATACATACCTAGAGACATATATACATATACATACACACACACACATATACATACCTTTGTGGTTTGTTTTGGTTTTTGTTGGTCGAGAAGATGTGGAAAATGACGTGCTAAATCAAGTGAGATATGCACCAGATGCTGTGGAATATGCTCTTTTACTGTTCTTAATACCCACATAGGCTGCATGTGAATTAATATAATTAGAATTTATAAATTAAATTATAGTTTTTATTATTTATTTTTTCAATTAACTATTTAATACGTACCGAAACCAAATGTATTCTATAACCAATGTAATTGACAAGCCCTGTGTCTTCACAAACAATATGTGTTGCATTGCATCCAATATACCAATCACTTAAGCAAGTTCCACCTTCTCTAACTGCTGCTTCAACAACCTTTTAATAAATAAATAAATAAATAAATAATTATTAAATAACTTATTATTTAAAATAAAATACCTTGATTTGCATATCACTAGACACATCCTTGTCAATGTACAAGCAAACTCCTGCCAATAGTTTCTTCTCTGAAGGCTGTCTAGTGATTTGAATATTCGTTTTACTGCTTGGAATATTCGATAAAGATTGAGGTATACATGTTGGTTCTTCTTGTGGCACAGCGTTCTCGATTTCGGATGACACCTTTGTTGCATCGTATTGAGACTCGTTCAAACGCTCTGTAACATGTGTATGTGTGTGTATATATATAATTAATAATAATAATAATAAAAGATTTTATTATTTACGAACAAAATTGTTCAGCAGACTTATTATAAGAAAAGAGATATATATATATATATATATACCATTACGTCTTGCAGAGTTCACAAACCATGCAAGTGTCACCACAAACAACCCTTTCCTGCTTCTGCTCCTTAGAGCGTGTTCGAATTTGCGACCTGCGCTTCTGTGCATTGTCTGTTAAGGAACACACACACACACACACACATATTGTTTTTATATATGTATACACTTGATATATACGTGCGTGCGTATGTAAATACACAAAGATTGGATATCTGAACAACGAGGTGAGTACATCCAGGGTGAAGATCTGGACTATATATCCCTCCAAGTCTTTCAGTGGTGAGCTGAACTTGTTTTCGGGCTTCTGTAATAAAAAATTTAAATAATTATAAATAAATAAATAAAAACCATCATATTATCATAACACACACGCACACACACGCACACACACACCTTTGGAGAGTCCAGTGACACATATAGTGAGTCCTGCAAAAGGAAGCACTCCATTCGCTCTTGGTGAGCTACTCAAAGGGGTGTTGTTGTTCACTTCTGGAATCCATAAACACTTGCTTTTGAGGATTAATTCCTGCATTCTGTTGATTATAATTCATATAAAAACAGGTAAAATTCCATGGAAAAATAGCAAATAAAAAACTAAAATAGAAAATAAGAAACTAAAATAGAAGTTATACACACACGGTCCTTGTTCTTCTTACAACATCATCCCCTGTTCTATCTAAAATAAATTAGGAATCTAGTACATTGCAGTGTTATCTGTACTGTCTGTGCCATACAAAACTTCAAAGTTAAAATTTTATTTATATATTAATGTTTTAACAAATAATTGATTTAAAATAATAATAACAACGTAATTTAACTTATTAATTAGAAAAAGAATAAAGTTTATTTAATTGGTGATAATTATATAAAATAAATCATCAACGTTGACAGGAAAATGTTTTTTCTTCAGAAATCTTGACTTCAGAGCATACACAATCTTACAACAACAGTAGTTACTCTTGTCTTCTATGCACTGCTGTCAGGAATAATTTCTTAATAAGTATTCCTAAGTAACTTAATTAATTTAATTCTAAATAGAAATTAATCTATTTAGTTGAGTTAAATGAATATCCCATACATTAAAAAAAATTTATTAAATGAATAGCAATATCCCATTTAAATATAAATAGCATATAACTAATGTTTTTTAAATAATAAAGCACAATAAGTTTGACCCAAGGTTTGGAATAAGATATCATAAGGTAAAAACATAATAAGAACTGTTAAGTTTAAATATTTAAATACATTAATATATAATATTGAATGTACACACAAGAGGACAAGTAGGAGAAAGCAATAGCAACAAAATAACAGTGGCATTACTTGAATGTATATATATTGTCACGGGCCATCCTTCTCTAATATATCAAAAGATTCTTGCCTATTCACCTCGTATGGTAAAGCATTCAAATCATTCTGTACACAATCAATGCACATGTAAATACATATCACATGTATACATAACACACACACGTCTGTGTGTATTTACTATCTATACATACACCGTATAATGTATCAGTGTATGTAATATACCATATAGTTACAGAAAATGCACATATTTCTAGAGAGAGAGAGAGACGTGAATACAAAAATGCCAGTTTAAACATCTGTATGTCCATAATACATAAATACATACCATGTGTACGCTGTGCATGTATACCAACAAAGCATTAAATGGAAAGAAAAGAAAAACAAAAGTTACAGGTCCGTAAATGACAAAACTTCTGCCAAGTGTAGTTCATATATAGACTATGTATATATTATATGCATTAAATAAGAATACATTGTCATTTGTGTGTGTATGTGTATATATACATATATAATATGCTTAACGTATATGCCTGTTAGACCATCATCATTTTGTGTGGGTTGGCTAGTCATGTGTCACAACTGGAATGCTATTTGGCTGTATGTGTTTGGATCATTGTCTAAATAATGGTTTCAGAACCTTGGAGATATAAATAAGATATGTAGCTCAATAGTTAAAATAATGCACACTAGGTTATATTAAACTAGATACATTAAACCTTCCCATACGTTAACAGTAATAAGTGATAATAATAATAATACGAAATGCAATAAAGTTTGTAGTAAAGTAACTTAGAAACACACCCACACACCCACACACATATATATATATTAATTAATTAATTATTATGTTAAATACTTACTTCAAAAATAGTATCAAATTATTCCAAAAACTTCCTTGGCGGCTGCTATTGTGAAATCAATATCATCTTCAGTATGTGCCAGGCTCGTGAACCCTGCTTCATACTGTGAAGGTGCCAAATATACGCCACGTTCTAGCATACCCCTGTGAAACCTCGCAAACTTCCCTGTAATATATACATAGTAGTAACATATATTTTAATATGCATGTATAATGACAAATATAATGCTATTTACATATAATTCTTATTATTAATATAATAAGAAAATTATGAGAAGAAAGTATATCCACCATACATACACACCATACGGTACCTGTATCACTTTTCTTAGCATCATCAAAGTTGTAAACAGGCCCTTTAGTGAAGAAGAAACCAAACATTCCCTTATGTGACCTCCACATATCTCGTGTCCTGCACTTCTTCCAGCTTCAAGTAGGCCATTTATAAGTCTACCTGTCACCTTTATCATCAAAGTGTCAATAAATGTTCAACAACGCACGCACGCATACACACACACCATAGACATATATGATCACATCAAATACATTTACATAAGAAAGCATGTCCAAAATATATATGCATGTGTGTGTGTGTGTGTGTGAGAGAGAGAGAGAGAGAGGTGTGATTCCCCCCCATTCCACAAACCAGTACATAATTATTTAAACAGACATGTTCATGTGTTCATGTGCACATGCAGTGCATATATGAGATACACATACCTTATCTAAATACTCATAAGTTCCCGAGTTTTGTAACCTTTTCAATGTATGAATTCCTGCGGTCATTGCCAAAGGATTTCCGCTCAATGTACCTGATTACACAAAAGTGTTAAACTTGTGATATTAACTTCCAAGTTACAATCAATATGAAGTTTTGAATGGTGTTCAATCGTCAAATATTATCTGCATATACAATCAGCTGAACTTACATATCAAACAAATAAACACGAATCATAATGTTATTACACATACATAGATCAGCCAGCCATATATACATAAATATCCACACACACACACACACACACACACACACACACACACACACATATAATACTATAGTATTATATATGCATACCTGCTTGGTACATAGGACCAGCAGGCGCAACCATCTGCATAATCTCTTTCCTTCCTCCATAGGCACCAACAGGAAGTCCACCTCCAATGACTGTAAGCAATATATTTTAGTAAAAGTGCACTCGGTGTGCGTGCGTGCGTGCGTTTGTAGGCTTGTATATTGCATACTATATACAATATATATAAGTCTATTTTATACGTACTTTTATATGCATATATGTGTGCGTGTATACACGCATTGTGTGTGTGTACCTTTTCCTAGTGTTGTGAGGTCAGGAGTGATTCCGAAATATTCCTGTGCACCTCCATATGCTATTCTAAACCCAGTCATGACTTCATCGAATACCAAAAGAGCGCCTTCCTTTGTTGTGAGTTCTCTCAGGCCTTCCAAAAACTCCATTTTAGGAACTATAAATCCTGCATTGCCAACAACTGGCTCAAGCACAACAGCAGCAACCTGGTTAAGGTAAAAGCATATTAGATTTTATACGTATAAGACAGTATTTCATATTATACTACACATACACATACACACGTACAATTCTCTTACACTTTCCTATCAGAATTGTATATGTACTTGTACGAATGTATAATATATTTTGTACAATATAATTAATACATAGTTTTTTAGCAGAGGATTGTGAGTCAACGCTTTATAGACAAGTCATCTATATGTATCTATCTATATATATTATATGCATGCATGTATGTATGTATATGTACCTGGCCTTTATTGTTTTCGAGCAGTTTCTTGACAGCCTCTAAGTCATTATAAGGAGCAGTTAAAGTGGAGGAGACTGCGCCCTCTGGAACCCCCGGGGAGTCAGGAAGCCCAAGTGTGGCAACTCCACTGCCGGCCTTTACCAGGAACGAATCGGCATGACCATGATAACAACCTATAGTATAGTATTAGTGTGCCTAATAAGTTAGTGTATGTGCATTAATACTGTAGCATGCATGGGTTATGAGCATATACATATGTATATATGTATTAATTTAAGATATTACCATTGAACGAAATCTTGTATAAGTATATACCTTCGAATTTGATGACTCTCTCTCGTCCTGTATATGCTCGAGCAAGACGTAGCATACCCATGCAAGGCTTCTGTACCGGAGTTAACGAACCGTACCATTTGTACGCTTGGTACGGCTTTGATCACCAACTCGGCGAGAATATTCTCTAAAACGCACGGTGCTCCAAAGCTTGTGCCTTTCTGAAGCGCCTCCACTAGTGCTTTGTTAACCTGTAAGACGTGATTACAAGGATGCACACGCACCACATAATATCTGCATATCGCAATATATGTTCATATACATGTAGTAATATACTGTGCATTTGATTCCTATACATGTGTGTACGCGTAAATACTACATGCACATTTGCATTTGTACTATGCAACTAGTAAATAAAGTAATATATATGCATATACGGACAGGATATATATAGAGCGAGCGAGAGAGAGAGACCCATCCTGTCCAACGCCCATGCCGGGTGGAATGGACCTTCTAAAATAATGTGATGTAATATATACATATGTGTTGGCATATGTATATGTGCATGTGTGTGTTTTGAGGATGTATTAACTCCATCATTACTATATACGTGCTGATTGCCATAGCATATTGTACATCCATGTGTGTCCGCATAGATCACAATAACGTGTACATGTATATAATGTATCAATGTATATACATATATCTGTAGTACTCATACAATGATTTGTGCGTTCAGATAAATTATTGTATATTATTTCATTACATAAACCTGCATGTGTGTGTGTGTTCGTTATACCTCATCATCTGCGTGTCCTATGATGGCAGGACCCCAGGTGCCTACGTAGTCAACATACTCGTTACCGTCGACGTCCCATGCTCTTGAACCTTTGACCCGGTCAAAGACGATAGGTTGCCCACCTACAGACTTGAAAGCTCTAACTGGTGAATTCACTCCTCCTGGCATCAACTCCTGCCAACAGACCGTTAGTATATATATAAACATAACATGTAAATTGATATAACTTACAAATAGATTAATCTAATATATATTTCAAGTTTATCTGAAGTAGCCATTCAGAAAATTTTACAACTAGATTCTATATATATGTGTGTGTGTAGTTTGAATTCAGATTTGAGCATTAATTATCCCTTGGAATTAATGGCATATATCGGAAATATGAATCCTAAGCGTATATATTTATATATAATACAAGTTTTCTTTGAACCACATTACACCTGTAATATCTATATTTCTACGTAGATATATGAGCATTATATGTCCACAGTATGTAGACATTTGTTTATAAGGTTATATAGGATGTGCATGTGTATGGAGTTGTATTTGCGTGTATTTATCAAGAAACATGTTGTACAATGGCATGTCTGTATAGCCCTTAAAAAAGCAGCTACATGCATATAAAGCCTTTAGGAATAAGTTGAACTATATGTACGCTTTTATATATTGTTCAAGGCATATGCTGTAAGTATGGATATATGTCAATATAAGAATGCATCACATAGAACTGTGTGTATTCAAACATAAAACATTATTCAACCATGATAATGTAATAAATAGTTAGTCTTTACTAGATTCTACTAAATGTAGTTAGTTATTAATATTTCTCTATGATATCCTCCAAGAATGCGCAAATGCAGGGGAATACCTTAGCCGCCTTGAAGATCTCCTCAGATTTCTGTGTGACGAATTGCTTCTTCTCCACAGAGACTGCCATTGCGATCACAGAAGATCTGCTACAATGTGGAAATGCATTTGAGGATCCCTTATGTACCACCGGCACTCTCCGCAGGCCGCTGACGCTCGCCAATGAGGACGAAATCGCCATTTTATCCTTCCACTGGGTTTAGGTCCCCTGTATTAGGTTACCATGTGAATTAAACCCTAAATTTTTGAAATGTGCCACGTCACTATATTATATTGCGTGGAATTAGAGGAGCTTACGTCATCATACACTTCATATTATACGATGGCTATGGTGAGGGGCATGTCTGTCTGTGCAATTTACAGTAATGTGGTGAGTCAGCAGGGAAGAAGAAGAAGCAATCGCAAGGTTCTATGTTGGGCGAGGAAGAATGAGAGTCCTTTAGTGCTCAGGGCGGCTGTTTCCGCCGCCACGGAGGTTCTAAGATTGCTTGGCGGCCATAGGTTTGTTTGCCTACATTTGCATAATTTGTACATAGTTCCACATTTTCTATGATGTATATATCCATTTAATCATGTAGTATTATGCATATGTGTGTATGAGCAATATAAATATGTATGTGTGTGTGTGTGTGTATACAAACATATATATATATATACATACTTGTGTATATAATAAATGTCACTTATGCAAAACAATCGCTTAGTACTGGGGCGGACACTGTTTTTAAGGACAGTGACTCAGCTTTCCGAATCAATGACATTGTAGAGATCCTGAAAGCTGATTTTGAGCGTTCTTATTTCTTGACAGGTTTATATATATATATATTATATATATATATAAAACAGTTATATTTTTATTTAACTAGTGGTATTAATTTACTAGTCACTGTTCAGGAGATTTTTCAAGTGGAATATACACTCAAGACTGTTTATTTGCTGATCCCACAATAAGCTTCAAAGGTACTCGCTGCACACACACACACACACACACGCACGCACGCACACGCAATGGTTTTTATCCGTCGGCAGGAAGGGACTTGTACCGACGTAACTTACATCTGCTAGTTCCTTTCTATGAGAAGCCATCACTGACTCTTTTAAGCATCAAGGAGGTACATGTGTACATATGTAAGATGTGTATCTTTGCATGTCCGCATTATGCGTAGATATACATTATACACGTGTATTTATCCCAGGTTTCTAAGGCTGATCAAAAGGTTATTGTTGCCTCTTGGAAGCTAAGGTAAATAAATAATTAAATATCATATCAGCTTGTCTATTTTGACTCATATATCTTACAGAACATATTTGAAGTTTCCGTGGAAGCCACTTATAAGCCTGGACGGATCAACCAAGTACACACTTAATTCCTCTTACAAGGTGTGTGTGTGTGTGTGTGTGTGTGGGTGGTGTGTGTTTATGTTTATGTATAATTACCAGATAATGTCACACGTAGAGAGCTGGAGTGTATCTCCATTGGAAGCCATAGGACAATTATTCAGACCGAGTTAGAGAAAGGGGAATATTCAATTCGAATATACGAATTCTGTGGTATTGAGCGAGCAATATATCTTCTGGATATTTTACGAAACAAGTGTACCCGATCAAGTGATTAGTTAACTTGGCATTAGTTTTCGTAATTAGCTTTTAGTCGGTGTGGAAACTGATACGGTTTCTTGTAGGCGGTTGTTCTTTGTAAATAAGAAAAAATTAGGGGCTAAGTGGTGAAGGGGCAGGCGCAGAATGTCTGCAACGGCTGCAACACTCTTTGCAGGACAGCTTGGTACTAGCTATGGTAGATGGGATCCTCTTCACTACAGTAATTCCAGATCAGTTCTTCACAGTAAACAATGGCCCGGGAAATCCTCAAAGTTCGTATGCAAATGCTCGGCTTCTCAAGTGACAAAATTCATAAATCAGGTACATCTTACACACGTATATACGTGTATACAATCTCTACGTACGTATGTACTTACTGTGTTTTTAAACTAGGAGCAATTAGCGAGAGGAAACAAGAATTTTGTTCAAAGTCTATCGAAGAACATGGTTAAGCTGATATCCGACACATTGAAAGTCTTGCAAAAGCCAGCGGTAGCTTTGTTTGTTATTGGTTTGCTGATGTCTTCCTCACCAGAAGATGCATTAGCTGCAGGTGGTGGAAGGTGCGTATGGATTTGTATATATACATACATATGTATATATTATGTAAGGTCATACGGGGCACAGTATACGCGTGTGTGTCTGTGTATGTGTGAGAGAGAGAGAGAGATCATTTTCGTTTAGAAGATCAAGTTGTTGAACTTAATCCATTGTTCATGTATGCTATTTAGAAATGCTAACTACATATACAAATATACATCACATTGCTATATATATTTCTGAGCATTATACACATGATCAGGTCCTACAGTCTCTCTCTCTCTCTTTCTCACACACACACACACACGCACACACGCACACACACCCACACGCACATGTATATAATTTCTTTTGCTAAACTATTTCAAATACATAGAATGGGGGGAAGATCGTTTTCTTCGGGGAGATCTAGTGGGCAGACGTATTCCGCACCAAGGTCTATGCCAAGGTCGAGTTATGATGCATATAGTTTCTCAGTACCGTATGCTGCTCCATCACCTTTCTTTGGTGGAGGGTTGTACATGACTCCTGCGTACAGTGTTGGGTTTGGAGGCGGTGGTGTGATTCTCATGTTGTTACTAGGTTTCGTTGCATTTCAGCTTGTTAGTGGTTTTCTGGTTGACCGTGGTGAGGGTACTTTACTATCTGGTACTTCAACAAGCGTCTTGAAACTACAGGTATCACATATTAATGTTTATGTGTGTGTGTGCATGTGTGCATGTGTGCGTGTGCGTGTGCGTGTGAGTATATTGACACACCAATTTGTGCATAAGTCATTATACAAAATTCTTGTTTATAGGTGGGATTGCTTGGAATGGCACGCTCATTACAGAGGGAGCTTGAGCAGCTTGCAAATCGTGCAGACACATCTAGTCCAGAGGGTTTGCATTATGTTCTTACAGGTATACATGTTTTCTATAATATTAATACTACTAGTGTATGCGTGTGTGTGTGTGAGAGAGAGAGAGAGAGATGTTTAACGTTTTTAACAAATTTTCCCTCTATCTCAGAGGCAGTACTCTCTTTGATGAGGCATCCTGATTATTGCATTTCAGGCACATCTTCTGTAAGTTTTGAAAACTTGAGTAATTAATATTAATATTTATAGTAAACGATCATGTAAATATATAAAATATGTGTTATACATTATGCATAATCTAATGAATTTCAGTAAGTTTGATTGCTTTGTTACTGTTTCTTGGATTAGTCTGAGGTGAAGAGGTCCGTTGAGTCTGGTGAAGGAAGATTTAACCAGCTCTCACTTGAAGAAAGAGGAAAATTC
This sequence comes from Selaginella tamariscina, assembly GCA_003024785.1. Taxonomy (NCBI): domain Eukaryota; kingdom Viridiplantae; phylum Streptophyta; class Lycopodiopsida; order Selaginellales; family Selaginellaceae; genus Selaginella; species Selaginella tamariscina. The sequence continues at coordinate 910,118 of PUQB01000025.1, forward strand.
GACGAGGAAACTCTTGTGAGTGTAGATAATATTCGCAAACGTTCATCCCCACGAGCTGGCTTTGCCACCTTCAATAACGAGTACATTGTGGTATGTGTATATATATGTATGTATGTATGGTCACGTGCTTACATGTGTGTGCGTGCGTGTGTGTGTGAGAGAGAGATAACGTTAGTTATTTAATGAACAGGTGACAGTTCTTGTTGCTGTACAAGGAGAGTACAAGCTTCCCAAGATAAACAGCAATGCAGATCTAAAAGCTGCTCTTACAAGCTTGGCTCTGCACCAGCGGATCAAATATTGGTAAGTATTTAATTTACGTTATAAGTATTATATACACACACACACCACACACATTCATACATATGCGTGTGCACGCACACACATTAGAACTCTAGTTATCATGTTATATAAACAGGCTGTGGAAGTACTATGGACACCACAAGACGAGAGAGATGCACTGTCTGAGAAAGAGCTGCTTAGAGATTATCCTTTATTAAGGCCTCTGTGAGGTTTAAATTAAATAAACTTGCTTACACTTAAACCTTGAGTGTTTAATAAACTTATGCATTTTAAACTTAATTATTACTAATTAAATTACACTGATTAAACACTATACATTGCATCCATCATCTTATCTACATCTTGGCGACTTGCTGGAATTAGTCTCTTTGGATTCTACAAATCCGGTCTACATCCAAACGAGTTTTCGCATAAACTCATTAACTTAAGGTTTAAACTTTAAACCTCGATAACTAAAAAGCTTTTGTTTTTATTATTATTATTATTATTGTCAATGAAAGTAACGTTCCCAACTAAAATAAAATATTAAATATAACCCAGTTGCATGCAAAGGCTTTATCTTCATAAAGCATATAAGAGATAAGCATATAGAATACAACTACTTAGATTGACAGGGAATATTTCGTACCGCGACATGGAGGCATATTCCGGGGACAGCGACGGGTATATTCATATATTCCGCCCGTGGCTAGGAGTTGACCTAAAGGGCCCCAGCCACGAGCCTGACATCTGAGGGCCGCTGTGCCGCCACGTCCGTCGCATTTGGGCGCGCCGTGAAATGCGGAGTGATCGGACGGCCATTTCAGCCTGCCAACGTGGCGGTTCTGCCACGTGGCTTTCTCTCCGAGTTTGGTGATGGCGGCACACGCCTCACTGATTATTTTCACCAGCTTCTTAGGCTGTTCTATAGAGCTGATTTAGGGTTCTTCGGTCAGGGCGCGAGCGGCAGCGGTCTGCTTTCCAATCCCCGATGAATGGCTGTGCGATCCCGGTGAGCAAATAGATTTTCTCATTTTCTTGTCAAATTCGTGAATTTCTCGTGATTAAACACAAATCTTGTTCAGTTAATTCAGGTGTGTGCTTGATCGATCCATCACACCACTCAATCTACAGTAGTTCGATGCATAATCAGCCATGCCGGTGATTCTTCTAATCTGCCGGCATATTCGACTGGCATAAGATGCCTGAGCGTAAACAAGACTCTGACTCGGACTCAGAATTCGCAGAAGTTGATCCTACCGGTCGATATGGAAGGGTGAGACGTGTGTGTGTGTGTGTGTGTGAATTATACTAATTCTCTAATGTTTGGTCATTTTTGAATGCAGTACAACGAGGTTCTGGTAGAGGTTCCTTCAAAGCTGTGTATCCTTTGAAATTATATACACATGTCTGTTTGTCTGTTGTTTTTTTCCTTGACTGATTCTTGTACAGCTACAAGGCCTTCGACGAAATCGATGGGATAGAGGTGGCATGGAACCAGGTCAATGTGCAGGATCTGCTTAAGAATCGGGTCGATCTAGAGCGTCTGTATTCTGAAGTTCATCTTCTCAAGACATTGAAGCACAAGAATATTATCAAGTTTTACACTTCCTGGGTGGATACTAAGAGGGGCAACGTGAATTTCATCACTGAGATCTTCACCTCTGGCACTCTCAGACAGTAAGCTCATTATCTGTGTACTTAAGGTGTTTACATGCAAGATGTATATATAAGGAAAACACACAAACACACACACACACAAGTTACTAATGGAAACGCCTTTAGATATCGAAACAAGCATAAGAATGTGGATATGAAGGCGGTGAAGAATTGGGCAAGGCAAATTCTAAGGGGACTGTTGTACCTTCATAGTCATGATCCTCCCATTATTCACCGTGATTTGAAGTGTGATAACATATTTGTGAATGGGAACTATGGCGAGGTTAAGATTGGTGACCTTGGCTTAGCGACCATATTGCGCCACGCTCATGCTGCTCATAGCGTCATTGGTAAGCTTCCAGTTCTTTTGAGCATATCATACTTACACAGGCATATATATATGTGCATATCTATTCATATATTGCGTGTGTCTAGAAATGGAGAGAGCATATATAGTCTTATTGTCTTTGCCAGAGAGAGAGAGTGTTGTCTGTGGGTGTGGGTGTGCAATATATTCTTACGTGTTGTGAGGAGTACAAAAGCGTGCGACATGCGTGTGTGTAGAGAGAGATTAATAAACTTGTATCTCAGCTAGCTACTATTTCAAACTATGGATGAGTAAGTGTTGCTAGTTAAGAGAGCTAAATAGTTGTACAATTAAGCAATATTTCTGTTTGTCTGATAATAAAGTAGCAAAATATACTAAACTAGCTAAACAGAACAGTCTACATGTATAACGTGAATTGCCCTGTCTCATTCAGGGTAATGTGTGTTCTGCAGGAACACCAGAGTTCATGGCTCCCGAGCTATATGAGGAAGAGTACGATGAGCTAGTCGATATATTCATTTGGAATGTGTGTTCTTGAGATGGTCACTTTTGAGTATCCATATAGCGAATGTGCAAATGCTGCTCAAATTTACAAGAGAGTCACCTCGGTAAGTACCTCTCTCTCTCTCTCTCTCTCTCTCTCATGTACATGTTTCAACAGGGTAAGAAACCAGCAGCATTGGACAAGGTGAGGGACCCGGAGGTGCGTAACTTTGTGGAGAAGTGCATAGCAGCAGCTTCAAGAAGGCTACCAGCACGAGAGCTTCTTATGGATCCATTCCTACGTTCAGATGGAGATAGGGAAACTATGGAATGTGTTCCTCTAATCCGGAGACAATCGAGGGCAGATGACATGGAGGAGCTTCAAACAGCCAGCCAACAAGAAGACAATGGTAAGCATACATATATATATACACAACATGGGTCATAGTGAAGCTAGTGACTAGGTTATCCTGGGATGTTCACTCAGGACCTCGCTGTCCATGCACAGATATAGACACACATAAAAATATACCTATATAGTCTATGGGATCGTTTTAATCGTAAATTATGTGATTTGCTCCAAAAGGGGATGCAGATCAACAAAGGAAAAGCATTGATTTCAAAGTTAAAGGCAAAAGGAGGGTAGATGATACCATCTTTCTTAGACTTCGCATTGCGGACCACGAAGGTACTAGCCCTTCATACTGTGGTGCATATACAAGTCTGTATGTATGCCTGGATGTGTGTGCACACATGTGAATGTGTACGGTGTTGATTTGATGTGTGTGTATGCACATGAGATGGATGGCTGTGTTTTCTGCACTTGGCACACATACGCAGCATCGATTTCATATATGGAGTAGATTGCAATACTAAATGCATAAATGTATAAAAAGGTAGTTATGTTCGTCACCCTTCACGGGAACGAAATGCATTCAGCCATAGGACTTGAAACTGAGACCTCTTAAGTAACAGAAGGCACTAGCGATAAGTAGCATAGAGTAAATTGATATATATAGATACATATATATATTCTAGTTATTCTAGCGTCTTAATAGTGTATATATGGACTTATTCAACATGAATAATCAGGTATGGGAGGTGGTATAAAAATAATGTTTAATATTAATAGATTGCTATGATGAACATAGGAAGGAGGTGAAGTAAAGTTTTGGTTGTATTCATTCATGTGGAAGCTCTCTTAGTGTTACATCATAAATTATATACATACAGGCCACATACGCAACATACACTTTCCGTTCGACGTGGAGGCAGATACAGCACTGAGCGTGGCAAGTGAGATGGTGGCAGAGCTCGATTTGTCCGATCAGGACGTGACAACTATTGCCGAGATGATCGATGCTGAGATACTCAACCTGGTCCCTGACTGGAAACCCGGCGCTGCATTTGATGAGAGCGGTGGAGACGGGGAGAACTACGAGCAATTCATTGAGGAAGCTCCAAAGGACCCCAACGACACCATGTCCTCGGAGGGATCTCACCTTGCAAGAAGGCAGCATTCGCATTCTCCTCAGCTCCCCTGTGTGGCTGTTGCTTCCCCACCCCGTGGGGAGGGGACAATGTATGGGCGGTTTGAGGAGGTGTCGTATTCAGGTGGATCGGAGCAGTCTACCAATGGCTTCTCCTCCTCCAATGAACCGTCCGAAGCTGAGGTCAGCTTCCCTGCTTCTCCCAAGTCTGAAGCGAGCTTTGAAACTGTCTCCTCAGGTGCAGAACTCAACTTAGACCGTTTACAACTAGGTATGTATTTGTGTGTGTGTGTGTGAGAGAGAGAGAGAGAGAGCTTGTGAATATATACTTACGTTTTGGAGCTTCTTAAAGGAGAGCATATGGAAAATGGTGTACAGAATGGAGGGATGGAGGATCCGGATGACGATATGGTTAGGTTGAGGGTGAGGCAGGAGCAGGAGATGAAGGAGCTGCAGCTTAAGCATGAGCAGGCTCTGTTGGAGGTGAAGAGCAGGACGGGTGTAATATAAGGCAAGCAAGCAAGCTTATTATATGATTTGGGGATTTTTAATTGAATTGTTCTTTAATTGTTGTTAAATAATAACAACATTTTCATTCATAATCCACATATTTAAATTTAAACAAAAATTAAATTTGGAATTCAAACATCTCATTAATATTATAAGATTTATATTATAATTATACATTATGTGTGTTCATGTATTGTTAATCATATTTATATTTATATATACAACGTAAGTTTTAAAATATTCAATTTTAAGAGTTTAAATTTGAATTTAATTGTACCGTATAAATCCAATTCTTGATAGACTGCCTAGTAATCATATAATTGTTTTGAAAAGCATTCTTTTGTTGTCTGTTCTGGATTTATTATAATTTACATAAAGAAATTAAATTCACTACTTAATTTTTAATATACTTAGGACTAACCATTTTATTTAACTCGGACTCTCTTTTATTAAACATTTAATTTAAAAAATATATACAAACAACCCTAAAAGCTCATATCCAACGACATACATGATGCCACGTAAGGAGGAGAATGATATCCGTCGATGCTGCTGAGTTGTTACCTAGTTGTGTCCGTGATCAGCCACATTTCAGATCTTGTCTATGGCTAGAAGAAGTCTATGCATATCAAATGTGCAGGTCAGTTCTTCAATCATAACATTCTAATCGATCCAATTGGAAAAGCATTGATTCGATTAATGAGCAGCTTAATCGATCGATTTCAATACATGTGAAATGCATCAATAGTGAGCAGGAGGAGAGCATACATTGGCCGCCCAGATGCCGGAAAGCTCATTTCCATGTTTCGGAGGGGAGTATTCGTCGTACGGGTCCCAGATTGACGCCGTTCAGAGCTCCGTGTCGTGCCTGTTCCAGACGAAGCTCGCAGGCCAATGCAGGATTGTCACAGTCACTTGGTGTAAGAATGTACTTGGCGGACAGTCTATCGAGGTACGGATCCTCTGCTTCTGCTCTGCTTTTAGGGTTCATCCGTATGTATACCCTATACTATGACTTTTAGACCGTATATTGTGTGCTTAGATGTGAAGACATATACAGATATAACACACACACACACACACACACACACACACACACACATATATATATATATATATTCTCGAGAGAGAGAGAGAATCACCGAGACGTGTTGAACTATATACGTCACCGTGTTCACAACGTGCCTGCACGTTTTCATATTGTTTTATAGATTTACCCTTTTCCAGTTGACTATGTTTACACGAACTTGGTAGATAATGGTTCCATTTCTCTCTCTCTCTCTCTCTCTAACACACACACACACACACACACGATATGGATGCATGTTTTAGTGAGATATGTGTGTGTGTGTATGTAATTGGATGTGGTATTCATGAGAAATGTGTTATTTGTAATATTATAGACTTTGAGACCATAGACTGTGTGCTTACATGTCAAGACCTCTCTCTCTCTCTCTCTCTCTCTCTCTCTCTCTCTCTCATCTATCTATCTATATATATATATATATATTCGAGAGAGAGTCACCGAGACGTGCTGAACTATATACGTCACCGTGTTCACAACGTGCACGTAATTCTACACGTTGTCATACATCCATCTCTCTCTCTCTCACACACACACACACATGATATGTATGCATATCTTAGTGATATATATTTGGATGTGGTAATCATGAGAAGTGTGGTAGGTTCGTATTGATGAGGAGTCAAAGAACTTGTGTAAGATTGAAACAAGGCCGTGGTTCTTCTTTAAAAAACATGGATGCAAATCCTTTGAAGTATTTGGTCACACCATTGAAGTATACTGGGACTTGAGCAGAGCACATTACGCAAGATCTAGCTCTCCAGAGCCCAAAAACGGTATATATATGTTGTGTGTGTGTGTGTTCTTTGCACACATATATACATATATGCCACGAGTTAACCACACACACTTTCGTGAACACGCCTCTCTCTCTCTCTCTCTCTCTCTCTCTATATATATATATATATATATCATATCCTCTTTATACAGGCTATTTCCTGGCGCTCGTTTGTCGGGAGGAGATTGTTTTATTACTGGGGGACATGCAGACAGAGGCGCTTCGGAAGACAGGGGCAAACCCTGCCTCCATAAAGCCGACATTACTGTCTAGACGTGAGCACTTATCAGGCAAGAGACTATTCTCCACCACAGTTAGATTCTGTGAAGGTGGTGAACTCCATGAGGTAATGATAGAATGCCCAGATAGCAATAGTAAGAGTAACAGTAACCGGAGTGACCATGGGAATAGTACCACTAATAGTAGTAATAATAGTAGTAAAAGTAGTGAAAGTAGTGAACAGGGTAAGTATACGTATGTACGGGAGCCAAGGCTACGTATAAAGATTGACAATACGGTTGTGGTAAATGTGAAACGATTAGGGTGGAAATTCCGCGGTAACCAGACTATTGTTGTGGACGGTGAGATGGTAGAAGTTTTCTGGGATGTTCATGACTGGTTATTTGGGAATGTTTCAACTGGTGCTGTTTTTATGTTCCAGAGAATATACTCTCCCTCGAAGTCTATTAGTGATAGACCTTGGTTAAGGCAGCAAATGAGCGAGAGTTTAGAAGACTCTGTGGGGTTTTCATTATTTTTGTACGCTTGGAGAAATTCTTAGCCTTAACTGAGTTTATTCTTTTTATTTTATGTATATGTATATTTATATAAATATATAATTCTAGTTTTCCTTTATTTATTATTAGTTATCCAATTTAGTCATATTTTTAATTATCTAGCTAAATTAATCTATTGGTAAATAAAATTTCATATGGTATCCTATATATCAACTCACACTAGTGAAGAGTATCCTTTGTTGTGAATTAAGGTATATCAACCAAATGTAATTTATATATTATAATTGGATACTTCAACTTTTCTTTTAGTTGCATGTTTCATACATAGTTTGAATTATAAGCAATATATATTTATATATTTATAAATATGTGTATCTATATGTCATACTTTAAAGTTAAATTTATTATTAGTCTATTATGATCTCATATAATTATTATTTTTATATAGAATTCATACACATATAACAATTTAAAATGTAGATGTTCATATTAATATTTGACATAGACATGTTATATGTTTAAGGATATTAATACAACATTATTTTAAATAAAGTCAGTTTTTAGAATTTATAAAAACAATATATTTTATATATTGGTGTGGTTCGAACTGGATGGGTTGACCACCCGATAAAGATTTGTGGGATATTTGAGATTAAAAAAAATAATAAAATAATAAAGAGTTAAAATGTTAAAGTTTCATAAATATTAATTGACTTCTTCCTAATGTATTATGAACATAATAATAATAAAAAAAAAGGATAAGACACTAAAAATCTTAAATTTTCAATGTCTTATCTCTACAAGGGGTCTTTAAACATTTTTGACTTAGTACTACCTAGGTCTTTTTATCTCACATATCTCATGAATATTCTTTAATTTTATTAATACCTTTAATTTATTATTTTATTTTAAAATTAAGATTTACTATTCATGAATAGTAAAAACTATAGTCTAACCAAAAAAGTTAATACATCACACACTTTTTATTATGTATTATGTCTCTCACACTATTTATTATGTATGAAGTGACGGAGGTTCTCCACATTTTATTACATATTAAGTGTAAAAATCCTCTAGAGGCTTCTTGCACCTTATATTACACATTATGTGTTTATGAGCTTTTACATTTTTTGTTGTCATGAATCACCAAAATGTGCCATGTTAATAATGATGTTGGTATTGAAATATATTAACATTGAATATGTTTTGAACTATTTTAGAATTAAGAGTTGATGATCCAAATTCAAATTCAAAATTAAATGTCTAAATTTAAATTTATAATTAGTGGTCTAGATTCAGATTCAAAATTAAATGTCTAGATTCAAATTTACAACTACATTGTTCAGATATGACAAATCTTAATATATAAAAGAGGCTAACGTTAAGGTTTTTGCATTTCATTTCAATATTAATTGTTGGCTAATTTCTTATAAAATTATTCAATTAGTATTTTATCCTTTTTTCCTTCTTTAATAAAAGATTTTATTTATACTTTGTTATTAACCTTGGTCATAACAATACTTTTTTTCTTTTTCGTTAAAAGATTTTATTCATACTTTGTTATTAACTTTATCATGACAATTTGAACTGGAATCCTTCTATGTTAACCGTGTTATAGTCACATTAGGATAATCGCATAAATCACTCAACAAGATTATGTACACATATTGAAAAGTTTGAAGCAAGAGAACTACTAGTTAATAAGCAAAAATTAATGATCAATGTCGAAAAAATATGAGTTTGTGAAGATTAAGAAATGACATGATCATGAGGGTCAAAAGCTCATCGAGCACGTGGTTGAACTCATGTGATAGATTTAATTATTACACCACCACCACATGAACCTAAGCTTGGTCTGTCAGAAAGGTTCGATGGCATAAGATCCCAGTTTTGTGGGTTCATGAACCATGTTCGCCTAGTTATTTGGATAAACCTTAGTCGCTATGCAGACAATCATTCAAATGTGTGTTTAGTTGGATTACTACTCACCAACATTACTCGAGCCTAGTTTGTGCCTTTGTTGAAGAAAGACTCACCATTATTGGACAATTTTGAATTGTTCGTTACGGAATTTTAAATACTATTTTAATAACATCGATAATGTTTAAACAACAATTAATAAGATTCAATGACTTCAACAAGGGAATTGTCAAGCATTAGTATATGTATCAAAGTTTTGCTTTTTGGCATGCGACATGCCATGGAATAAGGAAACCCTAATTGACCAATTTCACCAAGGGCTTTGTAACAATGTCAAGGACCTTCTCCTGATATTACATGAGAACCTGATAAGTCTCTCCAAGGTTATCAACTATGCCGTAATGTGCGATAATCGGTTGTTTAAATGTCGCTTAAAATGATTTCAATAATCCCATTCGAGAGAATACACTTACGCAACAGCAATGGCTTCACCATTAGTAGCACCAATGGTAAACCATGGCCATGCTCCAGTTCTAATTCAAGGACTAGCTCCCATAGAGTGCGAGGTCACACAAGCTTGATGATGAGGTCCCATGATCGCAATTGAGAAGCAATGTCGTAAGGTTAATAGTTTGTGTCTTTACTATGGTGGTCTTGGTCATATTGCAATTAATTGCCTGAACAAGCCAAGGTGCACAATCAACCATGTTCACCTTGCGAGTCCTCAACTCATCATGATCAATTGTGTTCACCATGGGAGTCACAAGCCCTTGAGACAAAGCAATAATTTCTGAAGTTCTTAGCAAGTTGGATGAGAAGTTAAATAAGAAAGTTCAACCAAAGTAAGTGTCGTTTGGTTAAACAATCCAAAATCCTTGCAAATAATTGGCTTCATCATGTTATCTTGAGTTGGTAAATTCTTCACGCCACAAGCTAAAGGTTGCAAGGTCGTAGCATTAACTTTGTTGGACTCTAGAGCTAACGCTTGTTTCATGAATCATACCTTCATGTGTGGGCACTCCATTTCTTTGAAGAAGCTCTCGTACCAAGATTCTATCTCAGTTATGGATTCCTAACTTGTGACATTTAGTGCTGTTATTGAGGAGTTTGAGCCCATCCAAGTGACCTTGAAAGATACTTCTTGTAGAATTTTTTGAACATGATAAGCAATCTTCAATATCTAGTTATCCTTGGTACACTATGATTTGAGATGCACAATCCAACCATTGACTGGCAAAGCAAATGTTTTAAAGAAGGTAGAGGTTTCTAACTCTCCAGACCCAGCTTTGGAATCATTATGAATTTGCATGATCTTGTTAGATGAATTCATCCAAGAGGGTAAATAAGATCCTTTATCAGTTTTTACTATGATCATCACTCCAACATCTGAATCCAGCTTGAGTAAGTCTCTTGTCCAATTACCAACTAAATATAATGAGTTTGTTGATGTCTTCGACAAAGTCAAGGCTAGTGAACTCATGAAACATTGGCCATATTATTATCTCATCTCAACCCCCTTGGGGACTGATTTATGGGCTTTCCTTAGTGGAGCTTAAGGTTTTGTAGGCATACATTAAAGAAAACCTTCCCACTAAGATTCATCAGACACTTAAAGTGTCATAGTTTTTACTATGACTCGACCCTTTACTTTGGACGTTGATTGTTGTTACCTACTGTACTATGTTGATGGACCCTAGATGTAGTAGGAAACATGCCCGCTTAGTGCACTTGGGTATCTGGTGATGGTCTAGCCGGGTGTCATTAGGTATTTGTAGGAAACTCTAAGCGAAGCTAGAACTTACCTTCTAGAAACCCACCCCTAATTTTGACGTCCCAGTTAGGATGATTGGTTAATGTAGATGAGTTTGGCGTGTTTAGTAGGGTTAGGAACAACCCTAGGGTTGACCTAACCTTAGGACTGCCCTAACCCACGCCCTAAAAACCCCCACCCCCTTGGGTAGGGTTTTAGGGTTAGAGTTAGGCTAAGTTAAACACTCTCTCATTAACTTAATAAGGGGTAGCTAAATTCGTGCCAGCCCATATACACATTCAGAAGGGGGGGGGCTCCGTCACATAAATAAGGTAGAGTATGTAGGAGTGAGGGTTCCTGAATTCATGATTGAGCTCGTTACTCTTCTCCCAGTGCAAGCTCTAGCTTGTGTCGTCAAGGCACAACCCTCTGTTGTGCCGCCCTAACTTCCAAATGACAGGGGTACGTCCCACCTTCGGGGTAGATTACCCTTAACATTGGCGAATCCATGCTTGGGAGGTCTTGTTGGAATGCACGTTTCAAGATGCAGAGGTTGAGGCTTGTCTTCAGCCTCCTCCTCCACGTCAAGCTAGGTGTAGCACTCATGGCCAAGCAAGGCACATTCGTGTCCTTGTCTAACCGTGGGCGTGGGATCTTGTTTGACCAGTTCTCATTACCCAGTTCCTGAGGGTTCATTAAGAGGTTTTAGAGTTGGCATTTAGGAGCCACGTTTGTGGCACTTGGTGCAACTCTTGAATCTAAGGGCTATGGCATGATATTCCACATCGGGAAAGGCAGTGTCACATAGAGATGTGACACTGGGCTAAACGTCACACGATACAATGCCCGAGGCATGCCCTTTAGGGTTGTGTCATGGGCTTGTCGCTAAGGGGTTGGATACTCTAACAAACAAGCATGCTTGTGCTCGCTCTAGGGTGCTAAGCCTTGGGCATTTGCTCAAGGGAGGTTAGGTCTTGTAACTAGGTGTGCTTAGGCACACTAAGCTTGTCAGCAGGAGCCTTTTCGTGAAGCACTCGCAAGGTCATGTACTTAGGGTTATCCAAACCTAGCCTTAAGGAGTTTGCTTAGCAGAACACTCGTGTTCGCTTACGGTGCACACTCGTGTCCTCACTAAGTATTAGCCCTAGGGTATGACTTGGCCACTAGGGGTTAGTCGTGGTTCAGGGTACCCCTTGTCGCCTTAAAGGGGTTATACTCCCAAATGAGGGTGATTCCTCAAGGGGTAAGTGACAATGCCTTGGCTCTGTCATGGGGTATGTGTGAGACACATCTCCTTTGTGGGGTTAGGGCATGAGCCTGTCTAGGTCTACTAGGACAAGATCCTAAAGTCTACTCAGGTTATCCTCTAGGGTTTAGGGGATGGTCATTCTAGGGGACTTAGGGTAGGACTTTGAGTCTTCTGCCTAATTGGGCTTCTGAGTCAGACTCAGAGTTATTTTAGAAGATTTAGCGTTGGTGATGACGCCGAATGGCCACTTGGCAACCACTTGTTGCCACGTGTTGGCCCTTCGAATTAAAACTCTGACAATTGGTAGCGGAGCCTATTCTCTACGGTCAGTAGAACTGCTTAAAGTGTAATGTGTTTCAGGGTTTAGTTTGTTTTAAATTCTTGGAATACTTTATCACTTTTAGCTAACGTTTGAATTTTGTGTAGAGAGTTGGTCCTGAGATCTATAACTCTTCAAAGAACATCTACTTGATAAGTGGGTGTGGGTTACGGACTCAAATGTCAAAGGTAACACTTGGAAGTTAACTTCCAAGTTGTATGCCATGTTACTTTACCTTATAAATGTTCATGTTACTTTACCATATACTTCTACAAGACGTGGCGTATTAGTTTGTTTTAGCTTACAAACTAAGTCTTGTGAAGTGGATCTTATGATATCCTAAGTCTACACATTATTGAAATTTTTTCTTTTTCTTTAAGGTGTTTGAATTTGGGATAACACACGATTTAAGAACGTGACTTATATTAAATGTACGTCTTTGACTTTGAGAGAAGGGGCATATTCAGACTATGGTGTTAAATTTGTAATACAACAAAATGTCGAATATTAATATATGATGAATATGTTAAGTAGTGGGTTTGAAAATCCAATATAATCAAAGTATTGTCCGATGTTCGTAATATTTTAATGACGTTAGCTATAAGTAACATTAGGTGGAATAGTTTACTAAATTCAAGTCCCTTGATTTGAACAAAGTATAACACGAAACCTTAATTAGTTGTAAGTGCGCACTTTGTATTTAAGTTAGCTAACTCATTTAAAGTGTATCTCATATGGGATCATTGTCATAGTTTTTACTATGACTCGACCCTTTACTTTGGACGTTGACTGTTGTTACCTACTGTACTATGTTGATAAGCCCTAGGTGTAGAAGAAACAGGCCCGCTTAGTGCACTTGGATATCTAATGATGATCCGGCCGGGTGTCATTAGATATTTGCAAGAAACTTTGGGCGAAGCTAGCACTTCCATCTAGAAAACTCTTACCTTGGTTTTCTGTGTCTCGGTTGGATTAATGGCTAGTTTCGGTGAGTTCGGCATGTCGGATATGCTTAAAAATACCCCCAGGTTTGACAGGTTAGGGTTTATGGGTCGATGGATAACTCACCAAGTATGTTCCCTTTGGGAATGAGAATTCAGTGCTAGCCCACTTATGTAAACAGGAAAACAGGGGGGGGGGGGGGGGGGGGGCCTCTGTCACATAAATAAGGTAGTATATAGGAGTGAGGGTTCCTGGGTTCATGACTGAGCTCGTTACTCTTCTCTCGGTGCAAGCTCTAGCTTGTGTCGTCAAGGCACAACCCTCTGTTGTGCCGCCCTAATTTCTAGATGCCAGGGGTACGTCCCACCTTTGGGGTAGCTTACCCTTAACGTTGGCGAATCCATGCCTGGGAGGTCTTGTCATAATGCACGTTCCAAGAGGCAGAGGTTGAGGCTTGTCTCCAGCCTCCTCCTCCACGTCAAGCTAGGTGTAGCACTGATGGCCAAGCAAGGCACATCCGTGTCCTTGTCCAACTGTGAGCGTGGGATCTTGTTTGACAGGTTCACATTACCATCCTGAGGGTTCACTAAGGGGTTCTAGAGTTGGCATTTAGGAGCCACATTTGTGGCACTTGATGCAACTCTTGAACCTAAGGGCTATGGCATGATAGCCCACCTCGGGAAAGGCAGTGTCACATGGAGATGTGACACTGGACTAAACGTCACATGGTACAACGCATGAGGCATGCCCTTTGGGGTTATGTCATAGGCTTGTCGCCAAGGGGTTGGATACTTTAACAAACAGACATGCTTGTGCTTGCACTAGGGTGCTAAGCCTTGGGCATCCGCTCAAGGGAGGTTAGGTCTTATAACTAGGTGTGCTTTGGCACACTTGGCTAGGGAGTGTTCTCCTTGGAATTCAAGGGTTGAACAACCTAAACATGTTAGCAGGAGCTCTTTCGTGAGGCACTCGCAAGGTCATGTGCTTAGGGTTATCCCAAACCTAGCCTTAGGGAGTTTGCTTAGCAGAACACTCGTGTCCTCACTAAGTACTAGCCCTAGGTCTAGGGTATAACTTGGCCACTCAAACCCTTAGGGGTTAGTCGTGGTTTAGGGTACCCCTTGTCACCCTAAAGGGATTGTACTCCCGAATGAGGGTGATTCCTCAAGGGGTAAGTGACGATGCCTTAACTCTGTTCAGGGGTATGTGTGGAACACACGTCTCCTTGATGGGGGTTAGGGCATGAGCCTGTCTAGGTCTTCTAGGGCAAGACCCTAAGTCAACTAGGGTTATCCCTCAAGGGTTTTGGGGGTAGACACTCTAGGGAGACTTAGGCTAAACCCTAAGTCAACTAGGGTTATCCCTCAAGGATTCTGGGGCAAGCATTCTAGGGAGACTTAGGCTAAACCCTAAGTCTCCTGTCCACTTGGGCATTAGAGTCTAACCCTAGGGGTCGTTGGGGTTGTTCTGGGAAACTTAGCGTTGCTCACACAGGGTGATGACGCCGAATGGTCACCTGGCAGCCACGTGTTGCCACGTGTTGGCCCTTTGGATTAAAACTTTGACAATCATGAGAGAGATTTGGGATAACAGTTTAAAGATTCCGCTTTCTTATCGGTATAGTTTCAGGGTAGATGGCATGACCTACCAAAAAGAGTAATGTTGAAAACATATATTTACATTTTTAATTTATTGAATAATGAAGGACTTGCATAGTGAAGGCGATCAACGCACACTTATGCATTTTATTGTTAATTATTTAATTTTGAAATCTATAACATTGTTTGTAATGTGAGGATAAGCTCTTGAACAAGGGTGATTCCTTGCTTAAAAAGAGCATGATTTGGGATTCTCCACTTTGCTTATTGATTAAATAAGGAAACTTGTTAAGTTTAATAAGTTATGTGTGGTGGTGTCAAATGAGTCGGAAGCTAGTCGAGTATACATTTTGGAGGTTTAAGTACATGTACCTCCTCATAGAGTCGGTATTAAATGAGAATTAGAAGTTAATATTGGTTTTCAATATCGATATCATTTTTAAGTCGAATACAATTATTCAAAAGACGGTTTCTTGACTTTACATCATGGTCGCAAATGTGGGCACTCCGAGAACTTATAAAGCAAGTATTTTCAGTTCTTTAGAATATTGAAAAATAGAATTATTCTTGACTCAAGGTTTGATTATAGTCCTTGGGTTAGTTATTGGTTCTATCTCAAGGTTTGATGATGTTCCTTGAGTCTGGTTTAAAATCCTTAAAAGTGAGACATCCAGTGGTTAGATTAGTTCAAGAAGTTGGTCTCCCTTCTTGATGATTGTGATACAATGTCCCTAACATATGGTCTAATATCTGGTACGAAAATATGAGGTTTCCTATCACCTCATTCATTAAGATATTCATATCTTAGACTTTGAAAGTATTTATGCCAGTCTTTTAAGATTGATTATAAATGACTTATCAAAGTATAGTATGGTATCTCTTAAATATTGAGTTTGGAGCATTTAATATTAAGACTTGGTTATGATCACATGAGATGGCTATAATCATGAAATATAAAGACTCAAGCGGATTTGAGTCTGACACTTTGGTAAGGCAGTACCTTAGTGTAATAACTTGAAACGTGTTTTCAAGTTATTTAAGAAATGAGGAGTTTCTCAATACATTGCTTGAGGAGCAATGTGGTATGTTGATGATTGCTAGGTGTCTAGAGTGAATGATGTATCTTAGTTCGAAGTATTGAACTAGATATTTTATTCATGTTTGGGGAGATCTATTGAATTATAAAGTATAACTGAAACATGAAGTTGATATAACACTTTAGTGTTATGATAACATTTTTGTGGAGGTTGATATCTTATTAAATCAATTAGATGAACCAGACACTAGTTCATGATTCCTCTTAGTCTCTAAACAAGTTCCTTGGAATACTGTCATAACATTATATGTCCATCTCAAAAATTCAAGTTCAATTCATGTAAACTAAGACCATGTTTATATTATAGTTGTAGATTGATATAATTGTAAGTTTATATCCGCTAGTATAACAACTAGTTGGTAAGCTTAGGATTTGAATGTTAAAACGATCATTATCCGTTCGAGAGTATCAATATCGAAATTACAATTGTTTATAGAATAAGGATTAGTTTAAAAAGATGTTTATCAAAACACTAATTGCTTCAATTAGTAAAAATGCTATATTTCGGTTTAGTGTTGAAAAACATTTACATAATCAATTTGAGAGTTGGACATGAATATAATGTTACGAAGGCGTGCAGTATTTGAATTCAGGGAGACTCTTATTGTGGAAACTAAGTTTTGAAATTTGATATTTTTAAACATAGTGAGATAAAGAGTTAGAAAGTATTGAATGGCATCTAATATGATGTGCTCTTTGGAGAATGATTATAATGAGAGTGACAATTAAGAGATGTATTATCTAAAGGTTGTTTATTAAGGCACTAGAGATGGGTTGAATTTCCTGGTTTCCACATTAGTTTGTAAGAAAGATATGTTAGCTTATCTGATCCTTGAATTGGTCGGTGTTATGAAAGAGTACAAGCTAGGTTGCGAAAGACAAATGGTAGAGCTATCACACTTGGTTGTAGATTTGACTAAATTTGATTCCTATCGGGAATAAATTATGTTAATGACACACCAAGTGGATGGCATTTGGCAGGTTGGCATGACCTTGTTGTGTACATGTGTACAGCCATGTGCCTCTGTGATCGCCTCTGGCCAGATTGACATGTCTACAAAGAACAAGGTTTCGGGAATAGTACTCTAGTTGTCAAGTCACGATCCAGGAACAAGGAAGTGAGCAAGATTCCGAGAACAAGGAAGCTTAACTCAGAAGCAGGACAAGAAGCAAGATAGGAACTAGGAACCAGGAACAAGACAAGAGCAAGAGGCAAGGAGCAAGACAAGATTGATTGTAGAAAGACTAGCGTTGATAGTAACTGATTGTACAACAATTAAGTCGGAGCTTTTATACTCACAATTCCAAACTAATCTGGTCATGAGCTAAAAATAGTGACCCTTATCCTCTAGGCATATCTTGTAGGTATATCCTATAGGCATATCTTGTAGGTATATCCTATAGGCATATCCTGTAACCCGTATCCTGTATCCTGCATCTTGTATCGGTCATGACAACACCTCCTCCTAAGGACGAGTTCACGAGTCTTGGGACTTGGTTTAGCAGGATAATGCCGATGGAAAGCAGCAACTTTGGAAGAAGCATGGAGTAAGTTGGATGCAGGTTCCCAAGTGCAATCGGTAGGCAAATAACCTTTCAATCCACCAAGTATTGAAGTTGGCGGCAATGAAGACGAAATCAAGGATGGCTGCAACTTGTACTCAGGTTCCCTGTCAATGACCATAGGAGGGGGAGGAGAAGAAGCACGACAGGAAGAGAAGAAGGATGATACGGCTCCAACAAAGAGGTGTGAAACACAGGATGAAGTTTCACCGTAGATGGTAACTCAAGTCGAAAGCTACAGGATTGACCTCAGTCGCAATCCTGTAAGGGCCCAATCGTTGAAAATCCAACTTAAAAGAAGCTGTTGGTGCGAATATGCCAACGAAGAAGCCACACAAGATCACCAATCTTGTATACAGGTGCTGATTGATGATGAGCATCAGCATGACGCTTGTACCATTCCTGTGCCTGCTGAAGATGAACCTGGAGATCCTCATGTACCTGACGAAGATGCTGGAGACGATCCTGTACTGCAGAGCGGAAGAAGGAGAAGCAAGAGGAGCAAAGTCAAAACGTGGATGGTAGCTGTAAGAGCAAAGAAAGGTGTCTGGCTTATAGATGCTGAACGGAGTTGTTGTAGGCAAACTCCGCCATTGGAAGAAGGTCCAACCAGTTGTCTGTTGGTAACTGATGAAGCAGAAGATATTGCTCCAAGGTCTGAATCGTGCGTTCGACTGCCCATCAGTTTGTGGATGGTATCCTGAAGAAAGGTCCGCTTTAACCTTGTAGACTCGGAGAAGTTCTCGCCAAAACTTACATGAATTGTGGGCCTCGATCAGAAACAATGCTCTCAGGAAGACCATGGTGTGGAATACTTCGGATCACCAACTCAGGTTGTCTGGCCTGTAGCAGTCTTGTGACATGGTAGGAAATGAGCCTGTTTGGTGAAACGTAACCACCACAAGAACTGCATCAAATCCACGAGAAGGAGGAAGATCTGTGAGGAAATCCATAGAAATGGATCTCCAAGGAGCAGAAGGAACAGGAAGAGGACGAAGAAGACCAGAGGGCACATGACGAGGCATCTTCGACCTATGCAGGTGTCACAACTCCGTACAAACTTGTCCACAAAACCTCGCAACCCAGGCCACCAATAGTTGCAAGTCACCAACTCAACTATCTTGGCCACACCAAAATGTCCTGTAACCGGGGTATCATGACAATCTGTACCACACGAGTCCTGCAAACACCAACAGGAACGTACATGAGACCTTCTGGTACAGGAGTCCGTCATGTATGGCAAACAACTTGTAGTTGTACAGGAACTGGAGGAAGAGGAACTTGCGATGTCAGGACTAATGTGTGAAAACACATTCCTTACCAAGTCGTCTGTAGCCAACTGCAAACAGATGTCCTATAGGAGTGTGGAATCTGCTGGAGCTGATGAACTTGTAGTGCTGCAAGCCGAAGTCGATAAGACCCAACAACACTTACTTTTGATAGTCATATGCAGATCGCCTGGGGTCGCAAGGTAAGAGCGCCTAGACAATGCATCTGCCTTGCCATTTCGAAAACCAGGCTTGTAGATGATGACGAAATCAAAACGTGATAGGAACTCCGCCCACCTAGCCTGTGCCGACTGAGAACTGAGCCGTTTGAAAATACTCAAGGTTCTTGTGATCCGTAAGAACTTGTACAGGATGCGCAGCACCTTCCAAAATGTCGCCACTCCTCGAACGAATCCACAATGGCCTTGAGTTCCTTGTCATGAATCTCATAATTGATCTCCCCAAAAGGAACTTACGAGAGTGAAAAGCTACAGGATGAAGCAACTTGTCTTCTCAACTTGTGATAGAACAGATCCTACTGCAAAATTCGAGGCATTGCTTCAACGAAGAAGGGACGAGAAGGATCAGATGTGCTAAAATCGGAGCTGTCATGAAGGCGTCCTTGAGTGTTGTGAATGCATGTTCCGCCTTGTTAGACCAAGAAAACACTCCTCTGCGCTTGGTGAGTTCTGTGAGTGGAAGTACACGCTTGAAGAAGTCTTGTATGAAACACCTGTAGAAGTTTGCAAAGCCAATGAAACATTGTACGTCTCGTACAGACATGGGCCTCTCCCACTCCGCGATAATCTTCACCTTGTGCATGTCCATGGAAACGCCAACAGGAGAGATGATATAGCCAAAGAACTCCATAGTATCCTTGTCGAAGAAACACTTCTCCAACTTCGCATATAGGCCATCCTCGCGAAGCCTCTGTAGGAATAGTCGTACATGCTTGTCATGAACCGCCCTCCTTTCGCAAGATCAATAGGACAGTCGTAGGACATGTGAACAGGAAGAACTGCAGCCTTGTGCTTGTCAAAAACGTCCTGAAAGGAGTGATACTTAGATGGCATAGAAGGAGGAGAAGAAAAAGGAACAGGAGAAGGAGATTGAAAAATAGGGGAGTCAGATACAAGAAAGGTAGAAGAGGACGTAGGAGCTACTTGGAAGGCAAAAAGATGAAAAGGAGCAGGATCAGTGGCAAGTTCATGCATGGTAATGGTAAGAACTCGGAGAGGAGGAGGGAGCTGTGATTGAAAAAGAGGAAGGATCTTGGGGAGTGGAACAGAAGAAGAGTAATGAAAAGAGGTAGGATTGGGAGAAACATGTGTGGATGTTGACAAGTGTACAGGATTGGAAGAATCCTGTACAAAAGTCCGTGGATGCACAAGAGTGAAGAGAGCCTGTGAGTGTGCTGATGAACCAATAGGAGGTGGATCCTGTTAAGGAGGAACCTTCAACACTGATACAGGATTGGAAGAACCCTATATAGGAATCCATGAACTTACAGGAGTGGAGAGAGCCTGCGGATGTGCTGAGGAACTAACATGAGGTGAATTCTGTCGAGGAGGAGTCTTCAACATTGATACAGGAATAGGCACGGTCAATCCTGTAGCTTGTACTGCCTTAGACACTAAGGATGTATCCTACACACAGGAAGGTACAGGATTGATCCTGGTTGTCGGAGAGGAAAACGTGAGCGTCTTAGACCTCCAGTCGATTTGAGGATTTGCAACAATGAACCATGGCATGTCCAAAATGATGGGAGTCGACCGAGTCTTGATCAAGTTGAAGGAAATCGAACAGTTGAATGCGCCATGACTGCAAGAAAGAGGTTTGGTAGCATGGGTAACTACGTCAGAAGCAATTAGACGACCATTGGCCACCTCTACAGGAACTGCACACTTCAACTTTACCACCGGAATGCCATGTTGAGTTGCAAAAGTGTCATCCATAAAGCATGCATTTGCACCAGTGTTTAACAGGGCAAACTCCTTGAGCTCTCGATTATTGAGATGAATGTGTACAGGAAACTTGAGTGATGGAATGGTACGAGTAGTACCAATGGAGCATGCACCTACGTCCAACTTTGTGGCTCCTAGACGAAGTGAACATTGAAGTTTCCGACTAAACTTCAGCTTCAACTTCATGCGTCTTGAACTTCCTGGCTTTAATAGGACATTTCGCGCCTTGTGTCCTGCTTCACCATAATACAAACATAGATTCTCATTGCGGCGACGTTGCTTCTCAACAGCGGAAAGTGAGCCACGCTTGTATTTCTCAATCTCCATAGGAACTACTCCAGAAGGTGTCGCATGAGTATGTACCACAGTTGCAGGATTGGTTTGCACGAACTACTGACAAGATTTTTCCTGACGACGCTCGAACAAGCGGTTGTTGCAGCGAACAACCTGTTGCATGATTTCTGTTAATGTTTGGGCATCCGGTAACGTAAGGAGAAGGTCCTTCACATCATCCTTCAACCCAAAATGGAAGTGTTCAATCAATGCAGTCTCGTCCCATGGAATGTTTGTGCAAAGTTGCTGAAATTCGAATGCATAGACGGAAGCTAGTCAAGATCCTTATGTGAGCTTTCGTAACTTCATGCATGCAGAATGGTACTTATCGGGATCCAAAGCAAGCTTCAAAGGCAGCCACAAAACCTTCAAAGTCTTCCATCAATGGGTCATCACGCTCCAGCAAAGGGGCAACCCAAGCCCGTGGAGATCCAACTAGTAGGGATGCCAAAAGGCCAACCTTTTGTGCATCAATCGAGTAGCGGCGTGGTTGCATGCGGACCAAAAGCCTGATCTGATTCAGGAACCCTTGGAAATTGGCACGATTGCCATTGAACTTTTTCGACATGCTGATCTTCGGCTCTGAAGAAGTGTTCGATGGAGGGAAAACCACGGATGCTTGAGAGAGAGCCTGCGCAGCAGCCTTGGAGAATGCATCAGCAGCTGCATGCGCCGCATTGGTGGAACCTTGCAGATATATGACCACTTGGCGCAAAGTGGCCAGCTTATGAAGCAATATTTGGTGCTCGTGTTGAAATTGCTTAAAATCGGCCATGATCTATGAAAGAAAAAAGGAGGAAAACGAATGAGAATCAAGGAAAAAAAGTAACTGGAAATCAGAAATTTATGATAGCAGTTAATACTTCAAACTGTCAAGCCGCAATCCAAGAACAAGGAAGTGAACAGGATTCCGAGAACAAGGAAGCTTGACTCAGAAGCAAGACAAAGAGCAGAACAAGGAGCAGGACATGAACTAGGAACTAGGAACAAGACAAGAGCAGGAGGCAAGGAGCAAGACAAGACAAGATTGATCGTAGAAAAACTGGTCTTGATAGTAACTAATTATACAACAATTACGTCGGAGCTTTTATACTCACAACTCCAAGCTAATTTGGTCATGAACTAAAAATAGTGACCCTTATCCTCTAGGTATATCCTATAGGCATATCCTCTAGGTATATCCTATATGCATATCCTGTAACCCGTATCCTGTATCATGCATCCTGTATCAGGTCGTGACAGCCCTGTAGGCATATCTTGTAGGAATATCCTGTAGGTATATCCTGTAGGAATATCTTGCAAGCATATCGTATAGGTATATCCTATAGGCATATCCTGTAACCCGTATCCTGTATCCTACATCCTGTATCGGGTCGTGACACTAGTATCGAAAAAGAGCTTGATTCTGATAAAGTCTCATACCTAGTCTAACGTAACTATATACTAACAAGGGATAGGTATAGTAGCAGACCCTTATGCAAGGGGTAATGAGAAACACCGAGGGATACAGAAAAGTGAGGTCATAATACTGTGACAAGTGGAAATGTGGAACAATTGGAGAAACGTGAAGGCGTTTGGTTAAGCACTTGAGATGGACATCAAAGTGCTTGTTGTGTGCTAAGATGACAGGGTTGTCAACAGCATTTGATATTAAGGAATAAAGCAAGCCTTTATTTCTTGTTAACCAAGGGGCCAACAACAACACTAACTAGAGGCCTCCAATATAAATTCTAGTTAAGTAAAGAAATTAACCAGTGTTGTGTGTGTCGGGTGACAGACTTTGCAAACGTGCGAAAGGTCTCCAAGTGACTTCATGTCACAGGTGGTGCCTCCGGCAGCTGGGTTTACGAATCAGTGAACAACGGTTCTGAAGTACTTAGTTTTGCATAATGCAAGGGAGGTAATAAAACTTATGTGAACTTTTGGCTAACTCCACATAGAGTGATTTGCTAGTTTTAGTTAATTTTTTCTAACATTATCTAGTCTTGGAATTAGATGTCAACAAGGACGTTGACATTTTCAAAGGCATGGAGTGTGTCATAGTTTTTACTATGACTCGACCCTTTACTTTGGACGTTGACTATTGTTACCTACTGTACTATGTTGATGGACCCTAGATGTAGTAGGAAACATGCCTACTTAGTGCACTTGGGTATCTGGTGATGGTGTGGCCAGGTGTCATTAGGAAACTCTAAGCGAAGCTAAAACTTACCTTCTAGAAACCCACCCCCAATTTTGACGTCCTAGTTAGGATGATTGGTTAATGTAGATGAGTTTGGCGTGTTTAGTAGGGTTAGGAACACCCCTAGGGTTGACCTAACCCTAGGATTGCCCTAACCCATGCCCTAAAAACCCCCACCCCCTTGGGTAGGGTTTTAGGGTTAGAGTTAGGCTAAGTTAAACACTCTCTCATTAACTTAATAAGGGGTAGCTAAATTCATGCCAGCCCACATACACATTCAGGAGGGGGGGGGGCTCCGTCACATAAATAAGGTAAAGTATGTAGGAGTGAAGGTTCCTAGGTTCATGACTGAGCTTGTTACTCCTCTCGGTGCAAGCTCTAACTTGTGTCGTCAAGGCACAACCCTCTGTTGTGCCGCCCTAACTTCCAAATGACAGGGGTACGTCCCACCTTCGGGGTAGATTACCCTTAACGTTGGTGAATCCATGCCTGGGAGGTCTTGTCGGAATGCACGTTTCAAGATGCAGAGGTTGAGGCTTGTCTCCAGCCTCCTCTTCCACGTCAAGCCAAGTGTAGCACTCATGGCCAAGCAAGGCACATTTGTGTCCTTGTCCAACCGTGGGCGTGGGATCTTGTTTGACGGGTTCTCATTACCCAGTTCCTAAGGGTTCACTAAAAGGTTCTAGAGTTGGCATTTAGGAGCCACGTTTGTGGCACTTGGTGCAACTCTTGAATCTAAGGGCTATGGCATGATAGTCCACATTGAGGAAGGTAGTGTCACATGGAGATGTGACATTGGGCTAAACATCACATGATGGAACGCCCGAGGCATGCCCTTTGGGTTGTGTCATGCGCTTGTCGCTAATACTCTGACAAACAAACATGCTTGTGCTCACTCTAGGGTGCTAAGCTTTGGGCATTTGCTCAAGGGAGGTTAAGTCTCGTAACTAGGTGTGCTTAGGCACACTTGGCTAGGGGAGTGTTCTCCTTGGAATCCAGGGGTTGAACAACCTAAGCTTGTCAGCAGGAGCCTTTTCGTGAAGCACTCGCAAGGTCATGTACTTAGGGTTATCCAAACCTAGCCTTAGGGAGTTTGCTTAGCAGAACACTCGTGTTCGCCTACGGTGCACACTTGTGTCCTCACTAAGTATTAGCCCTAGGTCTAGGGTATGACTTGGCCACTCAACCCTTAGGGGTTAGTCATGGTTCAGGGTACCCCTTGTCGCCCTAAAGGGGTTGTACTCCCGAATGAGGGTGATTCCTCAAGGGGTAAGTGACGATGCCTTGGCTCTGTCATAGGGTATGTGTGAGACACATCTCCTTTGTGGGGTTAGGGCATGAGCCTGTCTAGGTCTACTAGGACAGGATCCTAAAGTCTACTCAGGTTATCCTCTAGGGTTCAGGGGATGGTCATTCTAGGGGACTTAGGGTAGGACTCTAAAAGTCTTCTACCTAATTGGGCCTCTAAGTCTAACTCTTAGGGTTATTTTGGAAAACTTAGCGTTGCTCACATAGGGTGATGATGCCGAATGGCTACTTGGCAGCCACGTGTTGGCCCTTCGGGTTAAAACTTTGACATAAAGTCTCTAACCAGTACACCCATCTTCTTTATAAAAAAGAAGAATGGTTCATTGCATTTGATAGTGAATTATCATGGGCTCAACAAAGTAATGATGCAAAATTGATACTCTTTACCACTAATATTGAGCTTATTGGAGCATCTTGTTGGAGCCACCAAGATTGACCTTTGAAGTGCATCTAACTTAGTCAAGATCAGCCTACGGAACAAGCAGAAGATTGCATTATGCAAACAATACAGACATCTCAAGTACATGGTGATGCCATTTAGTGTCATCAATGTAACAATTGTTTTTCAATACATGGCCAGTGACATCTTCCACGAGTTCTTACGTGTTTATGATATTCTCCCTTGATGACATTCATATATATTCCAAGACATTGGAGGAGCATAAGGAGCATGTTTGTTAGGTACTGCATATGTCATAGTTTTTATTATGACTCCTCTTTACTTTGAACATTAACTATTGTTACCTATTGTACTATGTTGATGGACCCTAGATGTAAAAGGAAACAAGGCCCGCTTAGTGCATTTGGGTTTTTAATGATGGTCCAACCAGGTATCATTTAGTACTTGTAAAAAACTTTAAGCGAAGCTAGAAATTATTTTCTAAAAAACCCACTCCCAATTTTGATGTCCTAGTTAGGTTTTTAGTTAAGTTCATATGAGTTTGGCATGTTAAATAGGGTTAGAAACACCCCTAGGGTTGACCTCACCTTAGGGTTGCCCTAACCCATGTCCTAAAATTTCCACCCCTCGGTAGGGTTTAGGGGTAGGAGTTAGATTCACTAGAAACTCATCTCATAACTAAGGGGCTAGCATTCCATGCCAGCCCACTTACATATATAGGAAAAGGGAGGGAGGGGGGGCGGGGGGGCTCTATCACATAAATAAGGTAGGGTATATGTAGGAGAGTTCCTAAGTTCATGATTAAGTTTGTTACTCTTCTGCTGGTGCAAGCTCTAGCTTGTGTCGTTAAGGCACAATCCTCTATTGTGTCACCCTAACTTCCAAACAATAGGGGTACATCCCAGCCTACTCTTAACGTTGGCAAATCCATGACTGAAAGGTCTTGTCAAAATGCACATTCCAAGGGATAAAGGTTGAGACATGTCTCCAGCCTCCTCTTCCACGTCAAGCTAGCAAAGCACATCCATGTCCTTGTCCAATTATGGGCGTGGGATTTTGGTTAGTAGGTTCCAGTTCCTAAGGGTTCACTGAGGGGTTCTAGAGTTGGCATTTAAGAGCCACGTTTGTGGCACTTGGTGCAACTCTTGAATCTAAAGGGCTATGGTGATAACCCACATCATGGAAGGCAGTGTCACATGAAGATGTGACATTGGACTAGACAATGCACAGTACAACACTTGAGGCATGCCCTTTGAGGTTGTGTCATGGGTTTGTTACCAAGGGTTAAATACTCTACCTAACAGGCATGCTTGTGCTCGCACGAGGATGTTAAGCCTTTGGCATCAGCTCAAGGGAGGTGAGGTCTCGTAACTATGTGTGTTTTGACGCACTTGGCTAAGGGGTGTTTTTCTTGGGATCTAAAGGTTAAACAACCTAAGTTCATTAGTAGAAGCCCTTTTATGAGGCACACGCAAGGTCATGTACTTAAGATTATTCAAACCTTCTACTTAACAGAACACTCGTGTTTGCCTATGGCACACACTTGTGATCTCACTAAGTACTAGCCCTAAGTCTAGGGTATGACTTGACCACTCAAACCCTCAAGGGTTAGTCGTGGTTCATGTACTTCCGAATGAGGGTGATTTCTTAAGGGGTAAGTGACGATGCCTTAGCTCTGTCACGGGGTATGTGTAAGGCACATCTTCCATATGAGGTTAGAGCATGATCCTGTTTAGGTTTACTGGAATAGGATCGTAAAGTCTACTCGAGTTATCCTCTAGGGTTCGAGGAATAATCATTCTAGGGACTTAAAGTAGGAGTCTGAGTCTTCTACTTAATTAGGCATCTGAGTCAAACTTTTGAGGTCATCTTGGAAGATTTAATGTTGCTTACACAGGGTGATGACACCAGATGGTCACTTGGCATCCACATGTTGGCCCTTCAGATTGAAACTCTGACAATTGGTATTAGAGCCCTATTTTCTGTGGTCAGTAGGATTGCCTAAAGTGTATTGTGTTTTTAGGGTTTAGTTAGTTCTAGATTCTTAAAATACTTTATCACTTTTGGTTAACATGTCTGAATTTTGCATAGAGAGTTGGTTATGAGATTTATAACTCTTCAGAGAACATTTACTTAATAAGTGGGTATGAGTTATGGACTTTAATGTCAAAAGTAGCACTTGGAAGGCAACTTGTAAGTTGTATGCTAGGTTACTTTACCTTATGATTGTCCATGTTACTTTACCTTATGGTTGTCCAAGTTACTTTACATTATGGATGTTTAAGTTATTTTACCATATACTTCTACAAGATGTGGCGTGTTAATTTGTTCTGGCTTACAAACTAAGTCTTATGAAAGTGGAATTGTCATATCTTAAGTTTACACATTATTAAAAAAATTTCTTTTCTCTTTAAGGTGTATGAAATTGGGATAACACATGATTGAGAACATGACAACGTTCATTGAGTTTTGACTTATGTCAAGATTTAATATCGATTTCAGCAATAATGTTCATGTCATAGTTTTTACTATGACTCCTTATCAGAACCTTTCCCTTTCCCCTTATGCCAACTAGGCAAAGGGCCCAACAAGGGCTAATTGGTGTTTTATGAGAAGGCCCCTGGTTATGATGACTCACTTACGCTTGAGTCATTTTTGCCCACATATCCCACATATTCCACAATTTTTACCCAAGTAGTCAACCCACCAGGTTAGAACTATGACACCCATTTGAGAAAGTGGATGCCCTCATCCACAGACTCAAGGGGTTGCTACTATGCCTTCCTCAAGAAGGTGGAGCCAGAGGCGGTCCCTGAGACACATGTCTACTTATGCTATGCTGGGTGTGACCACATATTCCACAATTTTTACCCAAGTAGTCAACCCACTAGGTTAGAACTATGACACCCATTTGAGAAGGTGGATGCCCTCATCCACAGACTCAAGGGGTTGCTACTATGCCTTCCTCAAGAAGGTGGAGCCAGAGGCGGTCCCTGAGACACATGTCTACTTATGCTATGCTGGGTGTGACCACATATTCCACAATTTTTACCCAAGTAATCAACCCACTAGGTTAGAACTATGACACCCATTTGAGAAGGTGGATGCCCTCATCCACAGACTCAAGGGGTTGCTACTATGCCTTCCTCCAGAAGGTAGAGCCAGAGGCAGTCCTTGAGACACATGTCTACTTATGCTATGCTTGGCTCACACCCAGTTCAGAGGTGATCCCCACATTATGTGACCGCTTGGCTGTACTCGCATCACATGTCAATCAGGCCAGAGGCGATCACAGAGCCGCTTGGCTGTACACATGTGATCGAGGGGTTTAGTTAGGTAAGGACAAGTGCACCAACCTTAGTGGCTTGAGCTTTACTCAAAGTTCATCCCCTAATGAAAATCGAACTCGGGACCGCTTTGATACCAAATGTCAGAACCTTTCCCTCTCCTCTTATGCCAACTAGGCAAAGGGCCAATTGGTGTTTATGAGAGGGCCCTTGGTTATGATGACTCAGTTACACTTGAGTCATTTTTGCCCACATATCCCACAATCTTTACCCAGGTAGTCAACCCACTAGGTTAGAACTATGACACTCCTCTTTATTTTGAATGTTGATTGTTGTTACCTATTGAACTATGTTGACAAGCTCTAAATGTAGTAGGAAACATGCCCGCTTAGTGCACTTGGGTATCTAATGATGGTCTGGCTGGGTGTCATTAGGTATTTGTAGAAAACTCTAAATGAAGCTAGAACTTACCTTCTAAAATACTCTTACCCTGATTTTTTGTGTCCCGGTTAGGTTAATGGTTAATTCTGGTGAGTTTGGCATGTCAGATATGTTTAAAAATACCCTAGGTTTGACATGTTAAGGTTTAGGGGTCGATGGATCATTAAGTTAACTCACCAAGTATATTCTCTTTGGGAATGAGATTCCGTGCTAGCCCACTTATGTAAACAAAAAAACCGGGGGGCGGGCTCTATCACATATATTAAGCAGTACATGTAAAAGAGCTCATGGGTTCATGACTGAGTTTGTTGTTCTTCTGTCGATGCAAGCTTTAGCTTGTGTTGTTAAAGTACAACTCTCTGTTGTCCCACCCTAACTTCTAGATGATAGGGGTACGACCCACCTTTGGGGTAGCTCACCTTTAATGTTGGCGAATCCATGTCTGAAAGGTTTATTGGAATGCACGTTTCAAGAGGCAGAGGTTAAGGCTTGTCTCCAGCCTCCTCCTCCACGTCAAGCTAGGTGTAGCACTCATGGCTAAGCAAGGCACATCCATGTTTTGTTCAACTGTGAGCATAAGATCTTGTTTGACAGGTTCACATTACCTAGTTCCTGAGAGTTCACTAAGGGGTTCTAGAGTTGGCATTTAAGAGCCACATTTGTGGCACTTGGTGCAACTCTTGAATCTAAGGGCTATAGCATGATAGCCCACATCGTGGAAGGCAGTGTCACAGAGAGATGCAACACTAGGCTAGACGTCATATAATACAACGCCTGTCAGAGTTTTAACCCAAAGGGCCAACACGTGGCTGCCATGTGGCCATTTGGCGTCATCACCCTGTGTGAGCAACGCTAAGTATCCCAGAACAACCCCAACGACCCCTAGGGTTAGACTCTAATGCCCAAGTGGACAAGAGACTTAGGGTTTAGCCTAAGTCTCCTTAGAATGTCTGCCCCAGAACCCTTGAGGGATAACCCTAGTTGACTTAGGGTTTAGCCTAAGTCTCCCTAGAGTGTCTACCCCCAAAACCCTTGAGGGATAACCCTAGTTGACTTAGGGTCTTGCCCTAGAAGACCTAGACAGGCTCATGCCCTAACCCCCATTAAGGAGACGTGTGTTCCACACATACCCCCGTGACAGAGCTAAGGCATTGTCACTTACCCCTTGAGGAATCACCCTCATCCGGGAGTACAACCCCTTTAGGGGACAAGGGTACCCTGAACCACGACTAACCCCTAAGGGTTTGAGTGGCCAAGTTATACCCTAGACCTAGAGCTAGTACTTAATGAGGACACGAGTGTGTGCCGTAGGCGAACACGAGTGTTCTGCTAAGCAAACTCCCTAAGGCTAGGTTTGGGATAACCCTAAGCACATGACCTTGCAAGTGCCTCATGAAAGGGCTTCTGCTAATGAGCTTAGGTTGTTCAACCTCTGGATTCCAAGGAGAACACTCCCCTAGCCAAGTGTGCCAAAGCACACCTAGTTACGAGACCTAACCTCCCTTGAGCATGTGCCCAAGGCTTAGCACCCTAGTGCAAGCACAAGCATGCCTATTGGCTAGAGTATCCAACCCCTTTGGCGACAAACCCATGACACAACCCCAAAGGGCGTGCCTCAGGCGTTGTACCATGTGACATTTAGCCCAGTGTCACATCTCCATGTGACACTGCCTTCCCTGATGTGGGCTATCATGCCATAGCCCTTAGATTCAAGAGTTGCACCAAGTACCACAAACGTGGCTCCTAAATGCCAACTCTAGAACCCCTCAATGAACCCTCAGGAATTGGTACTGTGAACCTGTCAAACAAGATCCCACGCCCACAGTTGGACAAGGACACGGATGTGCCTTGCTTGGTGTGAGTGCTACACCTAGCTTGACGTGGAGGAGGAGGTTGGAGACAAGCCTCAACCTCTGCCTCTTGGAACGTGCATTCCGACAAGACCTCCCAGGCATGGATTCGCCAACGTTAAGGGTAAGCTACCCCGAAGGTGGGACGTACCCCTGGCATCTGGAAGTTAGGGCGGCACAACAGAGGGTTGTGCCTTGACGACACAAGCTAGAGCTTGCACCGGGAGAAGAGTAACGAGCTCAGTCATGAACCCAGGAACCCTCACTCCTATATACTACCTTATTTATGTGACAGAGGCCCCCCCCCCTGTTTTCCTGTTTACATAAGTGGGCTAGCACTGAAATCTCATTCCCAGAGGGAACATACTTGGTGAGTTATCCATCGACCCCTAAACCCTAACCTGTCAAACCTGGGGGTGTTTCTAAGCATATCGACATGCCGAACTCACCAGAACTAGCCATTAATCCAACCGGGACACGGAAAACGAGGGTAAGAGTTTTCTAGAAGGTAAGTGCTACCTTCGCTTAGAGTTTCTCGAGATATCTAAGGATAGCCGGCCGGACTACCCCTAAACACCTAAGTGCACTAAGCGGGGCTGTTTCTCACTACATCTAGGGCTTGTCAACATAGTACAGTAGGTAACAACAGTCAACGTCCAAAGTAAAGAGGAGTCATAGTAAAAACTATGACACACTCCCCGCCTTTGAAAATGTCAACGTCCTCGTTGACGTCCAACTCCAAGACTAGATAATGTTAGAAAAAACTAACCAAAACTAACATATCACTCTATGCGGAGTTAGCCAAAAGTTCACATAATTTCATTACCCCCCTTGCATTACGCGAAGCCAAGTACTTCAGAACCGTCGTTCACTGAGTCGTAAACCCAGCTGCCGGAGGCACCACCTGCGACATGAAGTCACCTGGAGACCTTTTGCACGTCTGCAAAGTCTGTCACCCGACACACACAACACTGGTTAATTTCTTTACTTAACTAGAATTTATATTGGAGGCCTCTAGTTAGTGTTGTTGCCGGCCCCTTGGTTAACAAGAAATAAAGACTTGCTTTATTCCTTAATATTAAATGCTGTTGACGACCTCTGTCGTCTAACATACAACAAGCACTTCTCAAATGCTTGACCAAACACCTACGCATTTCTTTTGATTTTCCAATGGTCCCACATCTCCACATGTTACAATATTATAGCTTACATCTCTGCATCCCTCGGTGCTTCTCATTACCCCTTTTCATAAGGGTCTGCTACTATACCTATCTCTCATTAGTATATAGTTACGCAAGACTAAGTATGAGACTTTTATCGGAATCAAGCTCTTTTCCGATATAAGAGTACAAGTCGTAAAACCCTGTTCTTTGTAAACATGTCAATCTGGCCAGAGGCGATCACAGAGGCACATGGCTGTACACATGTATACAACAAGGTCTTGCCAACTGCCATTCATCTTTCACAACCAACTTTGTACTCTTTCATAACACCGACCAGTTCAGGGACCAGATAAGCTAACATACCTTTCTTATAAACCAACGTGGAAACCAGGAAATTCAACCCATCTCTAATGCCTTAATCAAACAATCTTTGTCTTAATTAGTACCCTTATTGTACTCATTCTCCAAAGAGCACAACATACTAGGTGCCATTCAATAATTCCTAACTCCTTATCGTACTAAGTTCAAAATACGGAATTTTAAAACTTAGTTTTTCACGATAAGAGTCTCCCTGAACTCGTAATACTGTACGCCTCCGTAACATTATATTTATTTCCAACTTTTAAACTTATTTCGTTAAATGTTTTTCAACACTATACCGAAGTATAGCATTTCACTAATTGAAACAACTAGTGTTTTTGATAAACATCTTTTAAAACTAATCCTTATTCTATAAATAGTCACAATTTCGATATTGATACTCTCGAATGGATAATGATCGTTTTAACGTTCAAATCCTAAGCTTATCAACTAGTTGTTATACTAGTGGATATAAACTTACAATCATATCAATTTATCGAAATGCTACAACTACATTATAGATATGGTCTTAGTTTACATGAACCGAACTTCAATTTTGAGACGGAAATATACTGTTACGACAGTATTTCGAGGAACTTTGTTCAGAGACTAAGAGGAATCATGAACTAGTGTCTGGTTCATCTAATTGATTTAGTAAGATATAAACCTCCACATAAATGCTATCATAACACTGAAGTGTTAGATCAACTTCATGTTTTAGTCATACCTTATATTTCAATAGATCTCCCCAAACATGAATAAAATATCTAGTTCAGTACATTGAACTAAGATACATTATTCACTCTAGACACCTAGCAATCCAGAAAGTGACACATTGCCCCTCAAGCAATGTATTGAGAAATGTCTCATTTCTCAACTAACTTGAAAACACGTTTCAAGTTATAACACTAAGGTAGTGCCTTACCAAAGTGTCAGACTCAAATCCACTTGAGTCTTTATATTATATGATTACGGCCACCTCATGTGATCATAACCAAGTTTGATATTGAGCGCTCCAAACTCAATATTGAAGAGATATCATACTATACTTTGACAAGTCATTTATAACTAATCTTGAAAAGATTGTCACAAGTTCTGCCAAAGTTTAGAATATAAATATCTCAACAGATGAGGTGATAGGAGACCTCATATTGTCGAACCGGATATTGGACGAACCTTGAACTATAATCATCAAGAAGGGACACCATCTTCTTGAGCTAATCCCGCTACTTCACTTCCAAGAATATTGAACCAACTCAAGGAACACCATCAAACCTTGAGATAGAACTAACAACTAACCCAAGGAATACAATCGAACCTTGAGTCAAGAATAGTTCTATTTTCAATATCCGAAAGATTGAAGATACATACTTTATTTGTTCTTTAAGTGCCACATTTTCGACCATGATAGTCAAGAAACGTCTTTTCAATAATCGTATTGACTCTAAAATGAAATTGATATTGAAACAATACCAACTTTCAATTCTCATCGAATACGATCTCTGAGGAGGTACATGCACTTAAACCTCCAAAATGAATATCCGACTAGCTTTTGCTCATTTGACATCACCAACATAACTTATTAAACTTAGCAAGTTTCCTTACTTAGTCAATAAGCAGAGTGGAGAATCCCAAATCATGCTCTTCTTAACAAGGAATCACCCTTGTTCAAGAGCTTATCCCCACATTGCAAACAACGTTACAAATTTCAATATTAAAAGTTAATAATGAAAATGCACAAGTGTGCGCCGAACGCCTTCACTATGCAAGTCCTTCATTACTCAGTAAACTGAAAATGTAAACGTATGTTTCCAACATTTCTCTTTCTGATAGATCATGCCATCTATCCCAAAACCGATATTGGTAAGATAACGAAATTCTCTAGCTATTATCCGAAGTTTTTCTCATGATCTCTTATGAGACAACTTCATAATCAAGTTAGTCGAGCTAGCTAACTTGAATACAGAGTGCGCGCTTACAACTAACTAAGGTTTCAAGTTGTACTAAGGTTCAAATTAGGTGACTTGAACTTAGTAAACTATTCCACCTAATGTTACTTGCAGCTAGCGTCATCAAAATATTGCGAACATCAGACAATACTTTGACTACATTGGATCTTCAAACCCATTGCTTAACATATTTATCATATGTCATATTTACATTTCATTGTATTATAAGTTCATCACTATAGTCTGCTTCTAGAGTTACACTCTCGAACCATGCACTATAATAAGAGCTTATTTTACACTTTATGTCAAAATGTAGTGTTCATTCTTATGTTTGATTATGCCCCTTCTCCCGAAGTCAAAGACGCACTTCTGAACATAAGTCTTTCCCCGTTTGAACACTACAGTTGGATCCGATATTGAATCTTGACATAAGCCAAAACTCAAAGGACATTGTCTGTTTCCAAATCATGTGTTATCCCAAATTCAAACACCTTAAAGAAAAAGAAAAATTTTCAATAATGGGTAAGCTTAGCATATCACATGATCCACTTCACAAGACTTAGTTTGTAAGCCAGAACAAACTAACACACCATGTCTTGTGGAAACATATGGTAAAGTAACCTGGATAACCTTAAGGTGAAGTAACCTAGAGAAAACGTAACCTGGCATGCAACTTGGAAGTTGCCTTCCGAGTGCAACCTTCTAATAAATGATACACACACCCAATTGTAATAACAAAGATAATGTAAGATGTAATAATCAAGACTCACTTGATATATCTTTAAGCCAAATTGGTATATATATGGATATATAGTTTGTACATATTGAGAGAGGTGTAAATACCAAATATGATTCAATTAGGTTTGACTCGTATAAGACATTTTATATTAAGTGTCTGTGTCAGGATTAACATGCCTATATTAGCTAATGCCTAAATTAGTGTGCTTTGTGTTAAGTAAATTCTAGTGCCACATGGTGCATCCATGGCAGAGTCTACTGGCATATATATACTGCATATATATCACGGAACCTTACAATATGTGATAAGAGATAATTTAACTACATAATATTAAATAATATAATATTATAAACAGTATAAAGTAAGCCATGTGTCACTATTTTGTAGTTTTCAGATTACAACATAGATTCTAATGTTTTAAATAGTATACTCTAGGATTATTACTAACATGTTTTTCATTTTCATCATTTTAACCATATCAATATCTTTTAATATGATTTTTGAAAATAAAATACACTTGTATTTCATTATTATTGCAGGTGTATTTATGTTTTGTATTTTACGGGTGTAGCTCCAAGTTGTATTATAAGGATTTATGTAGATTATTAGCATTTCATATGTACTCTATGTAATGTTATAACCACATGTATAATAGAGGCTTGAAGTGTTGTTGTAGCAGTTGTTTATGTATGAATTAGACATACTTTTATCTTGTTATGTACTTGTAATTAACTTTATTTCATTTAACGTACTTCACATTTAAATGATTGAAGTGTACAAGCACTAATAAAAGGCAAAAATGTCCATTTGCTAATATAAAGTGCAGAATATAGTTTTGAAATAGAATAACAAAACATTAAATTAAACATAACAAGATTTAGGTCATTAAATAGTTAAGCCTAAACATAAGTAAACTTAAGAGTTTAATAATAAATTCATTACAACTAGATTAAAGATTCAACATAGAAATAACTCACCAAGTTAAGAATAACAACTGGGTTAAGATTTATTTTAAAAATAAATTAATTAGATTAAAGATAATAATTAGGATAAGAGTCCATTAATTAATAAATTATACTATAAAATTAAGCCCACCAACATATGTGTATTAATATTTTATTAATTTTTAACTCAAAGAGTACGCTTATAGTTTTTCTTTATCTAATTTTTAACTATAAACATTTTCAAATAATCCATCTAAAATTTTCTTATCCCTTCATCAAGCTTGTATTTTGTAAAATTTGAGTAATACATCATATATGATGTGCTAATTACTAATTCAAAGTTCACTAATTAGAAATGAGCAAAATCACAAGAATAAAATTCATCTTTTTCAATATACTAATGAAAACAAAGTTCAATAATGGTACTATTTTGTTTCTCATATATAACACTAACATCACTTTCAATGGAAATAGTAATTGCTAAAGAAAGAATTTGCTTTATAAAATTGACAATTGCATTATAAATACTTGTTCTCACCCTTGCAAACCTATCCTTTAAAATCATAGAATTGTCATTTAACTTCAAAAACAAAGTACTTTTATATATTTGTTTCTCCTTGTGAATGACATAATTAATATTTCATTTTATATCCCCTTTAGCTTCATTGACAACCCAATTTCATCAACTAATAAAGTTTGAATTTTGTTGCAACTGCACCATCACTGACTTCATTTGGATATTGAAATTCCACATCTTTCAAAAAATTATCATGACTTTCAACATTCATAAATAGTCATGTTGTAAGTTATTTTCTTAAATTCATTTTTTTTCCAAGGTTTGTTCCACCACTTAAACATGTTATGTACTCCAAGCCTCTACAACTTTCTTTGTGTTATCCTTAGACCTCTTTATTGTCAAATAATTATCTCCTCATCTGTGTATTCAATTATAATTATCAAAAATTATTGTTGGTTTCTAATGCCTTTTTAATGTGCACCATACATCCTCCTTCATATGAGCCTTCTTAAATTTTAGTTTGCCTTATATCCATATAATTTATATAGCTAATTGAGTTAAGCAAGTCCACTCCATTTTACATTCTTTACATCATATCATCAACTTTGCTAAAAAAAAATTTACATATGTTTGACCAATGACACTACCTAAAATGGGTGGTGATCACAAAAATACTTTATCAAAAGTATAATAAAGTAGTATAAAATTTAAATATTCATAAACATTTTAACACTTATAAAGTTGTTTTTGATGCTTAATTGTCCCTTGGATTCTAATATCCAAAGCATTTGTATAACAAATACAAGATAAATTTTAAAGCTATAAATATATTTATTAATCAATAAAGATAACATAACAATTACATATATACAATGTATCTTCATTACATATATATTCTTGAAAATTAGAAAGAATAAAAAGACTTGCTTGAAAAAATAAATCACAATTGAAGCATCTTGTTCTCTCTTTAATATAGTATTTATTAATGATTAAAAAATATTTATATAGAAAGATATTATTGATAAATAAATTTTCATGCCCAAATTTAACTTATGTCGTGTTGTCACATTTTTATGTAAAGTTGACATGCATTATTATATAGCCCTTAGTTGTTACAAGGTTTTATTTATCATTTCTCAACATATCACCTTCTTGTAAATAGTGGACATCTTTGTTAAAGCTTGAACATACTGTAATAATATGATTAATAATAACTAAGTGCTAGTCAAGAAAGAGTCACTTTGTAGTAGCATCAAATGGATTGATGAATTTTTTAATGTTGTGTATGTAATCTTGATCATGGAGGCATGTTAATGTATCAATAGTTGACATTGAAAATGTGAATCTCTAACCTACTTGAAACAATTGTCTTTTGTTCTTAAATAATCTTCAAATATAAATTTTCATTTCTTACCATTTAAACATGGCTAATAATTAAGCCTAAAACCTTTATAACTATTAGTCATTTGATAAGTTTATGACGGTAGCAGATGTGAGGGTACAATGTTGTGCATTGGAAGAAGTTTGGAAAAAGAATGTGGAGGGGTCAACATCAACACAAACTCACATATTATAAGTTGGATGAGGATAATTAACTTTAAAAGACCCTTTAAGAATGGGTTAATAATCATGACATAGCATATTTAGCAAGTAAGTTGTGTTCAAACACCTTCAAAATATTATCAAAACCTTTTTCCTCATTTCTAACATGGACTATGGAGTGATCGTTACACTTATGATTATTTTGCTCCACTCCACAATATTAAAGTAAAGTGTCATTTTTGAAAATCCACCTAACCATTCGCTTCACTTGTGTCTCATCCTTAACAATAATCACAAGATACTTTTCACCAACATAACCTTTATAAATTCTTGTTATGTGCTTCTCTTGGAAACCTATTGTGAATCTCATAGTTTTTTGAACTACTCTTTTTATAGACGATAAGGAAGGCTCTTCAATATTCATAAATATCAACGTTGTGCCCCCAAAATCTTAGTTGTTGCCATCATCTATTAAAAAGTCTCTCCATATTTATGTCCTTAAGGTGTACAATGAGGCAGTGTCATGTTTCACCAATAATCTCGTAAAGCTTGCTTCCCCCAAAAAGACCTTTGTCATGTGTAAGACAAAAATAAAGTTTTGAACATCCTTTTATGTGTTGCTTTCTTTCTTGTACAAGAACATGTTATTTCAAAAAAGAAGATATAGTTTTTCAACCTTCTAACTTCAAAGCTTCTTGATTAACTTCAAAAACAATCTCCTTATCATATAGTCAAGTCGTCAGCCTTTTGTTCTTCTAGATAAACCCTTCACTTCACCTTCATTTTTTTTCCTAAGAACACGACTTTACACACTTAATGGTTGAAATCATTATTAGAATATAAGAGTATTGAGAACATGTGAATTGGGAACCTTTCTATAGATGCTCTTGCACAATTGATACACAGAGTTACACGTTAATCCAAAATATACCATTGATACACATAGTTACATTGTCATGGATAAATGTAGCTCTAGTGCGAAACTCAACTTCCCGTTCCCTATCACCTTTAGAATCATATAAAATTCTATGTAAGTCTACAAATTCATCTTGCCCAATAAAATTGTAATAAAATGATTTAATAAAAGTTGCCCTACATACATGTCACAAAATAGTATTTAAATAGCTCCTTGGTCACTTGCTAAATGAGTAAAAATGTTTAGTCACATCTACTCCTAAAACAAATAGAAATCATATAATAATCAAAGTTATACTTTAATCACATACATTTGTTAAAAGGTCGTAATAAAGTTATTTAAAATTAGACACTTGTTTGGTTTGACAACTAGCCTTTCCTTTGGTTTTTTTTACGATAGCAATATGCCTTCATAAAAAATGTATGATGTTGTCAAATATTGTGCAAGTCACCATATGTAAAACATATGAGAACTTAAATAAATATCTTAGCTTATCATGAGCATGGAATAATTACAAAGCCTTACCGTTTACCACATAATATACTCACACTTGAGACAAGCTTTTAATGACTTCAACATAAGTTGAAAGAAGCTTGAACTCTCAATAGTAGTCAACATTAAATTTCTTTATAGCTTCATTGATAATTTTCTAAAATATCTTAAGAGCCGCCTCATCCCCATTAAGTTGGAATCAATGTTGTCTTTGTTATTCTTTCTTTTGAAACTGGCTTTCTTGTTATTACTTGCATTTGGAACATGGGAGGACTAATAAAGTGTCTTTGTTTCATGTTACTTAATTTTCATTACAATTAAGGTAACAAATAGGAACACATAATGCTTCTAAACCATGCATTTTATACTTTTAACTTCATTATTTCAAAATTCCTCACACAAATGCAACTTGACGTTTTCCTGGCTTTCTTTGTAAAATTGTGTACGGTAATTGTAGCAGAATGTTAATTAAAGATTTAACACATAAATGAGCTTCTCAAGGGGTTAAACAGATGGTTTTAAATTAACAATATTGTTAGAAGTTTAAATGGCCTAACTTCTTTCACATTCAAAATCCACTTTGATTCTCACACCATTACATTCCTCAGTTTACACTTGTAAACAAAGAGGAAATCCTTGTGAGCAATTTTTTTTCTAAATCTGTCTCTATTTCACTCCTTAAATCAGCCCATGTAGGAATCTTAACAATGACTGGCTCTTTAATTACTATTACACCCTCCTTCAACTCCTTCGACGCACCAATCTCCATAGCCTCTTTCTTGTTTTTTACCCCTTCTTATAATCTACCCTATAATACATTTTACTCTACATTTGCTTGGACCCTACCCATATAGCAAACATATAGAATAAACATACCCTCTCATGTACCATACCTACCTGCATATATACAATAAGAATTAACTATATTAGTTTATTACGTTATACAATATATATATAATGAATATTACAGTATAGTTCAACAATGTCCGCCTTGCTAGCAAACTCATTTAATTTATCGTTCATGTTACGATACAAGCACGAGAAAAGTTCATCTGTTAATAGAGGATTATCTTCAGATAAAAACTCCCCATCCGCATCTATATGTAATTCATTGGAAAACAGTGTGTATAGAACACAGTTGCATTCTAACATCATATAAACACATTTCCCATTTTAATCACTAAGTACAAGCAGCTAATAAGATATATATTTATTTACGCAAATCGTCAATGCATATACATATATAAGAGAACCCATACACACACAGGCCTTCTACACATGTAACTTGAAGTGTATACTATTTCACCGTTTTCCCAAACAAAGTATCACCAGTGGGAACCCAAGGCTTCTTTCTTTCCCATGCCTTTTTGTGGCAAAACAAGTACTCGACTAAGTATTTCAAGTCTGATCATCCACACGTGGAACACTTAGAAACGTGGATACTTACATAAGTAATGAACCCTAAAAGTTAAGGGTTTAGTTACCTTTTTCTTGCCCTTACCTTTAAATACCTAAAATGAATAACGAGGGTTAGGTTTGACAAAATGAAGCGCAAAGCGGAGGAAGAAGTGAGCACCCCGTCACAATGGGATTTCGTAGCTACCGCCAGTTGGATTCATAAGAAAAGGAAGCGAACGAGGTATAGTGATTCGACATCCATATTGCTGCCGCCCCAATCCGAAGGACAAAGAGACAAACCCACTCTTGTCCTAGACATGGACAGGACATTGATCTTCTCCTGCACGGATAACGTCATCTTGAAGTTCGGTGGCAAGAGTGCGAGTATCCCCGTCTCAAGAGTTGCTAAGAGGCCGGGAGTGGACGAGTTTCTACAGCAGATGGCCAGGGTTTACGAAATTGTGGTGTTTACCTGCGGGATCAAGCAATATGCAGACACCATCCTGGATAAACTTGACCCAGAAGGCAAGTTAATTGTGCACAGGCTCTATAGAGACTCCTGCACGCTGTTAGAAGGCAAGAGAACAAAAGACTTATCGAGACTGGGACGGGATATAAAGAAAGTGGTGATCGTGGATGATAAGGAGAAGTCTTTTCGTTTAAATCCAAGTAATGGTATAAAGATTAAAGCGTTTAAGCATGAGAGTAATCATACGTACGATGAGCTTAAGACGCTCACTAGTTACTTGTTGCATCTTACAAAGGCTGAAGATGTAAGAATAGTGTTACAGGAACAGCCGCCTCACCTATAGCTATAGACTGGGACTGACAAAGTTCAAACAGGTTCCTTATCCATTGTATTTATTGTATTGTTTAAACAATTCAGAGACAAACAATGTGTTCAGAATCGTATATATATATCGTTGTGA
This sequence comes from Selaginella tamariscina, assembly GCA_003024785.1. Taxonomy (NCBI): domain Eukaryota; kingdom Viridiplantae; phylum Streptophyta; class Lycopodiopsida; order Selaginellales; family Selaginellaceae; genus Selaginella; species Selaginella tamariscina. The sequence continues at coordinate 951,888 of PUQB01000025.1, forward strand.
CTAAGTAATTCTAATTAATGTAACACATGAATAAACATGTACATCCTAGACTTAAATAGTTATATATACTTGTCATATCTTAATGTATATATAACTTATGCGTTATGTAGTTGTGCATATCTCTCTGTATATATGATTTCTGTTGTGCCGAATGATATCACGTCCACGTGTCCGTTTTCTGCAATCTACCAACACATTATATGGCATATATTAACGCAGATTGATACAGAATTAAAATGAACATTCGTTAAATATGATACACTATAAACATTTAAATATGCAAATTAAATATGAAAGCGAGTTTAATAATACGCATAAACATTAAATAATTATGCTTTACTATAATTATGTCAATGTATGTAAATTATATACACAAACGTATTTTCTACAATATAATTATTATTACTTAATTATATGTATACACATTTGTGTGTGAACCTATTTATATTATTTTGAGTAACATAATCAAATTTAATCAGTATAATAGAATAATATATACACAAGCTGGTATAAAAACGTAATACAACGACATTTCAAGCACATAAACTATAGACCTCAATTCATGAGATGCTACAGACTCATCAGGACTGCAAAGCTCCATTCTTGCAAAAGATTATAGAACGATATAGCTGTATAGGGACTATATGTATGATAATACTAAATCTTAAAAGAAACTAGCAATAGCGGGAACAACGTCTCAGAGAGAAGATTAGTCTATAGTGCAGCTCATTTGTCCAAAAGGACTCGCTGACAACAAAAATTGCTCTCATCATAGACAGAAAAGTTCACAATCTCAAAATATACAATATTGGGCAAATCAGAGTATACTGGCTTAGCACCCATTACGAGTGAGCAGCGAGATCGTAGAATCAGAGTCGATCATACGGGGAAAGATAAACATCATCTTCGCCTTGGGAAACAACATAAATCACAAAATACATACACAAACATCACAAAATACATTCAATATTTACGAATGCATACTTCCTGGAGTGCTCGGTCTTCTCGCAACTTAATCACGAGGCTCGAAGAGATGATTGGTGCCCAGATCCCAGTTAAGAAAAACTACTGTATAGACCACATTCTCGCTTCCTTCTTGTCTGCTGTTTGAATTCCAGCAGTACCGACAGAAACGGCCGCACCAAGTGCACCAAAATGCACATTTTAGTTAAGATATCAGAAATCGCGATGTGAAGCTAGAGCGCCAAGATCGAAATTCAGAAAATCCCACTAATCAATCACAGGAAATTAGATTCAGAAACAGAAAGTCGTACTTCTTCGAGCTGATCTGAGCCTTCAAGCGCGCATATTTAACCCTAACCCTAACCCTAAGATAAACAGTCTGATTTAATAGTATAAATATTATATGTAGAAATATAAAAAATCCATCGTTAACACATTTTCATTAAATAACATTTAAAATGTAAAGAGAGATGTCAGTGTTAATCGTTAAACATACCCGCATTAACATTTAGCATTACTGAATGTACGAAACGTGGCATTACTTACCGTATCATCTTCATCAGCTATTATAGGAGAGCTAGTGAAAACTTATTTTCTTTGTCGTATATAACACCAACGTTACTTTCAATAGAGATGGTAATTGCTTGAGAAAAAACTTGCCTTGTAAAATCGATAATTACATTATAAATACTTATTTTCACTCTTACAAGAATATCCTTTAATAGACCAAAGTATTTTTTATATATTTGTTTCCCTTTGTAAATGATATAACTAATATTTCATTCTATATTTCCTTTAACTTTATCGAACCACCCAATTCATGAACTAATGCAACTGCATCGTTACTGGTTTCATTTGGATTTTTTCAATTTCACATTTTTCTAAAAATTATCATGGTTTTCAACATTTATAAATAATTAATTTTCTTAAATTTATTTTTTTTTAAGGTTTATTCCACCACCTAGACATGTTATGTACTACAAGCTTTTGCAACTTCCCTTATGTTATTTTTAGATTAGAATAAGAAATATTAGACTTGTTTTAGATATCAGCTTAAACTAAAATCTTATTATGTACTTGTAATTAATTTTATTTCATTTAACGTACTTCACATTTAAATGATTAAAGTGTACAAGCACTAATCAAAAAAGCAAAAATGTCCATTTGCTAATATAAATTGCAGAATATAGTTTTGAAAAAAACATTAAATTAAACAGCATTTTTTGTTATTGCTTAAATATCCATATACAAATGTTTTAAAAAAGAATATATAACATTAAAACATTCATGCATAATATTCAATATTTCAATATATAACTCATTAGTTATATATAAATTAGAGTTCTTACTATAATGATGTATTTTGTTATTATTTAAACTTTTTTATAATTTTATATTAATAATAAAAATTCTTGATCGAATCTAATTATAAGTTCACGCTTAAGTGAATAGAATAATAATAAGATATTAACTGATCACAGTTTGTTAAGCCTACGTCACCAAGTACAATCCGTGACGACACGCGTCAAGAAGATAACTTATAGTATGTATATACTTAGAAGGTACTATAACTGCCGACTTTGCATGTATATGCTGCACATTACAATAAGGGAGAGAGCAAGAAAATCATAACATTTGCATACATATACGGCCAGTACCTGCGAATATTACACATACCAAACGTGTATGAAGATACGTGTTATTGAAAACAAAAAAACAGAGTACACAAATTACTTGGAATCCGCCTTGGAGTTTTCCTTTACTTGGTCAGCAGCCCCTTTAGCAGCATCCTTAGCTTCACCTACATGATCAGAGACAGAATTGCCCGCATCTTTCATTGAATCCACAGCCCCCTTTGCAGAATCCGGCATGGCACCGGTCGGCCCTTTGCTCTCTCCTGTAGCCTGCTCCTTCCCTTCACTGGCAGTCATATCTTGGATTAAGAAATTGTCCTCCACATTGGGAGCCATACCAGCTGTCGCCCCAATTGTTACTGGGAACTTCTGATTGGCCTCCTCGCGCTTTGCTATGCTTCCTCCCTCATCCATACTGTCTGTCCTCTGTATGGAAACCTCGGTTTTTCTTATAACGCACTCTTGGAAGAATGAAATGGCGCCAAGTGGCACTGCCACGCGCGGAGTTTTTCTGCCGACACGTGGCGGGATAGCGTCCCTGGATTGTGGTTTTCAGGTGGTTGATACAACGTGTGACAGGTATGCGTATAATAAAGGGAATATATATTTTAATTTATAATATGTTATTTAAGAAATTATACTATAAACAACGTGGAACAGTTGAGTTTGATCACGTAAATACATGTATAAGCAAGCAGTCCGGAGTAGGTTACCCTAAAGAAGATTAAATATTCTAAATATACTTATTAATTATTATAGTAAATATATTTATATTATTAATGTACTTATGAATGCAATATTATTAATTATTATACTTATTAATTATTATTATTTCAAGAATATACTTATATCTTTACGATATCTTTAGGGTTTCTTTAGGGTTATACGTATAAACGATATTCTCAATTAATTTAAAACTATATAATTATACATCGTTACGACCCTATCGTAATTGTTTCGATAATTTATTGTCATAAAACTCTCTTGTACTGTGAATAGTGTTATATACTTATATATATAATATAAACTTTCTTTCATTAAATTCGATGTAAATTTAAAATTAACATTAACCTAAATTTTAAAAGTTCAAAATTTGAATCTTTCTATATAATCTAAGACATTGAAAATGAAACTCTTTATACCCGTCCGATCATTATTTTAATATACATACATACACACATATATACATATACATATATATGCGTACACACACATATATATTGATGTTTATAGTATGAAAAAGAAAAAACACTTGAACCAACTTTTCGGTCACGTTTACTGCCTTCATCTCTCTCACACACACGTGCACGCGCTGTCACAAGAACACGTGCACGCACTGTCACGCAAACACGTACACGCATTGTCACACACACACAGTTAAAATAGGCATTGCTCGGTCAAACCGCTTTCAGTGTGGAGTCCATCACCTGGATACAACCATCCCCTTCCATGAGAAGCATCTACACAGACAGTTCAAATACGGCATTTTCCGTGTCCGTACATACATACATATACGGACACGGAAAATCAGTGTACACAAATATCATACCAATGACCACAAAAATATAAACAACAATTTACTTGTCAAAACAACAGGAGATACCTAGATTATATTCACAAAGACCCACTATATAATATTTATATGATACATATGAACTGCTTAAGACACAAGAACTTGCGTACTTCCATAGGGCCACCTGGCAGGAGGACCGTTCAAATCTCTTATTGGCGCCGAAGTTCCGCTGACACGCTATTAGTAGCTCCACGTGTACCAATCAAAACTTGCCATTGCGTTTTCACTGGTCAAAGCTGCCCGTTGTTCGCCACGCGGCGCGTTTCCGTTGGCCTTGGCGCTTGCCCCGTCTGTGGCCGTAATGTTCATGTCAACAACAGTATATAATCCTCCTTAACGGGACCATTTCTTCATTGGTGCGATAGGGTTAGGTCAGGGCAGAGAAGGCGCATTTTGATAGCATTAGAATAGCAAGAAATCGCAGAAAGCAAGAATTGAAAATCCTCTGAGCGCCGAGAGAAATCGCATAAAACAAGTACAGAACTGTGAAGCGCCGAGCAGAATAGAAAGAAATCGCAAGGTGTAGCACCGAGAATCCTGTAAGCGCGAAGCATATAGGGTAAATCTGTGAGGAGACACTCAATGTCTGCAGAAACAGCACCTGGAAGGAATTTCTTGGATCGCTGGGCGCAGGCTTTGCCCGCAATGCGGCTGAAGTCCTCGCCATTGAAGACGCAGACGCTTTCCGACGCATTTGTGAGGTGCTGCACTTGTAAAGACTCGGACTTCTGGCCGTCGTGCTCTTGCACACTTGCGACTACTCCACAACGGGCGACACCCAGAAGCCCCTTGTGGAGCTCAAGACAGACACCAACATCTTGGATTTGGATAGTAGCCCATCAAAGTGCAGATCTTCCTCTTTCAGATTGGTGAGAGCACAAAGCAAAGCTTTGGATTTGGAGAGCAGCCCATCAAAGCGCACTCCAACAAGAACACAGAGTAACAGTTCGGTGAGTCCATCGGGCAGGTCTCGGGCTTTGATACGTGGCAAGTCCGGTAAGAGGAGTTATTCACCGGACAGTTTTGTAGAAACGAAGGAGAACAGAGAGGTGGATCAGCAAGAACAGTTAATACAAGACGCTACGGTGGTTTCCCCGTTCAAGAGGAAGAGACCCCCAAAGTTGCAAATTCCCACTTGCTCCGACTCTTCTAGTAGTCATCACAACAAGAATGATGATAAGGATATCCCCATGGAACTGTTTGTTGAAGGGAAATCGTATGGTATGTACAGCAGAAAAGGCCAGAGAGATGTCCTGGAGGATACTTACCAAGCAGTACCTGATATCGATGGGAACACTCAACAGGTAACTTGTGTGAAGTAATATGCTGCATGTTCATGTTTATAATGTGTGCTGTGTGCTGTTATGCAGGCGTTTTTTGGAATATTTGATGGACATGGTGGTCGAGTAGCTGCAGAATTCGCAGCTGATAACTTGTTTTGCAATATTCGTGAAGCTTTGAGCAATGGAGAGCACGATCTAGAAGCCGCTGTCAAGCTCGGGTATCTTGCAACCGACGCGAGATTTCTTCAAAAGGTATATGAACGTTCATTTATACACATACATATACACTTTCTGCCAGAAATACACACATATTGTACATACACTACTGGTTTTCTTATATTTGTTTTTGTGATATAACAGCAAGTTTCTAGCGGAGCTAGTTGCGTGACGGCGTTTCTCAGAGAGGATTCCATGGTGGTAGCAAATGCTGGTGATTGCCGTGCAGTCATGAGTAGAAATGGTACGGCAATCGCACTTACTGAGGACCACAGGCTCGCCCGTGAGGATGAAAGACGGAGAGTTGAAAACTTGGTAAGTTGTGTGTGTGTGTGTGTGTGTGAGAGAGAGAGAGAGAGAGAGAGAGAGAGCTCTTAATGGAGAACTTATGTTTGTTCACGTAGGGAGCGTATGTGGACTGCTTTTCTGGCGTATGGAGATTACAAGGAATACTAGCAGTATCTAGAGGAATTGGAGATATTCATCTGAAGGAATGGGTTTCAGCAGAGCCTGAAATCCATAGACTGACCATCGATTCAGGCAGTGAGTTCCTGTTACTGGCTTCAGATGGTCTCTGGGACGTGGTAAGTTGTTCATATATATACACTTACTAACACGCACGAACACAATGCATGTGATACGATACATACATCTATATGTATGCTTATGATGTTATTATATACAGGTATCCAACCAGGAAGCGGTTGATTGTGTGGGGGCGGAGGTAAAGTGGACGGGGAAAAACATGGGGGGTTTAGCAGCTGCATGCAAGAAGGTGACGCAGCTTGCCGCTAGCAGAGGGTCACAGGACGACATTAGCGTCATGCTGGTGAACCTAAGACATTTTTGTAAGTCTGATAATCACTAGAATTTTGACATATTCTTTTATTTTTTAAAACTTTTTGTGATGTGAAATACCACATGAATTGGAATTTGTACATACTTCTCCTGATAGTTTGAAGTGTATATATAGAATTCTGATATTATATGAATATTTGTTTATAGTGGACATTTACTTGTTTGATATTTTCAGTTTGAGGAACAGTTTTGGAAATTAATTAATTATATAGTTTTATTTAATTATTTATATACTAGAAGTGAAAGAGCAGATATATTAAATGAAAATCTGATATCTTAGTTTACAAAAAACCCTGCTTATATACAGGAGGTCTCCTGCCACGTGGCACACATGCGACACGTGGCGCTGACACATGGGGCCAGATCACCACCCATGTGTCCCTACGCATGTGCGTATATACACATGCGTATATATGGTACGTTACCTAATATACAGTATCTTACACTATCCTCCCCTCTGCGGCTGTGTAGATGGTGATGGATCTGATGGTCCTGGATCCGTGTGAGCTGGGCCATCTAAGGTATGACCAAATGTACTCAACGAGTCTCGAACGACAAACCGTTTCATTCGAACCACGTGAACTATCTCAACCTCATGAGATCCCACCAACTTTACTTGATATACCTGAGGACCAACCTTTCGGAGTACTCGGTAGGGACCAAGCCACTTGTGTAATAAACCAGTTGCAAGCCCAGGTGCAGTCAGCTTGGGAAAACGTACCAGGACTAAGTCACCGTCAGCAAAATCTGGTGGAATTTGATGTCGTGTATTGTAAGAAGATTGCTGCCGCATTTGAGCTCGACCAAGATGTTCAGCAGACTCTGCACGTAGAAGAGGCAAAACAGCATCCAAATGTCGAGCCCACATCTTTGCATCCTCGGCACGTGGCAGATTCGATGATAACCCCAATTCACTAGGCAACTTAGGATCATATCCATACAATGCCTTGAATGGAGAGATACCAATCGAACTCTGAATGCCTGTTACATAAGCAAATCTCAAACATCGCAAATACCAATCCCAGTCCGTGTGATTGAAGTTCACATACTTCGAGATCATACCCTTGAAGGTCCGATTCAATCGCTCCACCAAACCATCAGTTTGTGGATGATACGGAGAGGCAAATGAATTTTTACCCCTAACCTCTCACACAACACTCGGAATACCTCTGCAATGAAAGCGGGGCCATTGTCTGATAACATCCGCTCTGGACAAGAATGCTGCAAAACCACATTATCGAACAGAAACAAAGCTGTTGACATGGCAGTTGCATCCGGAAGAGCACCAACCTCCACCCATCGAGTTAAATAATCGATACAACAATGATGTACTGGTTACCTTGAGAAGAACGTGGAAAAGGTCCCATTAAATCCACTGCAATTAACTCAAAAGGGCGAGAGACATTGATGGATTCCAACACCCCATGGCCCGAGTCGTAGAGGAATTCCGAGTTTGACAAGTGGGACAACTTTGAATATACCTGATCACATCACCACGCATGCTGGCCAATAAAATGATCGGCAGCTTCTCCAACACTCGTTGGTGACCAAGATGACCTCCAACAATAGGTGAATCATGATATGCTCGAAGAAGGTGTGGAACATATGTAGAGGGTACAGCCAAACGCCATCTGTCCTCTGGATTTGTCCCAATAAAATACAATAAACCATCCTGAAGTCGAAACTGAGCATGATATTGTCGAAACCGAGGTTCGGAAGACGGAATTGCAAACGCATCGCGTAATTGCCTCGTCCATGGTTCATGTTTTTGAGCATCCTGCCACTGTTCCAAGGATGGTAAGTCGGCATCGAATACCTGAGGGGCTTGTATCAAACCGAATGCTGCAGCTACTGCATGAGCAGGCAAAGTGGAATCGGAGAGGGGTGCTCGAGAAAGTGCATCCGCATCCACCATTGTTCGCCCAGGCCTGTGCACCACCTTAAAGTTATATACCTGGAGACGTAATGCCCATCTGGCTACGCGACCCACTAAATTCTTCCGTTTTAATAAGGAAGTGACAGCAGCATGATCACACTCCAAAAGTGTTTCACTCCCATGTAAGTAGGCATGAAGTCGTTCAAAACCCCAAACAGCAGCAAGGCATTCTTTTTCAGTAGTGGAATAATTCCGCTCAGCCGGCGTGAGTACTCGACTAATGTAAGCCACCGGGTGTCGAATTGAAGAATCCACAGCATCAGTTTGCATCAATACACCACCAATACCAACATCTGAGGCATCTACTCGTAAAATGAACGGACGAGTAAAATCTGGGTATTGAAGCAATGGTGGAGTTGTCAGGAACTCTTTTAACTGGTCAAATGCCTGCTGACACCTGCGAGTCCACCTGAAAGATACCTGTGGCGAACTAACTCCCGAAGAGGGGCAGTTCGATCAGTGAGATGATCGATAATCGACCCAAGTACTGCACCGTGCCCAAGAAACGTGGACTTCCTGTACTGTACGGGACGAGGAACTCTCGAACAGCTCGCAACTTCATTGGATCCACCTGTAAACCCTCTCGAGATATACGGTAACCCAAGTAAGTGGTGTCGGTCGAACCAAACACACACTTTTCAAGTTTCAACTTCAGGCCAACTTCTCGAAATCGATCAAGAACGCGCCGTACATCACGAATGTGATCCTCCCAAGAACCAGACCCATGAATGAGCACATCGTCGATAAAATCGGCAGTGATATCAGGCATATCGGAAAGAAGCTCATCCATCATGCGTTGAAAGGTGGCAGGAGCTGAAGTCAATCCAAAAGGCATGACCAAAAACTCGTAAAGACCAAATGGTGTCCGGAAGGCCGTTTTTGGAATATCCTCCTCAGTCCATAGGAACCTGCCAATATCCTGATGCCAAATCCAACTTAGTAAACCATCGACTCTGACCCAAACGATCTAATAGATCGGCAGAGTTCGGAAGTGGATAGACATCTTTGATGGTAACATCGTTAAGAGGTCGGTAATCCACACAAAATCGGAGAGATCCATCAGGCTTGGGAACCAAATGAGGTTCACATGCCCATGGACTCCGTGACGGACGACACACTCGTTTACCAATCATATCAGTAACAGCTGTTCGCATGGCTGATAACTCCTTTGGTGACCTGCGTCGAACCGGGACTTTGAAAGGCTTTGCATTGCCGGTGGGTATACAGTGTCGAGTCTTCACACGTGCACCTTGGGACAGATCAAATTTGAACAAACTTGCATACTGTTTCTTAAGTTGTTCGATGCAGTGTGCTCGACACTCAGGTGACGGATCCGGCATTTGAACCTGTTGAGATGAACACCACCCCAAGACCGGAATCAAAGGAGCTGTATGCGTGATACAAACAGCAACAAACTTCTCTGGACGTAAAGGAACAGACTGCAAAGACACAGACTCCAAGCGTAATACAGGAGGAGAGAGTGAAAAATCACATGTACCTTTCGACTGCTTTAACCAATCACATCCCAGAATGATGTCAAAGACCTGGGAAGGGACAACCCTAAGAGACCCAGAGGGAAACTTACAGTTGGCACCCATAACTAGTGTCGAAGTGGTGTACTGTGATACTGCACGAGACTGCCCATTACCATATAAAATGTGCAAGACCTTATCTGCTCGTCTCAAGGGTAATGAGCACCGATGCGCCAGAGAAGTAGTTATGGAAGACATACTAGATCCTGTATCCACAAGTACTGTGACTGAAACATCATTCACTCGTGCAGAAAATGTGAAAACTGGATGATTTGGTGGAACTTGCAACCCTTGATATGCATAGCGAAAAAACATGGAGGTGGAGTTTCCATCGCACGGGATCCCTCCGTCGCCCGTACGATTACTGGTTTTCCGCAACAGCATCGCAAGAGAGCGTCATCATCTGGAAGCTCATCATCAGACATAATGGCCGCCACAGGTACACCATCCGGAACATATGGTCGCCAGCCTGGATGTGGTGGACGCCAATCAGGATACACATCGCATGCCCGCCAAGTATGTCCAGGTGCCCAACAGGCCCAACAATGAACTTGATTGGGTTGACCTGCATTGTTCCGATTCCTCCTGTCACGAATCCGTGGATTTTGACCACCACGGGCAGGAACTGGAGCAGGTGCAGGACGATTTCGTGGAGGTGGTCCACGGGGTGGGCCCCGAGGTCGACCACGAAAGGCTTGTCGTGCGGGCACATATGCAGCAGCATCAACCTCCATTGGATCAGCACGCTGAACAAGAGGAGCAGGTAACCCAAGGGGAACACGGCCCTCACCAGGCACCAACTCAAAACGTTGAGCTAGTGCAAAAGCTTCCTCCAATGTGGTAGGACGAAGAGCCCGAACGAATCGAACAAGTTCGGGTCGCATAGTTGGCCATAACATACCGAGCTTAATAGGCTCAGGCATGTTAGGATATGCACGCCGAACTAAATCCCCGAACCTAATACTGAACCGCATAACAGACTCACCAGGATGTTGTCGTATCGCATGCAGTTGTTGGAAAGCATCATCTGAATCCTCAACTTTGCCAAACGTACGTTTGAGGCATTCCGTTAACCGATTACTATTGGCTTGAATCTCCGCAGCCAATCCATTATACCACTTGAGCGCAGGGCCTTCCAAACATGTAGGGAATTCTCTGAGAGCACGGGCCTCATCCCAACCATGGTAACGAACAATGACTTGGAAATGATCAAACCAGTGGTATACATCATCTCCCGGATCACCACAAAAAGATCGGGGTCGAACCCTCGGATTTGTGGCCTGTGAAGAAGATGAAGGAGTACTAGAAGCAGATCCCCCGGCATGAGGCTCAGACGGGGAAGAGGAGGACGGACCCTCAACGAAGCGCTCCAACAACTTAGTTTGTGCATCAATAGCAGTAGCAATAATGCTAAAAGCCGTCTCCATGTTCATTGTCATGGAAAAAGAAAAAGAAAATGCGGAAGAAAGGAATACCCAACTTCTCCACCAATGAAAGAGCAGATATATTAAATGAAAATCTGATATTAGTTTACAAAAAACCCTGCTTATATACAGGAGGTCCTGCCACGTGGCACACATGCGACACGTGGCGCTGACACATGGGGGCCAGATCACCACCCATGTGTCACTACGCATGTGCGTATATACACATGCGTATATATGGTACGTTACCTAATATACAGTACTTTACAGAAGGTAGAACAAAAAAATGTTTATTTATTATTCATTATATAAACTGTAGTTCCTGGGGGCTGGTTCTTAGCGTTATATGTACTTAAACGTGAGATTTTGACACATTAAAATTCTTACAATCAAGTGAAATGTGACTCGATATATATCAGAGTCATACTTATTATTATTAACTTGACTTTTTTAAATGTTTAATGAATTTTGAATTCTATCACGAAACAGATTATATTATAGGGTACCCTTTAATATTTATACTTGTAAGGCATTTTGAAAACAGTAATGAATAAAAGCATTTATTATTATTAAGAAGATAAAAATATATTTTTAATATATTATAATTTTTTAGGACTGTTCAAACTTCAGCTAATTAATTAAGAAATTCAACTAATACATTCTTAAAATTGTATATTAATTAGTACACATACACGGAGTCACAAGTACTGTTTAATTTATTAAGATTGTTTATAATGAGGATCGGCAAAAAAATGCCTAACATCATGGTCTGCAACACTCAGGAGGAACTAAATCAGGAGGCCTAAAACCTGCAAATTATATTAAACGAGAGAAACACACACATACAATACTTGTTACCTGGGTCTCTCTTTGTCAATGATGGTGGGTTGGTTGAGTGTTTTCATCTTGTGGCGCTGGTTGAGAACCATCGTCTCGCTGCTGCAGAAGAAATCGATGTGTTTGCCTCGCACATAATACATAAGGCGCTAGTAAAACTAGCACCAAAAGAACAATAAAATATTTTCCCATATCTATTGAATGAACAATGCGCCGCTCCTATCCACACACACGATGTATTTACGTAGTTCGTAAAGACAGATGGTTGGAATGCTCCAGCACGTGCGCGTAGAAAGTTTGGAACTTAATAATTAAGATTAAGCAAGTCTTAACCCTGGTTTACACGTTCTAATGTAGCCAAAAGTCTCTTTTCATGAATCTCATTGGTTGAATTAGATAATATTAATAATATAATAAATTTTTATTTAGTATTCACTCCACCCACCAACCAACATAGTCAACAAAGACGTCCATTAGGGTTTAAACCTAAGCCCTAATACGTATTATGTGAGTATTATATAAAGGGAAGAATATCTATATACAGCCAGAAATTGGAATATCCGAAGATGATGAAAATCTACACAAGCGAATCTACACGGAGAGATCGATGTCCACAAGTTCGGGGTGCCACGTTCGCTCTCATTGTCCAGGAGTTCAGTGCCCAGCTGCCCTTTGTCACCTGCCCCAAACGCAAACAAACGCCCCGACTCAACACAGTGCAAACGTGTGTGCGTTCCACGTCACCGAGTTAGTCAGGCTTATCTGTAGCACCTTCTCATTCCTCTGCTTGAGTGACGTTACTAGCTCCGGCCTTAACACGTTCGCATGCCTATTGGCCTGCACACACACACACACACATACATATATACATACACACACACACACATATATACTCTCTCTCAATACTAAATGCACATATATGTATACATAACTACATCCTACATGCCTACCTATACACAAGTCATCTTTCCAAAATGCTCTTTTACGCACACACACGCACATGGATGTATCTGTACATAACATACCCACAAAGAGAGAGAGAGAGAGAGAGAGAGAGAGAGAGAGAGAGAGCATGTTAATATATATATAACACACGGTTAAACATGACCTTTAAATGCAAATTTCTATATTTATTAAACAAAGGCATCAGTCCAAAAAGAAGTGAAACATGTATGGAACCCAGTAAAACGAACACACACACACACAAACTATTATATTATCTAGCTGATTTAGTTAAATAATTGAAGTGACAAACACATAAACTGATACACCAAGCATACACACACACACACACACAAGAAAAAATCATAGTGTAAATGTATATGGTATATATTCATGTAATTTAATGCACACTTAACTATCATTAAAGTATGTATATAGATATTTGTTTAGCTATGTGAGTATGTATGCGGACTAACCTGGCCTTCAGTTGCACCACTGAGATGTCCAAGACTAGAAGACTCCCCACAACCGAAGGAGAAAACATCCCCAGCGTCCGTGACAACGAACGTAGTATAATCCCCAGTGGCAACATGAACAGCCTTCACACCCTGTAAAGACTCCACCACCTTCGGAAGCAGTTCACAGTCCTCGTTTCCGTGGCCTAGACATCCATACCGCCCCCATCCCCACGTACATACACGCCCGTCCTCGGACACAACTGCTGCATGCCACGCCCCAGCGGCTACTGCTATTGGCTGTAGACGCAAGTTCTGGAAATGCTCTATCATTTTTGGCCACCTTTCGTCTGAGCGTGTTCCGTGCCCTAGCTTTCCCCAAGTCCACAACCCACGGAGTAGACAGCCCTGTAATAACATCCTATTACATTTATACAAATGTATTTGTATATATATACACTAGATATACAGTTTTCCCTAGCAATATCAAAACCATATAGATGTATATAAGTGTAATCTGTATATATAGAAGCACACACACACACACACACACACAAACAAGCAAACAAACAAACAAACAAATAGAACGAAACAAAACAAAACACACACACACACAAACAAGCAAACAAACAAACAAACAAATAGAACGAAACGAAACAAAACACACACACACACAAACAAGCAAACAAAACAAACAAATAGAACGAAACAAAACAAAACAAAACATAAACGCTTACATGCCAGTTGATTGACAAGTGAGAGCCAATAAATAGCAATATCCCGCTGCAATTTGCACTACGGGTTTATTCTCTAGAGCTCCTCTTAGTAACTGCGGCTTTTGGTCCTCAGGCTCAGTCTGATGCCCCAATTTGGCATCTGCGCCCCAGGAGAATGTGTAAAACCCTGCCTTCACGTGATAAAACCGCCGTGAAGAAGTTGCCTATCGCCGCTTGTACCACGAATATCCCGTTTAACGACTCCACTATCTGCAATGGTTTTTATTTATCATAGCTAGCACATACATGTACATATACATATGAGCCCTGTGTATTCAATAACTCATAAAGGAAATGCACACACGTATGCAAGAAACTACGACCAATTTCGTTCCATGAAGTATATGCATACAGATATGTATGCATGCATGCATCATATATATAACAATACACTAAATGTAGCTAGCCTAGAGATATGGACAAGAACATAAACCATAAATGTACATAAAATATGCTTGGACATATGCACACGATATACATTATACAAACACACACACACACACACACACACACACACACGGGTGTATCTACAGCAAGCTCTAGACACGCATGCACAGATGCATATGTTTAAAGTCTAACAAACCTGGGGAGTGCTGATGTTCTTTGATCCAGGGCCTCCGTATTCTGGATCTCCAAAAGAATCTTTTCCAAACGTGTAAACACTGCCTGTATCACTAATCACATTGTCCTTCCTACACCTGCCGTAGCTTGAATAATTCGTACTCCTTGTAGAGATCTATGGTCAAAATATAACAAAAGAAGAACTCAATCACCAAAACACACAGACACACAGACACACAGACACACGAAGTATATTAAAGAAAGGTGCTTATTTATGCATTATACATTATCTGCACAGTATGGTCATTATATACGGGGACTACAGTCCCAAAAGTAAACTAAGACATATAAAATACAAGATGCAGTGCAATGTATTTCTATAGAGATATATACGCATGAGCACGTGTGCATTCTAAACAACCACAGAAATGAACACACAGATATTCACAAATGCATATACGCGTGTTGTTGTTGTGTGACACATGAGCTCATATTGTTCAACAAAAGCACTGACTCACGACACATCTGTGTACTTTAAACACAAACATACGCAGAGTTTGTATACGAGCAATATGAGCACACGCACACACACACACCTGAGCAAACGGGGACGCCACTCTTCTTCAAGCGACCCATGCCCAAGCTGTCCAGAGCTACTAGAGCCGAAAGTGTAAACAGAACCAGACTTTGTAATAACTATGCTATGACCAGGTCCAGCAATTGCTTGTGAATTTTCCCGTCTGCAGCATAGTTCGCCTGCTTCCAAATATTGTATAAATACCCATATGGTTATGTATCCTATTATATGCACTGATGCACACATACCATATCTATGTATGAAATGTGTTTTAACTAGTCACCTGCTTTCAGAAAGCGGAGAACCAACTTCCATGATCCCCCACAAATCTGTTTCAATGCCTGGTTTTTCCTTCTCAAATGAGTAAAAGGAAGATAACAGGGCATAATAAATAGATGATACGATTGATTCATTAAACATAGTACCTCTCGTTCTTCTGTTCTCATTGGTCGAAAGATTGCCCTCCTTTTGCACATGTCGAGTGCGGCTAGCTCCGACAGGGATAATGCGACATCAGGTGTGAAGTTTGCTGCTTGACGAAAGAAGGACGAAGTCGCCTGGAACATTGAGATACCATGTGCGTATGTATGTGTACCCGCATTCGTAAGTATGTGTATGTGTGTGCATGAACGCAATATACATATACGGCTCAATGTTATATAGCAACCACTATCTGAACTTCCATGAGAACATTGATTGTGCATCTCCTCTCTCTCTCTCTCTCTCACTCACACGCACACATGCAATCACAAGAAACGAAATGGATATTGTCCATACACACACACACACACACACACACACACACATTCTCAGGGAGACGGAGAACATTATGTACAGATACTATCTAAAAACAGTGCTCATATCTGCATTATCTGTTCTGCACGATCATCCCTCTTCCCTCTTAACTCTCCATGATGAGAGATATACACATATATAAGATAGTGTACCTCAAGGCGAGCAAGGTCACGGGGGTCAAAGCAGCACTCCGTAAGCACGTGCAAAACAATAGAGGGATTTGTAGCGAGTGGAAATTCTCCATGGGAGCTCGAGCTCCCGTAACACAAGCGCTGGTTGCGCTGAGAGGATTGCATGTATGCTGTAAGACCATGAGGCTGCTCTCCGGATATCCCTAGAAAAGGTAAAGATGCTGGTTGCCAAACTGCTCCTGTCGTTGCCGCAGTATCCATTTGGGCACTGCAATATGCAGTGCCCTGTTTCGAACTAACTCTCCTCTAAGAAGACCTGTAACACAAGCTTCAGCATTATTACATATGACTCAAAGCCTCGTATGTGTGTATGTATGCGCGTGTGTTATGCACCAATACATCGTGAAGTTTCAGCAAGGTATCGATAGCTAAGTGTGAATGCCAAGTTATGCTTTGTATTGCAATTGGTGGTTGCATAATCTAATAAGAATACATTATGAAAGAATGTTAATGTCATGCAACGTGCATCAACTTCATTGCAACTACCATATAACAGATAATAATGAATATATACATATAATGTATATTTGCGTGTGTATGTATATGCATGTATGTGTATATGAACCAACCAGAAATTCCACAGAGTGATGAAAAAACTTGTTTGAAGAAGGAAAAATAAGCGTACGGTTCACCTCATTGTTCCCTGTTTATAACAGACCTTAAAACAATAATATACTTAAACAGCCCCACACGTATACACATCTACAACCCATAGAAAACAAGAACAAACATGAATTCAAGAAGATCGGTCATGGTCTAGGGTATCCAGATTTTCCAAACAGGGATCGGCCTGCCGTAGATTTACAGGATCGCAAGGGAAATTGAGAAAATGTATGAAAATATCGGATTTTTCGAAAATGTATAGAAAGTCATTCTTTTTCACAGATTTTCCGAAATGTATGACTCAAACATGAGAAAAGAAGAATTTTCATGGATATTTTTATAGAAATATATGAATCTAACATGAAAAAGGATGATTCTTTCACAGAAATGTATGAATCGAACATGAACATCACAAAAAAGGAGAAGATTTTACGAATATATATGAAAACGGGGAAAATCAACGAAGAACCTGTTCATTTGAGGCGCTCATTGATCCAATGCTCCGATGAACCGTGCGCCTTGAGATCGCCGGGGACAGATAATCAGAATCGGAACCCTAGAAAATGATATTAAGGATTGCGTATGGGGCGTATGCGTAGATGCGAGGAACGTGTACGCATTGCGCGTGCGTGTGTGTGAATTGCGAGATCGGACGGTGGAGAGAAGAGATCAAGGAAGAATGGAGGGACAATAGCAAGGGGTGGCAGCCATTGACGTCTCTCTATCTGCTCTTACACTCTTCCCCGTTCCTTCCCTTCACAAAGGGGTTTTTACTTAACGAGTTAATTAATCAGGATTACTCTTTCAGTTAATCCATCGACACGTATCTGCGGATTAGATTAGCATAATTGGTTTTATTAAGGAGAGATTTGATTGCGTATTAGAGCAGCTTCCGTGTTATGTATGGTAATCTTGCTTCGTGGAATGTATAACCAATTGTCAACCTTCGAATATGTATTAATTAAAAATAGTTATATAGTTTTAGTACTATGCTTTAAAACTTGAAAAGTAACTTTCATTACACTTATAACAGTGCGTCAATTAAGCACATTTGCCCTAATACAGGATTATATTCGTCTAGTATATAACAAATGTCGTCTCTGACACTCCATATTACGTTAGGGTTTAGGGTTTAGGTGCTAAGAGGCGGTTCACATGTGCCCTCACCCTCACGTGAGGGTGAAGGTGAGGGTGAGGGTCACACGTGACCTATTTACCCTCATGTTATTAATTTAAATTTAATAAATTTTATTTTTTAAAATAAAATAATATAAATTAGAATTGTAAACATATATATTTTTAATATAAAATAAAATAAATTAAAAATCTTTATTATTATATTAATATATTTTTTAAAATCTTTATTTAAATCTATTGTAATGAGACACGTGACAAGAAAAAGCATATTCTCACCCTCACGGGGTGAGGGAATTTAATTAAATCTAGGCTGATTTAAAATCTTGCCCTTGAGACCGTCACGAGGGTGAAGGTAAAATAGCACATGTGACTCCTGAGGGTAAAAAGATTCTTGAGGGTGAGGGCACATGTGAACCACCTCTAAGGGTTAAAAGTGGGGGAAACCCTAAAACAGGGGTCTTAGGGTTCTTTGCGATGGGAGAGATTCGCGTTAACATTCTGAAGCCGCGTACAGACAACAGGGAGTACAGGCATCTAGTTCTTCGCAATGAGCTCCGTGTGCTCCTCATTAGCGATCCGGAGACGGATAAGGTATGAAATTTGTTTATCTGCTGCATTTTTTATGAATAATTTGTAATTTGTAATGAATTGACATTTTTATGAATAATTTCATGTAATGGGTTTAATCTAAGCAAACTCTATTATGATGAGTTCTTTACAGGCCGCGGCTTCCATGGATGTTAATGTTGGGTCATTTAGTGATCCTGAAGAGCTATCTGGACTGGCACATTTTCTAGGTTCGCTTGTTTTCTTAATTGGGGTGTGTGTGTGTGCACAATCACTAATGCTAGTGTTTGTTCGTCGATAATATACTTTCAAATGACTAATCGCTAATTTTCAGACATATGCTATTTTTTTCAAGTGAAAAGTATCCAATGGAAGACGAGTATTCAAAGTTTCTTACTGAGGTATTAAATGCGGCATGTTTAGCCTGTGTGGCTCATTCACTGGTCGTTGTTAATACACATGTGTGAATGAAATAAGAATATATAAGTTTTTAAAGAGATACACAGACACAATACCGACGTATATATACAGAAGTCCCCAATTATACGTACATACACATTTTTTTTGTCTATGTATGTTTCTGTGTGCTTATATGTATCCTTTTTGAAATGGTTTTTCTGAGGTTTGAATCTGCTAACTTACGTTGTTGCGTGTGTCTGTGTGGTTCCAATGAACGTGCTTTTGTTTATGTTGTGTTGAATTTTTTCTCAAATACATTCACGAGCTTTAGGGGCGCTAACTATTATATTGCTTGTATGTGTGCGCACACATGTGTTTCATATCCTTCATTACTTGCAGCATGGTGGCCGCTCAAATGCATTCACTGACTCTGAAGACACTAATTTCCATTTCGAATTATACACTTAGAGACTGCTCTTGACAGGTATATATATTCTTATTAGTATAATTGATATATTATATACATACATAAATGTATGTTTGCAGACTCGATGTTTCTAATGCATATTTTCAGATTTGCACAGTTCTTCATTTTGCCCCTTAATGTCACCAGATGCTACGTCAAGAGAAATCAACGCGGTGAATTCAGGTATATTTTCATGATATTAATGTTTTTATTTATCTCAAATTTATTGTATTTGTTTGCTTATAGAGCACAACAAGAATCTTACTACAGACAAATGGAGACTGGATCAGGTACCTGAATATTATCTAATGTATATCTTATACATATTGTATCTATATATGTATAAACGCATATCTCTGTAGGTTTCCAGGCACGTGAGCTCCAAGATCATCCTTATCACAAGTTCGGAACTGGTAAGTGCGTTACGTGATTCTTGTTCATGAAGATTTTAATATATCAGTCAATACTATAGTATAACTGTATTTTGAAGGTAATTTGGAGACACTTGAACTTACACCAAAATCTAAGGGCATTGATACGAGAATAGAGCTTATAAAGTTTTACAAAGCTCATTATTCTGCAAATCTCATGTGCTCGCAGTTTATGGAAAAGGTAAGTTTACGATGATATGGTACATTCCATTTGTAATTTCATAATACACACACACAAATCCACACACATTTTTGCATTTATCAGAAACGTTGGATGAGCTTGAGAAGATGGTGAAAGAAAAATTCGGAGATGTAGAAAATACTAATAAGGAGATTCCGTATTCTCTGGGAACCTTGCCTGCCTGAGCACTTACAGGTATGCTCGTAAAATAGTGAGCATAAAAGTATTGATTTGTTCCATGTTAAAAATAAAGAGCTCTCACCTTCCCCTTGTATACAGTCAAATTATATACCTGTTTACATGGCAGATTATCATCAAAGGTGTTCCCATTAACCAGCGGCATACACTGGAGTTAAACTGGTAATTATACCCGAGTTAAAGAATTACAAGGCTGCTCCATGTCGCTACATTGGTCACCTTCTTGGACATGAAGGAGAGGGATCACTGTTTGCACGTCTTTAAAGATCTTGTAAGTCTCTCTCTCTCTCTCTCTCTCTCTCTCTCTCTCTTCTCTCTCTCTCGTGCTTGTGTGCTGTATTTATACACGTATATCTGTGGTGCAGGCTGGGCCAGTAGCCTTTCAGCAGGAGAAACCGAAGGAAGTTTGGAATATTCTATCTTTGCCATGCGCATGAGCTCACAGACTCTGGACAAGGTAATAAAATATCAATATAAACCTCTACTATATATTAGTACCAAGTAATAAATAAATAAATAAATAATGTATCTGTATTATACATAACATATAACATTGTTATGTTTATATATTATTTTCGTGTGTGTGTGTGTGTGTAATCATGGTGTTTGCAGAACACGTCGAGGAAATTTTGGCTCTCATTTTTCAGTATATTGAACTAGTAAGGAACGTAGGCATCACAGAGAAAGTATTTGAGGAGGTAGTCTGCGTGATTGTGTGTGTATGTGTGCGCACGCGGGTAGTTCTTAAACAACTGCTCATTTTTGAAGATACGAACAGTTTGCGAAATGAAGTTTCATTACCAAGACAAGACTACTCCAATGCATTATGTCACACGCTTGGCTGGCACTATGCAGGTAAACTTTGTGTGTGCGTGTGTTGGAGAAATATATGTATGCATGTAGATATGGCACGCACACGCACACACACACATTTATTCCATTTTTTACAGCATTATCCCGTTGAAGATTGGCTTGCAGGACCTCTCTTGCCAGGTTATTTCGATGCTAATGTTATCAAGGAGGAGATCGACTTGCTAACTCCAGAAAGCATTAGGTGTGTGTGTGCGTGTGCGGTAAAACACATGATAAGGTATATCTATTAGTTGAAATAACACCTCATATTCTTTTTCATTGCTTGGAAGGATTATATGGTCTTCAAAGCAATTCGAAGGGAAAACAACTATGATTGAACCGTGGTATGGGACATTGTATACTGTCGAAAAGGTCCCTGAAAGCTTGCTGGAGGTAATGCTATATCGCATCATTGTTATGTTTTTCAATGCTATGATATAATTTTCATTGTGTATTATTAATGCAGAAGTGGAAGAACATCACTTCAGATCCATGTCTACATTTGCCATCTCCAAATCCTTTCATTCCCACCGACTTCGGTTTGAGAGAAGTAAACATCAAGGTGCGTAAGTCAGTTCTTGTCATTTACTGATATACAATATATGCGCATAGATATACATATACGATGCCGCTTGTTTCGATTTTCAACATTATCGCCAAAATACTAGGATATATAGTATACTGGGTTCACTATACTATATAGATTCACTATACTAAGATTTATATAGATGCTGTATAGGTAAGTATATATAGTATAACACAATATAGTTTTGGATATGCATACCAACTATATGTTATTAACAATCGTGTATGGAATCTATACATATATACGTTTTACAGATGCAATATCCTTATTTGTTAAGAAGTTCAGCAATGTCAAAGCTATGGTATAAACCTGATACGAAATTCCAAACACCAAAAGCGTGTGTTATTTTGCACCTTCATTGCCCAGAATGCAACTATTCGCCGGAAGCCTCTCTGCTATCCGCGCTCTTTTCGACGCTTCTCCTCGATTACCTCAACGAATATGGTATGTACGTATATAGCTATATATATAAATTTATGTATGTACGTGTACACCTGCCGCCCACACACAACAACGTACCTACGTTCATGCAACCCATACTTATATATCATTTTGTACCGACGGTTCTATTGTTTTTTTTCTCCCCAGCTTACTTTGCTGAAATTGCTGGATTACAGTATTCCATTCAACGATCTAAACATGGTTTTCAGGTAACCTGTATTATATGTTGATAAAACGTATATATGTATATTTGTAGATGACTGATAAGCTTTAAGTCAGTTCTTTCTTGGAGGCTACAATCATAAACTCTCTATTCTTCTGGAACGAGTTTTTGACAAAATTGTTAACTTTGAAGTCAAGGAAGATCGGTTTCTTGTCATTAAGGTAAAAATATCTCGTTATTAATGTTTTACATAACAGTTACATACATATGAAGATCAATTTTATGCCATAGAAACGTAAAAGTATCTAGATATATAGATATATGGAGTGTATATATAAAGAAAGGCGCACATAAATACATGCTTATACAAAAATATATAGTGCTAGTTTACGATTCGTACCAAATTCTCAGTGGTGAAACTAAGATATCACAGTATACTGTACACACGCACACAACGTACTTCAAAACTATATATGTACACATTAATGTATGCATATATTACATAGTAAAAATGCATGATTATTTACAGGAGAAGTGTCTTAAAGACTACATCAACTTTAAATTCCAACAACCGTATCAACAAGCTATGTATTATTATTCACTAGCTATGGACCAACGTCGTTGGATATAAACGATTACATTGAGATTCTTCCAACTCTTGGACCAAAAGATTTACAAGCTTATGCTCCTAGGTTGTTTTCACGTATGCACGCTGATTGCTACATTGCAGGTACATGCTTATATACATACATACACATGTATATACGTAGGGGCTCTATATTTAGTCCTCTCTCTCTCTCTCAGGTTGTGACACATACATATACATATACTAGAATATACATATGCTTGTGTAAACACACATACTTGGCATATTGGATTTGGAGACTGTTAAGTACAGCATGCCACAGTAGGTTTCTGACGTACTGTGGCATGCTGTACGATGTATGTGAATACGACTAGTGCAGAATTATATTGACAAAGGCCTTAAATATGTATTTCTATTCATGGCAACTAGATATTCATATTTTATTATATATTTCATATATTAACTATTATGAATGCAGGAAATATGACAACAAATGAGGCACAAGCATTAGTTGACACAATAGAGAAGACATTATCAGAGGCTCCTTTAACAAGGACAAAGCCATTGCTTTCTTCTCAAATGGTCGAAGAAAGAATAATAAAACTTGAATGCGGAGCAGAACATTCCTTCCTTGTCCTCGGCTTGAATCCTGACAACGAAAACTCTGCCTTGCAACTCTACTTTCAGGCAAGCTCTCTCTCTCTCTCGCTCTCAGTATTATAAATTTTGCGAATTCTAGGTCGGTCAAGACGAAACAACACTGAATATACTCGTAGAGTTATTTGTACTCACTGCAAAGCAGCCGGCATTTCACCAACTAAGAACTGTTGAGCAACTTGGCTATGTTGTGGCCCTTTTAAGCAGGTATGCACACAACACATGTACACGCACACATTTTGAACTATATATGGTTTATTTAATAGTGTTAGTTGTTTATGTACCGTTTATTGGTGCTTGCATTCTTAGAGACGACTCTGGAATCCAAGGTGTTCAATTTGTCATTCAGTCCACTCTGAAGGTAAACTTTTAACATTAACGTAATAATGCTTAAGGAGTTGGCATAGGGGTGTATGTGTATTATCAATGTATATACACCTATAGATGCTTAAATGGTATTTGATTTTGCATCAGCATCTATATACTATATGCTGCAGGATCCAAAAGCAGTTGAAGATAGAGTTGAAGAGTTCTTGAAGTTGTTTGAGCTTATGCTTATGGAGTTGACAGATGAAGAGTTTAAGGTGTGTTTTTACACTATCACACGCGCACGCACACACACAGAGCACATTCTGGTACTTATGTTTTATATGTTTAGAGGAACGTGGACGCTCTCATCGACATCAAACTTGAAAAGCACAAGAACCTGTGGGAGGAAACTAACTTCTATTGGAGAGAAATTGACGACGGTGGTTGCAAGTTTGACAGACAACAAGTCGAGGTGTGTGTGTGTGTGTGTGTGTCTCTCTCTCTCTCTCTTGTTTATATGTTATGTATATGAGTGTGTATTCTTCGTTTTATGCTGGTCATCTAAGTTTACGTATCATGTGTATTTATTGATAATCAGGCAACTATGAATAGCTTATAATGTCTTAATAGAGCTGTAATAATATTAAGATGTTTATTTAATAATTGTGTGTTTATTTTGGAAAGGTGGCGGCTCTGAGAACCTTAAAGAAAGAACAGCTGCTTAACTTCTATCTGGAACACATCAAACATGGTGCACCATCTAGAAGGAAGCTTAGCATGCAAGTTTTTGGTAAACTTCACACGCAAGAGCTGGAGCTTGTCAAAAAGGAAACCAAGGTACAATAAGTAGTGTGTGTTTGTACCCTTTTACATATACATATACTGCATATATGTGTGCATATATGTGTATTTAGTAGTGTGTGTTTGTAACCTTTGTTACATATACGTATACTGTGTGTATTTAGAAAGATTCACACACTTTAAATACCATCTTTTTTCAGGACAAGTGTATAATCGAGGATCTCTTTACTTTTAAACGGTCGCAGGGATTGTATGGATCCCTCAAGGTCTAAAGAAATTAAATACAGCTATTATAACTTTTTATTTTTTAATTCTTTATAAAACTAAGGTTAATAAAAAGTTAATCAAAATAATATACACATTCATTCTCTTTCTTTTAACGTAACAAACAAGCACTTCAAACATAAAAGCTAAATTTATGAATCAATATGAATTTTTGTATATCTTCAAAAAATAGCATTTTAATTTATTTTTAAAAATATAATAGTGGAGTATTTATAATACTTATTTATAATGCCTTGTGGGAATTATTAAAAATATATGGATATTCCTTGTATAGTTGTTACATAAGAAAATTAAAGTAATTAAAAAAACAAAAAAAAAACAGTAATAAATACACAAATAAATGAATAAATAAGAAATATAAATCTTGTCTATAGGAATAACTCTATCATACAGAAAATATTATGTATATCTAGCTTTCTTTATTTATAATTACAATGTATATATATTAAAACTAATTCTTTGCAAAGTGTTTTAACACATATTCACTTTGAAGTACTTGTATATTCTTTTATGTACAAAATTTAGTACATAAGATTATTAGCCATGGTAGAACTTTTATATTTTTTAGAGTTATTGAAATAGTAACATGCTAGATAAAGTTAATACTAATATATGTAAGAACACAAATTCTTAAACTATATATTATAGTATTGTTTATATACAAAATACATAAAGATGTAGTATTTTTTATTTTATTTTTTTTATTAATGAATATATTTATAATATATTCTTGATTCAAGTATATTTAAAATATATTTAAAATTGACCCTAATCTTATGTTTAAGTTCGCCTTCCCTCTCTTAGTTAATTGTTAATATTAAAAAAATAATTAAATTGTCACTTAAAAATAAAAAAGATAAAAAGAGAACCTCTTTCATATTCTTTCATATTTCATTTGTATTTCCACACTTTTTTTTTTTTCTTTTTCATAATCTTTCATTAAAATTTATTACTCAAACGGTGTTAAATGACAGTAAAGTGCAATTCTTAAAAATGAATTTTATACTACTTATAAAATGAAGATCTTAATACAATTATCCAACACAAAAGATCTTATAATTTAACGTGACAATGAAAAACATTATAAATACAAATATTAATCTTCCCTTTTTTTCTAATTTTGTTTCTTATCTTTGTGTTTGTTTTATGAAACTTATAACTTCTATAACACTATCTAAATTATTTCTTATAAAATTGAGCACCACTCATCAAGAATATTTATTAATAATTCAGCACTAATAACACATCAATTTAATATTATAAAATTATAAATCACAATTGGAAGTGTTTATGATCTTTAAATCGAATGTATATTTATATCACACACTTCTCAATATTTAATTAGATATTGGATTTGTCTTTAAACAAAATGTTTTCCATTCTATTCAAATGGAAACACATTTTGTTTAAAGAAAAAAAAGTTATGTAAATAAATTAAATTTGGCATTCAAATTTTAAATAAATAAATGAATTTAAATAATTAAAGTTATTTTAGTTATAAACTTAATATTTATTTTTTATTTAAAATTAATTTTTAATAATATTTATATCTTTTTCTAATAGTGTGGATCTTTAACAATCCATAATGTCTATAAAATATGAGGTGCTTACAAATTTATACCACATACATTCTCGTACAACTTCACATTTACCCTTGTCAATGTGCAAAACATAAACAACCTACAATTAATTTATACACTCGGTTTAACTATTGTAGGACTCTTCCTTTGTTGAACTACCTTATTATTACGTTTTATTAGTGATTTATTAGAAAGTTGAACTGTTGGTCACATATGTAAAAGGTGATTGTGAATTATTAAATTCCTTTATAATAATCTTCTTTAAAACAAAACTTACTCTTTTTAAGTTCCATGACAATTAAGTTGTTACATGTTGCAACCGACCATTCCATTGGTACCTTTGAAATATTACTAATTTCTTAGGTGTCTAGAAACGTGTGACCTCGTTTTCACAAAACCATAGTCATGCTTTACTAAGAACATCATTGATTGAATATAAGCCTATAATATAAAGTACAACATTTAATAATTCCATCTTACACTTGCAATAATCTTTCTTTTCTATATGCCATGCAAGTAACTTATGTTCATTTTGGAACTTTATAAATTTGTCACTTTATCTTGTGAATATCTTCTTTAATTACTACTTTGCAAGTACCAATTGATCTTTCTTCAAATTTGATATTACATTTGGAATTAGAGTCATGAATGAGGACATTCACATTCACATATTCTAGATGGTGAATGTCATTGGATCTTATTTAATGTTAAGCCACGATCCAGGAACTAGGAAGAGAGCAGGGTTCCAAGAACAAGAAGGCTTGACTTAGGAGCAAGACATGGATCATGACAAGAAGTAGGAACTCATGAGCAAGACAAGGCACAAGACAGGATCTAGAAGCAAGATAGGAACAGGAGGCAAGAAGTAAGACACGAACAAGAATGATCGTAGAATGATTGGTGTTGATAGTAACTGATTGTACAACAACTAGGTCGAAGCTTTTATGCTCACAACTCCAAGAGCTAATCTAGGCATGAGTGCTAAAAGTGGTTGCATACATCTAAAAGTGGCAATATGCATGTAGAGGCTAAAACGAGTCCACATGTCCCTTATCCTCTAGGCATATCCTATGGTATATCTTGTAGGAATATCCTGTAGGCATATCCTCTAGGAATATCCTGTAGGTATATCTTGTAAGAATATTCTGTAGGCATATCCTATATCCCGTATCCTGTATTCTGTATCCGGAATCCTGTATTTGAAATCCTGTATCCTGTATCGGGTTGTGACAGCACCTCTCCCTAAAGACGAGTTCCACGAGTCTTGAGACCTGATTTAGCAGGATAATGCCGATGGAAAGCAATAACTTTGGAAGAAGCATGGAGTAAGTTGGATGCAGGTTCCCAAGTGCGATCGGTAGGCAAATAACCTTTCCAATCCACCAAGTATTGAAGTTGGCGACGATGAAGACGAGAATCAAGGATGGCTACAACTTCGTACTCATGTTCATCCTCGATGACCACAGGAGGGGAGGAGAAGAAGCACAACTAAGAAGAGAAGAAGGATGATACGGCTCCAATAAAGAGGTGTGAAACACAAGATGAAGTTTCACCGTAGATAGTAACTCAAGTCTGAAAGCTATAAGATTGACCTCCGCTGCAATCCTGTAAGGACCCAATCGTTGAAAATCCAACTTAGAAGAAGGCCTGTTGGTGCGAATATGTCGACGAAGAAGCCACACGAGATCACCAATCTTGTATGCAGGTGCCAGCTGACGATGAGCATCAGTATGATGCTTGTACCTTTTCTGTGCTTACTGAAGATAAACCCGGAGATCCTCTTGTACCTAACAAAGATGCTAGAGATGATCATGTACTGTAGGAGCGGAAGAAGGAGAAGCAGGAGGAGCAAAGTCAAAACGTGGATGGTAACCTGTAAGAGCAAAGAAAAGTGTCTGGCCTGTAGATGCGTGAACGGAGTTGTTGTAGGCAAACTCCGTCATTGGAAGAAGGTCCAACCAGTTGTCCTGTTGGTAACTAATGAAGCAATGAAGATACTATTCTAAGGTCTGAATTGTGCATTCTGACTGCCCATCAGTTTGTGGATGATATCCTGAAGAAAGATCCGCTTTAACCTGTAGACTCCGAAGAAGCTCTCACCAAAACTTGAACATGAATTGTGGACCTCGATTAAAAACAATGCTCTCAGGAAGATCATGGTGTCGAAACACTTCATAGATCACCAACTTAGTAGTTGTCTGGCCTGTAGCAGTCTTGTTACATGGTAAGAAATGAGCATGTTTGGTGAAACGGTCAACCACCACAAGAACTGCATCAAATCCACGAGAAAGAGGAAGATCTATGAGGAAATCCATAAAAATGGATCTCCAAGGAGCAGAAGGAACAGGAAGAGGGCGCGTGACAAGGCATCTTCGACCTATTGCAGGTGTCGCAACTCTGTACAAACTTGTCCACAAAACCTCGCAACCCAAGCCACTAATAGTTGCAAGTCACCAACTCAACTGTCTTGGCCACACCAAAATGTCTTGTAGCCGGGTATCATGACAATCCTATACCACACGAGTTCTGCAAACACCAACAGGAACGTACAGGAGACCTTTCCGGTACAGGAGTCCGTCCTGTATGGCAAACAACTTGTAGTCTGTACGGGAACTGGAGCAAGAGGAGCTTGCAATGTCAGGACTAATGTGTGAGAACACATTCCTTGCCAAGTCGTCTGTAGCCAACTGCAAATGGATGTCTTGTAGACCTGATGAATCTGTAGTGCCGCAAGCTAGAAACGATCAGGACCCAACAACACTTGCCTTTGACAATCATATGTAGGATCGCTCGGGGTCAATGCAAGGTAAGGGTGCCTAGACAATGTGTTTGTCTTACCATTCTGGAAACCGGGCCTGTAAACGATGACAAAATCAAAACGTGATAGGAATTCTGCCCACCTAGCCTGTCGCCGACTGACAACTCGAACCGTTTGAAAAAAACTCCAGGTTCTTGTGATCCGTAAGGACTTATACAGGATGCACAGCACCTTTCAGGAAGTGCCGCCACTCGAACGAATCCACAATGGCCTTGAGTTCCTTGTTATGAATGTCATAATTGATCTCCGCTGAAAGGAACTTACAAGAGTGAAAGGCTACAGAATGGAGTAACTTGTCTTCTCCAACTTGTGATAGGATAGAACTTACCACAAAATCCGAAGCATTTGCTTCAACGAAGAAGGGACGGGAGGATCAGGATGTACTAGGATCGGAGCTGTCATAAAGGCGTCCTTGAGTGCTGTGAATGCATGTTCCGCCTTGTCAAACCAAGAGAAAACCCTATGCGCTTGGTGAGTTCCATGAGTGGAAGTACACGCTTGGAGAAGTCCTGTATGAACCGCCTGTAGAAGTTTGCAAAGTCAAGCAAACATTGTACGTCTCGTACAAACTTGGGCCTCTCCCACTCCACGATGGTCTTCACCTTGTGCATGTCCATGGAAACACCAGCAGGAGAGACGATGTAGCCCAAGATGTCATAGTTCTAACCTGGTGAGATGACTACCTGGGTAAAGATTGTGGGATATGTGGGATATGTGGGCAAAAGGACCCAAGCGGACCTGGGTCATCATGACCAAGGGCCCTCTCATAAACACCAATTGGCCCTTTGCCTAGTTGGCATAAGGGGAGAGGGAAAGGTTGTGACAATTGGTAGCGGAGCAAGTTCTCTGCGGTCAGTAGGACTACCTTAAGTCATAGAGTGTTTCAATGTTTAGATAACTCTAAATTCTTGATCTACTCTATCGCTTTGGTTAACATGTCTGTATTCTGCGCAGAGAGTTTTGATCCTGTGAGTTGTCAAACTTCGGAGAACACTTGCTCAGTGAGTCGGCGTGAGATTCTAGGTATGTCCGAAAGTCTTATGCTAGTTCAAGCTGATGTGTGTGGTGTACAACCTGTGCAGGGTGTTTCCAAACTTAACATTGGGAATATTCTGAGCATAATTCTCTGAGTGTTGAAACTAGGGTTCAAACGATGAGCAAAAGAAAGCAACCGGAGCCTGAGGCAGAGAGGGCTGTCGCAGAGGCTCAAAATGAGGAGATGGATGAAGCTGATCCAGGTCGACCCCCTAGGGCTAGGCAGCGACCTGGTTGGCGTGAAATAATGATGGATGCCCTAAACGAACTTCGAGGGGATCTTGGGATTGAATGACAGAATCGATAATGTTGCCGTTCGGATTCCAACGAATACGGCAGTGCCAGACGTTCCGCAACCAGACACACGGAAAAAGAAGAAGAAGCATGACTCAGAGTCAGGTTCCTCTGAATCAGATTCTTCGACGGAAGTAGTTGGTGGAGGTCCCAGTAAATTCAAACCGGTAAAGCCTTCGAATTTCATGGGTTCAAAGGATTACAAGGTTTTGGATGACTGGTTGTATGATATGGAAAGCTATTTCGAGGCTGCTTCCGTGAGAAAGACAGAAAAGGTTGCATGTGCTAAGCAGTTTCTTAAAGAAGAAGCTAAGACTTGGTGGCGAATTGTTGAAGGTGAACGTGGATACCGAAACAGCTGGAAGCACATGAAAAAGGAGATCAAAAAGCAGTATATGCCGGATGATCTCGGTTTGCGATTGCGTGCTGACCTGGCACTTTGTCAACAGGGAGTTCGGGGAAGTCCTATGGACCACGTTTATCGATTCGAAAGTGTACGGCGATTGGTGCCAAATATGAGCGATGATGAAGCTCGAAGTTGCTTCATGGCTAGCTTGAATGAGAAAACGCGAAGGGAGATCTTAAGGTACAAGCCCACAAGCTATCGGGAATGTCAAGAGGCAGCTCAAAAGGTTGCTTATGGCATGTCGTTAGAAGACTTGTACAAAGGGGAGGAAGCAAAACCTAAACCAAGGAGGTTTCCTCCAAAGTCTGGGTTCAGAAGGTTTGATAGGCGACCAGATCAATCGCCATCAATTCGAAGTGCAAGTCCCTTTGTTGGCAGTTCCAAGTTTTCGGACACATCAAGACCCACCGGATTTCGGAAACCATTGGCGTTACCACCTCCTCAGCAGACCAAAGGATCGGCTCCAAAGTCTGCTCCCCCGCGTTCCGCAGGCGGGGTCGTGAAATGTTATAATTGTAACAAGCCTGGTCATTTTGCTAAAGAGTGTCCGGCACCCTCACAACAATCAGGACATTTCAAGGCGATGGTAGAAGAGGAAGTTGCTGAACCAGAAACGCTTGAAGATCCGGAAGATGAGGTAATGTTGTGCCAGACACAACCTGCCTTATTCGCTATTCAAGACAAAACTGACCCTTTGCTATATTTGACAGGAAGGATACGAGGGGACCGAGTCCGAATGATGATCGATACTGGAGCAACATACAACTTCATATCGACTAGTCTAGCTCGTCGATTGAATTTGGATGTAATAAAGATGTGTGAAATAAAGATCAATTTTGGCAAAGGTTCTCAAAATACTAATAATATAGCAAGGGCAGTTCCTGTCCAAATCAAAGATTGGAAGGCTAAGCTAGACTTAGTTGTCTTGAATATGACGGGGTTTGACTTTGTTCTGGGTATGGAATGGTTCCATAAACATGTAATCGAAATGAGGGGTTCCGGAGATAATCGAATCACGCTTGCAGCAGATAAAGAAGCCATTAGAAAAACGACGCTCAGAATGGAAACGCTAACTGATAGGGATTGGAATCCTATGTTCCTTACCTTGACTCAGTTGCGTAAAGCAGTTAGACATCGGGAACGTGTGTTTCTTGCAATGGTTTTGGATACTGGTGAAGTCAAAATAGGAGATGGTCAAGAACATGTTCCCGAACCTATTTTGGAAGTCTTGAACATGTTTAGGGACGTGTTACCGGAAGATTTGCCGCCTGAGTTACCTCCACGTCGAGCTGTGGACCACAGAATAGAGGTTTTGCCGGGTTCGTCTCCACCGGCAAGAGCCCCATATCGGTTAAATCCTCAAGAGTTGATTGAATTGAAGAGACAGCTGACGGAATTGGTTGGTCGAGGACACATTCGACCTAGTCGATCACCATATGGTGCACCGATCTTGTTTGTAATGAAAAAGGATGGTACGATGCGAATGTGTGTGGACTATCGAGCACTGAACGCGATAACTATCAAAAACAAGTATCCTCTTCCGCGAGTGGACGACTTGTTTGATAGACTATCAAAAGCAAAGTACTTTTCAAGAATAGACTTGAGGTCTGGGTACCATCAGATTCGGGTAGCAGAGAATGACATTGAGAAGACCGCTTTTCGAACGCGTTATGGATCATTTGAGTTTCTAGTCTTGCCATTCGGGTTGTGCAATGCTCCAGCAACTTTTTGCACAATGATGGATGATGTGTTTAGAGACTATCTAGACGAGTTCGTGGTGGTGTATATTGATGACATTCTGGTTTTCAGTTCGACAATTGAAGAACATGTGGAACACTTAGAAAAAGTGTTTCAGAGGTTGAGAGAGAACCAGTTGTATGCTAAAGAAAGCAAGTGCGCATTTGGTCAAACCAAGATAGATTTCTTGGGACACTTGATCTCAGGTGGGGAGGTTGCCATGGACCCAAAGAAAATTCAAGCTATTACTGAGTGGATGACCTTAAAAGACGTGCATGAAGTTAGATCATTTCTTGGTCTGACAGGGTATTACCGAAGATTCATAAAGGGTTACTCAGAAATAGCGGCCCCATTGACAGATCTTACGAAGAACATTCCATGGCATTGGACTCCAGAGTGCCAACGTGCATTCGTCAAACTCAAAGAGGCTATCTCTTCTGAGCCAGTTTTGCAGTTGCCCATCTTTGAAGATCCCTTTGAAGTAGAATGTGACGCTTCCGACTTTGCAATTGGTGGTGTATTGCAACAAAAAGGACATCCAGTGTCCTTTTCTCGAAGAAGTTAGATGCCGCGCAAACTCGATGGCCTACCCACGAAAAGGAGATGTATGCTATTGTTGCTTCCTTGGAGTATTGGCGTCATTATCTTCCAAGTCATGGCACTGTGGTTTGGACAGATAGTGTAACTCTAAGGTATTTTGAAACGCAGCCGAAGCTATCACCAAAGTATGCTAGATGGCAGCAGAAGTTGGCACGATTTCAGCCTGAAATCAGACATAAGGCGGGAAAGGACAATGTGGTAGCTGATGCACTCAGTAGAAAGGGTCATCTTCGTATTATGTCAGCACCCGTGTCAACTTTGGTGGATGAATTTGTGACGGCGTATCCTCAGGACAAGTTTGCCAAGGAAGCTTTGAGCCTGGTGGCAAAGAGGAAACAAGTTCATCAATTACGAAGAGATGGTAATATTCCAGCAGGAATAGAAAGTCGAATGGATGCACTCAAACAGGCCCATTTTGCAGTACGAGATGGAGTTCTTTATTATAAAGAAAAGAGACTCTATGTTCCAGAAGGGACATGGAGGGAGAGGCTATTAAGAGAGCATCACGACGTTCCTTTGGCAGGGCATGGTGGAAGGCACAAGACGTTGGCTTTGTTGAAACAGGGATTCTATTGGCCGGGTATGATAGACGATGTTGCCAAGTATGTCAAGACATGCCCCACATGTCAACAAGTGAAAAGTCGTTCGCAAAAACGAGCTGGGAAGTTACAATGTATACCGATTCCAGAGCGGCCATTTCAAAGTGTTACTTTGGACTTTATCATGGGATTGCCAAAATCTTGTGGTTTCAATGCTCTTATGGTGGTGGTCGATCGATTTTCAAAGGTTGCTCATTTCATTCCAACTGTAGAGACAGTGAATGCAAAACAAGCAGCAAAGTTGTTCTTCCACGAAGTCGTAAGAGTGCGAGGGCTACCGGAAACGATGATCTCAGACCGGGATCCTCGATTTACTGGCAAGTTTTGGGGAACGTTGTTCAAGCAATTTGGGACGATGCTGAGGTTTAGTACGGCTTATCATCCACAAACGGATGGTCAGACGGAGAGGGTAAACCGACAAGTCGAGGACTATCTCAGATGCTATGTTCAAGGTGATCAACTTGATTGGGCTGAACACTTAGATATGGCTGAGATATGTTACAATAACTCGATGCACACTGCAATCGGATGTAGCCCGATGGAAGTGTTAACTGGGAATAAGGGTGGTATTCCTCAGAGTATGGTGTTACCGAAAGACGATAGCAATCGAGTTCCATCTGTAGCAGAGTTCACGGGACAATTGTATCGAACATGGGAAGCTGCTCGTCAAGCGATGGCTGCAGCAGGAAAGGTATCGTCAGCAGTACGATAAGCATCGGCGGGATGTAGAGTATCAGGTTGGGGATATGGTATTGTTGAGTACCAAAAACCTGAAGGTTCCAATGACTCTTTCGAGGAAGTTTCTATCGCACTACATAGGTCCATACAAGGTGGTGAAGCAAGTAGGGAAAGTGGCTTATGAGTTGGATCTTCCTCCGGAGTTGGGAACAATACACAATGTGTTTCATGTCAATTTGCTCGAGCCATTCCACAAAGATGAGAAACATCCGCAAAGATATGAAAACTTACGTCCCCCCTGAGCTGGTTCATGAAGGTACGGAGTACGAAGTCGAATCCATATTGGGCAAAAGGAGGTTTATGGGCGAAAACGTAAGTTTGAGTTCTATCGTCAAATGGAAAGGCTATCAGCGGTGCGAATCGACATGGGAACCATTGGAGAATCTACAAAACGCGATGGAGTTGGGTGAATGAGTTTGAGGCAAGGTCTCCAAACTAATTAAGGAATAAAGTTATTTCTTCTTAACCTAGGGGCCGACAGACAACATTAACTAGAGGCCTCCGATATAAATTCTAGTTAACTAAAAGAAATTAACTAACTTGTTGTCTGTGTCGGGTGACAGACTTTGCAGACGTGCAAAAGGTCTCCAAATGACTTCTTGTCGCAGGTGGTACCTCCGGCAGCTGAGTTCTCACTCAGTGAACGACGGTTCTGAAGTATTTGGCTTCGCGTAATGCAAGGGGGGTAATAAAACTTGTGAACTTTTTGCTGACTCCGCATAGAGTGATTAGCGTTAGTTTTCAGTTAATTTTTCCTAACCTAGTCTAGTCTTGGAGTTAGACGTCAACGAGGACGTTGACATTTTCAAAGGCGGGGAGTGTGTCATAGTTTTTACTATGACTCGACCCTTTACTTTGGGGTTTGACTGTTGTTACCTACTGGATTATGTGACGAACCCTAGATGTAGAAGAAACAGGCCCGCATAGTGCACTTGGGTATCTAGTGATGGTCCGGCCGGGTGTCGTTAGGTATTTGCAAGAAACTCTAGGCGAAGCTAGCACTTCCATTTAGAACCCTCCCCCGTTTTGACGTTCCAGGTTAGGGTTCTTTGCAAATTATAGCTTGTCAAAATAAGGGTTAGGGACACCCCTAGGGTTGACCTAACCCTAGGGTTGCCCTAACCCCACGTCCTAAACCCCCCCCTAGGGGTTAGGTTTAGGATTAGGTTAGGACAACCATTTTCTCTAAGGGCTGGCATTTCCGTGCCAGCCCACTTACTCACTTAGGTAAACAGGGGGGGGGGGTCCGTCACATAAATAAGGTAGAGTATATGTAGTGAGGCTTCCTGGGTTCAAAAGAGAGCTCGTTAACCTCCTACCGGTGCAAGCTAAGCTTGTGTCGTCAAGGTGCAACCCTCTGTTGTGCCGCCCAAACTTCCACACGACAGGGGTACAACCCACCCTAGGGTTAGACTATCCTTATCGTTGGCAGGATCTTGCCTTTGAGACAAGGGCACGTCACTTCCAAGGAGTTAGCCAATTCCTTGGTCCGAAAACCTGCTCGCAAGCTCAAAGGTATTGCCCGAGTTCACGTTCCGCAAACTAGTGGTTGAGGCCTTGCTCCGGCCGCCTCAACCACGCCAAGCTAGGAACAACACCTATAACTCGGCCAGTCCGTGCATCCTGATTCACAAGGTGAGTCTCGTTCGTGGACTTGGTCAGTTAGGGTTTAAGTTCCTAAGGGTTGGGTTCCTAATACGGGTTACTTTACCAGATTCCGTGGGGTTTCCAGAGAGGGGATTCCAGGGTTGGCACCTGGCAAGCCGCCTTTGTGGCACCAGGTAAAAACTCTGACAATTGGTACCAAATGTCACAACCTTTCCCTCTCCCTTATGCCAACTAGGCAAAGGGCCAATTGGTGTTTATGAGAGGGCCCCTGGTCATGATGACCCAGGTCCGCTTGGGTCTTTTTGCCCACATATCCCACATATCCCACAATCTTTACCCAGGTAGTCATCTCACCAGGTTAGAACTATGACACTCTCCACCCATTTGAGTCTTTTTGCCCACATATCCCACATATCTCACAATCTTTACCCAGGTAGTCATCTCACCAGGTTAGAACTATGACACTCTCCACCCATTTGAGAAAGTGGATGCCCTCATCCACAGACTTCAAGGGGTTACTACTCATGCCTTCCTCCAGAAGGTGCAGCCAGAGGCGTTTCTACTCATTGCCCTTCCTCCAGAAGGTGCAGCCAGAGGCGTTTCTACTCACGCTTGGCTCTACTTACGCTTGACTCGCATCACATGTCAATCGGGCCAGAGGCGATCACAGAGCCGCTTGGCTGTACACATGTGATCGAGGGGTTTAGTTAGGCAAGGACAAGTGCGCCAACCTTAGTGGCTTGAGCTTTACTCAAAGTTCTTAGTGGCTTGAGCTTTACTCAAAGTTCATCCCCTGATGAGAATTGAACCCGGGACCGCTCTGATACCAAATGTCACAACCTTTCCCTCTCCCCTTATGCCAACTAGGCAAAGGGCCAATTGGTGTTTATGAGAGGGCCCCTGGTCATGATGACCCAGGTCCGCTTGGGTCTTTTTGCCCACATATCCCACAATCTTTACCCAGGTAGTCATCTCACCAGGTTAGAACTATGACACAAGAACTTCACAGAATCCCTATTGAAAAAAACACTTCTCCAACTTCGCATACAAGCCATGCTCGCGAAGCCGTTGTAGAACAAATTGTACATGCTTGTCATGTGCCGCCTGGTCCTTGGAGAAAATCAAAATGTCATCGGTAGATCACCACAAACTAGTCCAAGAAGTCGCAAAAGATGTCATTCACCATGTTGGAACACGGCTGGGGCATTGGTAAGTCCGAAAGGCATCACCGTGTACTCAAAGTGTCCATACCTTGTATGAAAGGCAGTCTTCCACTCATCGCCTGGGCGAATCCGTATAAGATTGTAGGCCCCTCGTAAGTCGATCTTCGTGAACACCTTTGCTTCTCGCAGCCGATCGAGAAGTTCCATAATCAATAGCAACGAGTACCGGTTCCGAATGGTGACTTGATTCAAACCCCTGTAGTCCACAACCAAACGTAAACTCCCATCCTTCTTCTTAACAAAGAAGATAGGTGCTTCTGTAGGGGACTTTGAGTGACGAATGAAGCCGAATGCCAAGTTATCCTCGATGTACTAACGAAGAACCTTCAACTCTGTGGGTGACAGTGCATAGATCGGTCTGAACGGTGGAGTCTTTCCTTCCGCAAAATCAATAGAACAGTCATAGGACCTATGAACAAGAAGAACTGCAGCCTTGTGCTTGTTAAAAACGTCCTAAAAGGAGTGATATTTGGATAGTAAGAAAGAAGAAGGAGAAGGAGAAGGAGAAGGAGCAGGAGAAGGAGATTGAAAAACATGAGAGTTAGATACAGGAAAGGTAGAAGAGGACGTAGGAATTACTTGAAAGGCAAAAAGATGGAAAAGAGCAGGATCAATGGCAAGTTCATGCATGGTAGTGGTAAGAACTCGGAGAGGAGAAGGGGGAGCTGTGACTGAAAAAGAGGAAGGATCTTGGGGGTGGAACAGAAGCAGAGTAACAAAAAGAGGCAGGATTGGGAAAACCTGTGTGGATGTTGACGAGTGTACAGGATTGGAAGAATCCTGTACAGAAGTCCGTGGTTGCACAGGAGTGAGGAAAGCTTGCGAATGTACTGACGAACCAATAGGAGGTGAATCTTGTTGAGGAGGAACCTTCGACACTGATATAGAATTGGAAGAACCTGTACAGGAATCCGCAAACTTACAGGAGTGGAAAGAGCCTACGGATGTGTTGAGGAACTAACATGAGGTGAATCTTGTCGAGGAGGAGTCTTCAACACTGATACAGGGATAGGCACGGTCAATCCTGTAGCTTATACTGCCTCAAATACTAAGGATGTATCCTACACGCAGGAAGGTACAGAATTGATCCTGGCTTCCGGAGAGGAAAACGTGAGCGTCCTAGACCTCCAGTCGATCTGCGGATTTGCAACAACGAACCATGACATGCCCAAAATGATGGGAGTCGATCGAGTCTTGATCAAGTTAAAGGAAATTGAACAGTTGAATGCTCCATAACTGCAAGAGAGAGGTTTGGTAGCATGGGTAACTGCGCCAGAAGCAATTAGACAATCATTGGCCACCTCTACAGGAATTACACGCTTCAACTCCACCACCGGAATGCCATGTTGAGTTGCAAAAGTATCATCTATGAAGCATGCATTTGCACTAGTGTCTAACAGGGCAAACTTCTTGAACTCTCTATTATTGAGATGAATGTGTACAAGAAACTTAAGTGATGAAATGGTATGAGCAGCACCAATGAAGCCTGCACCTACGTCCAACTTCGCGGCCTAGACGAAGTGAACATTGAAGTTTTCCGACTGAACTTCAGCTTCAACTTCACGTGTCTTGAACTTCCTGGCTTTAATAGGACATTCTACCACCTTGTGTCCTGCTTCACCATAATACAAGCATAGGTTCTCATTGCGGTGACGTTGCTTCTCAGTAGCGGAAAGAGAGCCACGCTTGGATTTCTCAACCTCCATAGGAACTACTCCAGAAGGTGTTGCAGGAACATGTACCATAGCTGTAGGATTGGTTTGCAGGAACTGCTGACGGGATCTTTCCTGACGACGCTCGAACAAACGGTTGTTGCAACGAACGGTTTGTTGCATAATCTCTGCTAATGTGTGAGCATCCGGTAACATAAGGAGAAGGTCCTTCACGTCATCCCTAAACCCAAAATGGAAGTGTTTAATCAATGCAGTCGTCTCATGAAATGTTTGTGCAAAGTTGCTGAAATTTGGATGCATAAACAGAAGCTGGTTGGGATCCTTGGGTGAGCTTTCGTAACTTCGTGCATGCGGAACGATACTTATCAGGATCTCTAAAGCATGCTTCAAAGGCAGCCACGAAACCTTCAAAGTCTTCCATCAATGGGTCGTCACACTCTAGCAAGGGGGCAACCCAAGCTCGTGGAGATTCAATTAGTAAGGATGCCAAAAGGCCAACCTTTTGTGCATCAGTCGAGTAGAGGCGTGGTTGCATGCGGATCAAGAGCCAGATCTGATTTAGGAAACCTTGGAAATCAGCGCGATTGCCATTGAACTTTTTTAACATGCTGATCTTCGGCTCCGAAGAAAAGTTTGATGGGGAGAAAACCATCGATGCTTGAGAGAGAGCCTGTGCAACAGCCTTGGAGGATGCATCACAACTGCATGCGCCGCGTTGGTGGAACCTTGCAAATCTGTGACCACTTGGCGCAAAGTGGCCAGCTCATGAAGCAACATTTGGTGTTCAGGTTGAAAGTGTTCAAAATCAGCCATGATCTATAAAAGGAAAAATAAAAAAGAGGAAAACGAAGGAGAAAAACCAAGGAGGAAAAAAAAAAAAAAAAGTAACTAGGAATCGGAGAGCTATGAAAGTAGTTATTATTAAACTGTCAAGCCACAATCTAGGAACCAAGAAGAGAGCAGGGTTCCAAGAACAAGAAGGCTTGACTTAAGAGCAAGACAGAAAGTAGGAACTCAGGAGCAAGACAAGGCGCAGGACAGGATCCAAGAGCAAGACAGGAACAGGATAGGATTCAGGAGCAAGACAGGAGCAGGACAGGAAGGTGCAGGACAGGATCTAGGAGCAAAACAGGAACAGGAGGCAAGAAGCAAGACACGAACAAGACAAGAACAAGAATGATCGTAGAATGACTAGTGTTGATAGTAACTGATTGTACAACAATTAGGTCGGAGCTTTTATGTTCACAACTCCAAGAGTTAATCTAGGCATGAGTGCTAAAAGTGGTTGCATGCATCTAAAAATGGCAATAAGCATGCAGAGGCTAAAACGAGTCCACATGTCCCTTATCCTCTAGGCATATCCTGTGATATATCCTATAGGAATATCCTCTAGGAATATCTTGTAGGCATATCCTTTAAGAATATCCTGTAGGTATATCTTGTAGGAATATCCTACATGCATATCCTGTATCCCGTATCCTGTATCCTGTATCCGAAATCCTGTATCCTGTATCGGGTCTTGACATTTGAGATGTTCTACATGTTTGTCTTCTTTTATACACTATGTGTTCATTATCACATGTTTTGTCCATTTTGTTGCAAACCCATGTTCAAAAGCTTCTTGATTAACATTAAAAACATTTATTTGTCTCATCTTTGAACTACTCGTTGGTGTATTGAATCTCTTAGACATTAAATTAATGATTGTTGGTTCTTGTTGCACTAACTTGTTATCTTTAAAATCCTTCTGCCGGGTGCTTTATAGAAGTACCTTTGCAAAATCATCACAATAAGCATTATAAAAACTATTGTGAGACTTATAAACTTTTGTAGCTAATCAATTGTTATGTTTTAATCAATTGTTGTGTTTTAATTTTAAATAATTTATTTTTGAGGGCTAAGCAACTTCCATGAGCATTTTTCCTATATATATTCAATAAATCTTAGAGAATATTGTGATTAAATTAAAAATTGTTATTTACTTATAATTGACACCTTACTAAGTTGATAAATATCCATGGTGATTGGATTGAACAACCAATTATTGTTCAAACTTTGAGAATAAGAAAGGAACAAATTATTAAAAAGAAACATGTGGTACATATGACTCTAGAGATAGAGGGTATCGTTGCCCGAATAGCAAACAAGTCTTAAAGGCATCGTACAAGAGGGAAAAAGAAAAAATAGAAGGGATAGGAACAACAAACAAAAACCAAGAGGAAGAGGGTTGAGGGATTAGGTAAGTAATTGATTATGTCAATTCAAATAACAATGAAAACATAAGTAGAAATAGTAAATAGGGCCTACATAGAACGACACATGGACATGTTGAAGATTATTATGAAATAGTGCAATTAGACATGAAATACATACATCTATTATAAGAAAGTTAGAAATTATGATGCACACTTAGTTTTGACTAGGATACCAACAAAGTTCTCATATGGGAAGAGAATGACATAGTAAAGGCTTGGAAAAGATATAGTACAAACGTAGTTCAAAGTTTGGTGAGTTTGTTAGCAAAAAATGTGGATGATAATAGATAGATATGCATGTTCACTCAACAAACAAGGCTAAGGAAGTGACCTTTAAGTTGAGAGAATGTGAATTGAAAAGAGTAAGAAATTACATTATTGTATTAGGTTCAAAAGATGATAACTTTTGGACAACACTAAAATGATAAAGGTAATCAACATAGTCATATTTATAATTCATTATTTATATAACTGAAGTAAATTACATTCATAAAGTATAAATGCTAATTACATATTAAATATGTTCCAGGCCTGAGTGAAGCATTAAGAACCAAGTCTGGCGTACGCTTAAGCATAATGCCACGTTTGTTTTCTTCCATATCAATTTCCCCAGGGACACTCCAATCAAATATCTGCAGCAAGCTGGCCAAGACAAGCGGTATAGTTCGCATTGCCAGAGGGTACCCGGGACAAATTCTTCTGCCGGACGAGAAGGGAATAGACTGGAAATGCTGCCCAGTTACTTTAATATTTGTTCCTAGAAAACGTTCTGGTCGAAACACATGTGGTTCACACCAGTAAGCTTCGTCCCGTCCTATTGCCCATATATTTACCAACACCTTACACCCTGCAGGGATTCTATACCCTGCCAACTTCACCTCATTCGGATTGTAATGAGGAACGGCAAGAG
This sequence comes from Selaginella tamariscina, assembly GCA_003024785.1. Taxonomy (NCBI): domain Eukaryota; kingdom Viridiplantae; phylum Streptophyta; class Lycopodiopsida; order Selaginellales; family Selaginellaceae; genus Selaginella; species Selaginella tamariscina. Next base: position 994,579 of record PUQB01000025.1, read on the forward strand.
GTATAGCTGGATGCATACGCAAAGTTTCCTTCACCACAGCTTGAAAGTATTGAAGACTCTGAAGGTCGCTCTCTTCCACCACGCGCGCCCTGCCTACCACATTATCAATCTCTTCTTGAGCCTTCTGCATCGCCTCGCTGTTGGATACTATCTCTGCCATTGCCCAATCAAGCATTATTCTTGTTGTATCCAGTCCAGCAGCAATCATATCCTGCACATTGAAGCTTAAGCTAGTTATGTGCATTTGTGTAACAGGGGCTGTTACTTATAACTTACCATGACCAAAGCAATGATGGAGATGTCTGGGAGCTGATCGTGCTCATCAAGGGATATAAGGACATCGATGAAGTCACGAACAATGAATCCATCTCCAGCTTGATTTTTCCGCTCCTTGTGTTCTTGTATCTCCTTCTCAACGATGCCTTTCAAGGAGGGAACAAAGCTATTCATTCTCTTATATATTCCATGCAAGTCAAACTTATCGAGTGCAGGAATTATTTCCCCAATGTTCACTGTCCGGTTTTGTTCCCCATGGAGTTGATTAGCTCTGCTACCCTTAGCCCTTTCTTGCTGAAAAGGGTGAGACAAAGTGAGTTAGAGACGAATTGCTCAAACAAATGGGTGAGATTAACTCTTTTGTGATCCTTTGCAAGGTGAAATATAGATTCTATCGCGGTTCGAAGCTCAGAGTTGCGGAAAACAGCACTTGAATTGAGCATGTTGTTATTGAAGAGATGCATGCTTGTTATTCTTCGCATTCTCCTCCACTCTCTTCCAGGTGGGGAAAATACCAAATTCTTGTATCCAAAGCTGAATATCTTAAAAAACTCCATATGCGGACGGTGTGCGAAATCCTGATCATGGATTTTCAACACTTGCTCAGCCATTTCGGAATTGTTCACTATGAGAAATGGAACCATACCAATTTTCACATACAAAATTGGTCCATACCTCTTGCTTAGATTTGCAAAGTGTTTATGTAATGGCATCTGGAGTGAAAACAATGAGCCAACGATTGGCCATGGCAAGGGGCCTGGAGGTAACGATGACGTGTTGAAGCATGTGACGATGACTGCCGAACTAATATATTCCGTGTTGAGATTCCGTGTTGAGTCCCTCCAAAAAGAAGGCTCATGGCTAGTATGAAATTTCATTTGCAGAGGAATATACTTGATGAGTTAATTAATAATTCATTAACCTCTAAACCTAAGTGCACTAAATAAGCATGTTTCCTCTACACCTAGGGCTTATCAACATAGTATAGTAGGTAATAACAATCGACGTCCAAAGTAAAAAGGAGTCATAATAAAAATTATGACACATTCCCGCCTTTGAAAATGCCAACATCCTCGTTGATGTTCAACTATAAGACTAAATAATATTAGAAAAAATTAACCAAAACTAACATATCACTTTATGCGGAGTTAACCAAAAGTTCACATAATTTCATTACCCCTGTTGCATTACGCAAAACCAAGTACCTCAGAACTGTCATCTATTGAGCGACTAACTCAACTGCCGAAGGCACCACATGCGACATGAAGTCACTTGGAGACCTTTTGCACATCTGCAAAGTCTGTCACCCGACGCCACAAACAATGATTAATTTTTTTACTTAATTATAATTTATATTGGAGGCCTCTAGTTAGTGTTGTTTGCCGGCCCCTTGGTTAATAAGAAATAAAGACTTGCTTTATTCCTTAATAATAAACGCTGTTGACGACACTTGTCGTCTAGCACCCAACAAGTAGTTTGAGTTAATCTCAAATGCTTAACCAAACACCTCCAATTGTTCCACATTTTTACATGTCATAGTATTATAGCCTCATTTTTCTGTATCCCTCGATGTTTCTCATTACCCCTTTACATAAGGGTCTGCTATTATACCTATCCCTCGTTAGTATATAGTTACACCAGATTAAGTATGAGACTTTTATTGGAATTAAGCTCTTTTCCGATATTAGAGTATTATTTCCAAAACCATGTTCTTTATAGACATGTCAATTTGGCTAGAGACGATCTCAGAGGCACATGACTGTACACATGTATACGACAAGAGTTTACCAATTTAAAATTAACCCATTCACTTGATGTGTCATTAACATAACTTCATTTCCAATAGGAATCAAATTTAATCAAATCTGATCATGATGACTCAGTTATGCTTGAGTCTTTTTACCCACATATCTCATATATTCCACAATCTTTACCCAAGTAGTCAACTCGGCAAAAGAGCAACGAGCTTAGTCATGAACCCAGAAGCCCTCTTACTACATACTCTACCTTATTTATGTTCCAGCCCATTTATGTAAACATGAAAACAGGGGGCCTTTATCACAAAATCTCATTTCTAGAGGAAATATACTTGGTGAGTTATCCATTGACCCCTAAACCTAACCTGTCAAACCTAGGGGTATTTTTTAATATATCCGACATGCTAAACTCACCGGAACTAATCATTAACCCAACCGGGACACGAAAAACCAAGGTAAGAGTTTTTTAAATGGAAGTGCTAGCTTTGCCTAGAATTTCTTACAAATACCTAATGACACCCGGTCGGACCATCACTAAATACCCAAGTGTACTAAGCGGGCATGTTTCCTCTACATCTAGGGCTTATTAACATAGTACAGTAAGTAACAACAATTAACATCCAAAGTAAAGGGAAGTCATAATAAAAATTATGATAATTATAATCAATTCATAATAACATAAAAAGCACTACCATTGTAGATAATAAGCATTTACAAGAATATTCAAGACTAGTTTTTAATATTAGAATATTATTAAAATCAATATATTTGATTTAAGCCTTTTTTAATATATTTAAATTAACAGCTCATCAAAGCAATCGAAACAAGTTTAACTTTCTTTTTTATGAAAATATTCTTTTCTTAAAATATTGCTTCTCTAAACTTAATAAGCCATCTTGTAATATAATAGAACTTTCTAGAACTAAAATATATTAAAATCAAAAAAAATATTTAGTAAATAAGAATATTCTAGGAATCCATGAAACATGCTTATTTTTATTTAAGAGTTTTTTATTCAAGAGAACCATAAGAAGTTTAAAAGTTATTATCAGAGTACTTCAATATTGTGCTTTTTATTATTAAAATATTTGAAATTTAAGTAACTTAAATTCCCTTAAACCCTTATTGATTTAATTAACTTAACATATTTATGTCTTATAAACATAACATGTAAATACTATTATCATTATTTACATATGAATGTGGTTAGAATATTGATAATAATAAAATATTAAATTAAAAAATACATTTAATAATTAATATGTATTTTATGTTATACAACAAGTTATTGACATTCACCCAATTTGTGCAAGGAAAATAACAAGTATCTACAATATATATAAAAAGTAAATATTTAATATATATTTTGAATGTTTAATTTAAACCTTTGTTTTTTTGAGATTGAGTATATATAAAGTTACACAAAATAAACCATTTACACACACACACACACACCTAATAAATGACTAGTTTATACATTAGCAATACAGTATATGTATTCCATGAAAACACCTTTGCATATATTTCTTTCAATCTTACATGCATATATATATAAGTAAATTACATTAATAAAATATAAATGCTAAAAACTAGTTAAATATATCTACAAATAAAAAAGAAAATGTAAGAGATGACAAGTTAAAATTTACATAGTAAATTACATTCATAAAGTATAAATGCTAATTACATATGAATTCCCATTAAATATGTTCCAGGCCTGAGTGAAGCATTAAGAACCAAGTCTGACGTACGCTTAAGCATCATGTCACGCTTGTTTTCTTCCATATCAATTTCCCCAGTGGCACTCCAATCAAATATCTGCAGCAAGCTGGCCAAGACAAGCGGTATAGTTTGCATTGCCAGAGGGTACCGGGACAAATTCTTCTGCCGGACGAGAAGGGAATAGACTGGAAATGCTGCCCAGTCACTTTAATATTTGTTCCAAGAAAACGTTCTGGTCGAAACACATGTGGTTCACACCAGTAAGCTTCGTCCCGTCCTATTGCCCATATATTTACCAACACCTTACACCCTGCAGGGATTATATACCCTGCCAACTTCACCTCATTCGGATTGTAATGAGGAACGGCAAGAGGTATAGCTGGATGCATACGCAAAGTTTCCTTCACCACAGCTTGAATGTATTGAAGACTCTGAAGGTCGCTCTCTTCCACCACGCGCGCCCTGCCTACCACATTATCAATCTCTTCTTGAGCCTTCTGCATCGCCTCTCTGTTGGATACTATCTCTGCCATTGCCAATCAAGCATTATTCTTGTTGTATCCAGTCCAGCAGCAATCATATCCTGCACATTGAAGCTGGGTCTCGGCGAAAAGGAGGCTCCGGCTCAGGAGGCTTCATATTATTCTAGTATATTCGCGGATATTCTAGGGTTATTCTAGCATATTCTAGCATATTCTCAAGAATATTCTAGAATATATAAGTTTTTTTAATATGCCGACTGGTTTAATATACGCCGACTGGCTTAATATATGCCCACTGGCTTAATAAGACATTATCCTAAACCCTAAACCATTTATCCTTGTAGCACCGGTGGGTCATGAACTCTGTTGCAATTCACCAGCAAACGGTGGACCTCCATGTCACTGAGCGATCGCCTTTGTAGAAAATATGTGACTTCCGGGTTCAAGCCAAGCACACGGCTATAGACGAAGTACATGTGTACACATGGGCTCCAACTTTTGCTCTTCTGAAATGTAGAACAACTGCATGAAGGATAAGTATTAATAGTCACCTTTGCAGAGTCATTTCCTGCCGACACAACGAAAGCCTCCTTCCGTCCTCTAGCTGTCACTTCAACATTTCGCACATAACCTAAAAACGTCTTGGCCTTGCGGAAATTCTTCTCTTGTTCCTTAGACATTTTTGTTGGAGTCCGAACCATACGTCCTTCGAAAGGTGGAATTGTTGTAGATCCAGCTCCACGTGGTGGCGATGGTGTTTTGTCCTTCTGACCCTCATCTACTCTTCCTGCCATCCCCTGTAAACCTTCCAGAACAAAGCCTGCATCCTGTAGTTCTCTGACCTCCTCACTTGTCAGCTTTGTTTCCTTGAGCACAGGCCAAACCGTTGGTGGTGTTGGAATATGTGACCGAAGAATTTTGCCGTTTGGCCGCGTGAAACACCCTGAATCTTTTGGGCAGAACCACATCATCTGTTGTACATACTCCTCATTCCCCAAGGCATCAATGTACATTCGTTTTCCATAGAATCCTGGTGCTGGCACTCTGCTTGGATAACCGATTGGTTTTCCACACAGAGCAGTTCTTCCTGATTCATCCCCAAACACTTAACCTTACTGAATGCTCTGATTCGTCTGATGGCCCACTCTGTTTGAGCAATCTCTCTCTCCGAAACCTCTTCGAACCTTAACCTCTTTCTCCTGTTGTTTTGGACCACCCGCTCTGTGTACTCTACATCATGTCTGTGTGAACGTCGAGCATCAGACTGTTCTGTTCCTGTGACTGTTCTCCTAACAGTTTGCACTCGAACGTTAGTGGTACACGTGAACTCCGGGCTGGTCAAGTGTTCCTCGCCTTCCACCAGATTAATAATTGTTGATGGAGATACTTTTCCCCTCAGAGAGTTTGCGTTGCACTCGTTTCAACAGAGTTTCCTTCGAAGGCCCTGACCCTGTATACCTCCCTTCTATTGCCGCTTTCACCTTCGCACTCTGCATAACTGCATCGGTGAGGTCTAACATTGTCGCCTCCAGCAGTGGTACTCTTTTGGCCAATCTTGCTCTTCTTGCTCTAGCGTGAATCACTTCAGCATTGTTTGTAGTTGGAACGCTCGCGAGTCCTTCTTCTGTCATGTCTCCCAGTTCCGCCATGGAGATGTGGTCCTCATGCCTGATCCACCAAGACAGCCATGTCTTCAAAGCTCGAATGTTTGACGCTCGTCCTTCCCAAAAAGACTCGAGAATTGCCAGTTGTTCTTTCTTAGATTGTTCATTCAGTGCTGCAGGCCAGGCACGAGCAAGCTTCATGTGTTCTTCGCGATGTTCTTCTGCGATCCATTTCTTTGTCACCTGACGCACGGATTGCATAAAGTGAAACAGACAGCTTCTTTCCCTCCCTTTCATCTTTGCTCCGTTGTTGAATACTTGGCGCAAGGCTATCCATATCGCTCCAGCCTCATCCGACATGAAACCAGCAAAGTTGACATTCTCCAAACCCTGCTTTTTACAAACCTCTAGCATTGTGTTCAAGAACTTCAGCACTGCAACATTATCTTCGCGGCACATATCTGCGTAAGCTATAGTCACCATGGATCTGACACTGCAAGAGAGCGTTAGATAACGAAGATTAGAAAGTGTTATGAAGAGTTTTACAACTTACAATGGGTCATAAAGGTGTATTCCAATTGTCGCCCAGTCTGGTATGCGGTGCGTGTGGTCCAGAACAACCCATTGATCATGAAGGTCTCCTCCACTTTGACACCTTCTGATGTACTCAACTCCTGAACCCGGTCCCTCAACTGTCATTTTGAAGATCAGAGGCTGCTCCTCAGCACCATGCAGTTCCATCCCTGGAACATGTATGACATGAATGAAAGGTATTGGCAGCTTTGTCTTCAGCTCTAGAAGACCCTCGTAACCCTCTCTAAAGTGTGTCTCTTCTGTCTTGATTGTGTAATCCAGTCCCGAGTCCTAAAGAAAAGGTCACGTCAGTGTGTAGAGATCTAAAAAAAATACCTTCGATGGTTTGTTAGAGGTTCAAGTTTTGAGAGTAAACCAGTGTACGAGACTTCTCCTTCTTCCTTGAAAAGTTCTTCAAAGATGAGCTCACGCGCGGCTTGAAACTCAATCACTCGTTGATTGGTTTGCGGACTGCTCTTTACCACGTTGCTGACACTAGATCTGGCTCGCTGAACGTTTGAAGCTGACATTGAGGGGCTGACTGGATGCTGATGAACACCTCTGTGAATGAACAACCTTGTAAAAGAAATCGTCTGGCAGAATGTAGTACACATAAGCCGGACAAGTGTGCACCAGCAATGGCTCCTCTCCACAATGCTTACATTTTATGCCTATTACTTTGCCTGTCTCAGTTGTCTTTGCCTTCTCCACAGCACCCTTGAAGTGACATTCATTTGCTTTCTTCTCAAAAGCCAAGTAGGGGCAAGTAGGATTGATGCATTGGAGATGTCCGACACATGAACTTCGACTGACTCGCGCCGGAACATGCCAGTGTGTTGTGCTCGGGTGTGTCCAATGGTAGCAGCCATCCTTGCGATTCATCCCCGAGTACTTCTCTATGCTTTCTGTCTTAGGGGGAAGTTCAAAAATGACATTTCCATTGTATATGCGGTAGTTCAGAGACTCGTTTAACTTCAGACGAACCAATGAGATCCTTCCCTATCCTACATTTGTCTGCTCTTAGAAGACACACCATCATGGATTCCTCACGCTCCTCTGTCCGCAACCTGAACAACGGGCCCTTTGCGGGCACAATGTGTAAAAGACAAACTGGTTTGATGCATTGCCTTCTGGTAACAACTCCACATCTTCTCCAGAACTCGCAGAAACTGACATCAATTGAACCACATGTATACTGAACCAACAAGGAATGTTGAAAGCAATGTGAAGATCATGTTCAAACACAAAAGCATTTCCATCTTCATCGACTGGGAAATCTTTGTCAATGCCTTCATAGGTAACTCTGGCTATGACAACACAAGGAGAAAGCTTGATGGTTTAGGAAAGCAAAGCAAAAGATTAAACACACTTTCTCTTACCAAAAAAAAATTACAATCGTTAACAATAAACGTGAATACACATTTGTATATAATTAATTCTATGCTGCCCAGTTCACAGTTCTTAATGATGTCCTCTCTAGTATCACCGATTTAATTTAATTTCTACCTTTTATGATTTGAAATATCTTCACATTTACCAATTATTCACATATTTTAAAATAAACCCTAAATATTAATGTCACATTTATTCCGTAGGGTTCACTGTTTCATTGCAGCTAGGGTTTTTTGGTAGATAGGGTTTACTGTTTCCATTGCGGCTAGGGTTCTTTCAATCTCAGATCTGTTTCCACTGCGGTAGATCCAGAGGGTTTCTTTAATCTCAGATCTCAGAGTTACGGTTTCCACTGCGGCGCCATCCATTTCGACTCGATTCGTGCAGCGCCCAAGTATAACAATGGAGATTTCTGTGCCGATTTAGATTCTCGGCACCATCCTGCTCAGCCGGCGGCCACAAGGTATGTGTAATTTCTGTATTTTATGATTTGCTGCTCAAAGTATTTCTTTTCCAGAGATATAGGGTCTTCTTATTTGTGCCGACTAAGAGCAACGGCACCATCCTGGTTCAGTCGGCAAACACAAGGTATCGTCGATTTATTTATTTTTTCCTTGCGGCTCAAGTATACGTGTCACAATGTTTTTTTTTCAGAGTTAATGGGTCTTTCCATTTGTGCCGACTGAGAGTGACGGCACCATCCTGGTTCAGTCGGCAAAAACAAGGTATTTTCGATTTGTTTTTTTTTTGCTTTCTGGCTCAAGTATTCGTATCACAAGGTTTTTATTTTCAGAGTTAATGGGTCTTCCCATTTGTGCCGACTGAGAGTGACGGCACCATCCTAGTTCAGTCGGCAGCCACAAGGTATGTTCGATATTTATTTTTTGCTTTCTGGATCATGTATTCGTATCACATTGTTTTTTTCAGAGTTAATGTGTCTTCTCATTTGTGCCGACTGAGAGTGACGGCACCATCCTTCTTCAGTCGGCAGCCACAAGGTATTTTGAATTTGTTTATATTTGCTCTGCGGCTCAAGTATCCGTATAACAATGTTTTTTTTTTTCAGAGTTATAGTGTCTTCCCATTTGTGCCGACTGAGAGTGACGGCACCATCCTTCTTCAGTCGGCAGCCACAAGGTATTTTGAATTAGTTTTTTTTTTCTTTGTGTCTCAAGTTTCTTTTTAAAACAGTTAATGGGTCTTCCCATTTGTGCCGTCTGAGAGGGACGGCACCATCCTATCTCAGTCGGCACCATTATCTCTTCTGTGCCGTCTGACAGAGTCGGCACAAACTATCTCAGTCGGCAGGTTTTTTCTTCTACATCTCTGCGACTGAGAGGGTCGGCAGCATCTAGCTTGAGTCGGCAGCCACAAGGTTAGTCATCTTTGTTTGTTTTTTATTTTGACTCCTCATCAATTGACTTGTGTGTTTACTTTCCAGAGTTCCCAAATGGTGAGAGCTTCAAAACGTCTACTAGAGACTGCGCCTGATGAAGAGCCACGGGAAGAGAAGAGGATATCGAAGCAGAAGCGAGGCAAGAGAGGAGAACCATCTAATGTACCAAAGGAGGATCCTCCAGTGACTCAGTCTGGAGTAGTAGCAGTTGAGCAAGAACAGCCTCCACCAACAATCACAGATTTCCCGGAGAGCTCGTCGCAGTTGCCTCCTTCATCCGCTGAGGTTGCAGTCCTGAACGAGCAAGTGCAGATGATAGAGGCAGCTGAAGCTAGCGAGGACGACTTGGAGGAGGCAGTCAGCAAAAGAGAGGCCGCGGGAAAGCTGATTCAAAAGGCAAGAAGGCGAAGAGCGATAAGGAGCCGAAGGAGTTATAAGCATACCGGCGAGCCTGCATTTGGAGAGCTCAGCAAACCTGCTCGACAAAATTACTATAAGGGACTTGGTGATCCTCCTGATGTGCCCATCTGCAGAATACATTCCAAAGAGGTGGTTCGACGAGTGAACCCAGGGGACTTGGACAGGCTGGTGTCATCGTTGAAGAAGGCTGGTTATCTACGCAACACGGCCATGTTCATTCTGTCCATCGGAGATCGACTCACTGCTGAGGAGCTATCGGAGCTGTCGAAGGACACGATTCAGTACGAGCAGCACCGGTCTTTCGAGCAAGCTCTTACTCAGCCGGAGTACAAACAGTGGGCTTCAAGGCTCTCAACAGGAAGTTTAGCTGTTGGGACGGGAACCATAGGCTACAGGCTTTGCAGAAGCTGTACCCGAGAGGATGCAGAGGACAACCAGCGATGGGCTATTCGCGTCGATCGAGTTTCATCTCCACGGAGAACCTCGACATTCTTCAATTGGTTTCGATGTTCCAATCGATTAACATGTGAGTATTTTCTTTTCTTTTTGTTAAGAGTTTAGACTTACAGTTTCGTTGAACAGATCTTCAGCAACATCTGTGGAAACAACGCTACCACATATTCTCCTCGCTGTAAAGGCGGTCTGCACTAGTACAGAAGGAACTCAGAAAATCCTCGAGTCACTCACGGAGGTTGATCGTCTTGAGGTGCGGAAGTGGAAGGAGAGTTCATCAGGAAAGACGGCTTGGCATCCTCTTCCGAACCTGATCTGCGCAAAGATACTTTTCAAGGTAACCTCCGATTTAATTTATAGGAAAGAAATTTTTAACTTGTTCTATGTGCAGAACGAGATCGACGATGATCTCGACAGAGCAGTCACCAGTGCTAAGGGCAATCCACAGGTTGAGGTGAACCTGAAGCAGCTAGTATACAAGAAGCATGACAAGCGTATGCACAAGTTCCTCTCCATCATAGACCCAGACTTGGGGGAGGAGTGGTTCCAGAAGGTGACAAACATCTCTCATAAGCAGTGTCGCTGGATGGGCATTGAGAAGCTGTATGCGATGTCAAGGGCGAAGATTCCAAACATGCTGCGACTCCGATACCTCAACAAGCTCACCCGTCTCGAATCCAAGGCAGAACAACAGACACTTGGGCTACCGGGCATGCAGGACAAAGAGTGGATCAAGTGGTTCACCTTGGACTTATATTGGAAGGCTGTGCGCGAGGAAGCCATTCAGATCCTTAAGGGGTTGCGAGAGGATGGTGAAGAAGTTGGAACGGATGTCGACTTCATGAGCTGGTTTGACGAGATGAGAATTCGGAGCAAGTGCCTGGTCTTTCAGCCCTTCCATGACTGCATACGGTTCACTTATTCGATGGAGCCGAATGAGTTTCTGGAGCGTGAGGAATCTGCGCGTCGGATGATATGGAGGTAAGCTTTCAATCCAGCATTGCTACTGTCTGACTTTGTGTTGCAGGTTCATACTGGCGAAGCAAATGACACCGTCCCATACGATGAAGCTGTGGACAGATCATACAAGCGAGCCTCACATGTGGTCGAAGAGCAGAGGAGCTCTAACACCGTTCGAACGGGAGCATGTTCCATTCTGGCTCGACTGTCCGTCGCAACAGCCACCAGCTTGGGAGAGCACACTATTCGACATGCACGCCAATGATCTACCAGCGATTTTGGGAGCCAGAAGAAGTAGAGGCTATCAAGAAGAGCAAGATGAAGAAGACGGTGCGGAAGACAACTACACCTGCAAAGGGATCGGGAGCGGGACCAAGCTCTTCTACAGCACCTCCGCCGGCATTCGACTTTACAATCAATGAGGTACAGCCACTTGTAGCTAGTTTGGACATCAAGGACGACCTGATGACCTTCATCCCGACCCTGGCTGCATCCCGTGGATCCTACGACCTAGCTGTGTGCGACATGGAGGAGATGAGCAGGTCTTTCTTCGAGCCAGGTGCTTCCCAGACAGAGGTGTACACCAAGCTCCGAGAACAGGTTGACAGACTACATACGGTTGAGTCACAAACGTTGTTCCAGGAAGTGGTAGGTGAATACGGCTTCAACCTCATCATCCTCGACTTGCCCAATGAGCTTGTATATGGAGGTGCTAGCATCAACAAGGACATTGTGCAGCTAGATCCGGTGAAGTTTGAGGAGGCCTTGCAGTTCAGTGGAATGCACTTGGCAGCGAGTGGTTTCATGGTCGTCTTCGCGAGTTCTCCTTCTGTTTCGGCGGTGATTCAGGCGGCTGCAGTAATCAACTTGGAGGTTGCAGGGACTTACAGCGTCTACCGTGCACGAGGCTGGGGATACCGTGACAAAATTAAGGTAAGCTAGCTATTCAAGTTCAAGTTTAACTTGGTCTATGTGGCAGGATAACTTGTTAGTTCTCTTGGTGCTGCAAAGCTCTGAGAAGAAGTCGAAGAGGCCAAACCCTCTGGCGTTGACGAACACGATCCTCGTCGACACTGCCGACCGTTATCAGGAGGCTTGGTAAGGAAGTGCTTTGCTATGTTTATCCTAATGGAAGATTGTGCAGGATTATGATTCAACCGAAGAGTGTTCGACTCATGCAGCTTTTGATCGAGCGTCTCAGTAGACCTGGCGACCTAGTCTGGGATATTGGTTCCGGAACCGGGTCATCATTGTTAGCTGCCGTCGAGCTCGGAAGGAATATTATAGGAACCGAGAAGAGTTTCGAACTCTCTAGGTTGGCAACAAACAAGCTTGCAGAGAACATTAGACCAGAAGAGTTACCTACTCAAACACCTCCACGTCCAAGCGTAACTGGTGGTTCGAGAACTGCAGCTTTACTTAAGATGAAGAAGAAACTTTAGCTAATGTATATTGAGTAATAAATTAAGCTAATATAAAAAAAATTAAAAAGAAATACAACAGTTTTAATAGAATTCTTTTTTGCCGACTGAGGCCAATACTGCCGACCAGAAAGAATATTCCAAAATATTCTAGAATATTCTAATATTCTTGAATATTCGAGCCCAGGCCTCCTGGGCCCCAAGCCTCCAAAATGGCGACACTCATTTGAAGCTTAAGCTAGTTATGTGCATTAGGGGCTGTTACTTTAACTTACCATGACCAAAGCAATGATGGAGATGTCTGGGAGTTGATCGTGCTCATCAAGGGATATAAGGACATCGATGAAGTCGTGAACAATGAATCATCTCCAGCTTGATTTTTCCGCTCCTTGTGTTCTTGTATCTTCCTTCTCAACGATGCCTTTCAAGGAAGGAACAAAGCTATTCATTCTCTTATATTTCCATGCAAGTCAAACTTATCGAGTGCAGGAATTATTTCCCCAATGTTCACTGTCCGGTTTTGTTCCCCCATGGAGTTGATTAGCTCTGCTACCCTTAGCCCTTTCTTGCTGAAAAGGGTGAGACAAAGTGAGTTAGAGACGAATTGCTCAAACAAATGGGTGAGATTAACTCTTTTGTGATCCTTTGCAAGGTGAAATATAGATTCTATCGCGGTTCGAAGCTCAGAGTTGCGGAAAACAGCACTTGAATTGAGCATGTTGTTATTGAAGAGATGCATGCTTGTTATTCTTCGCATTCTCCTCCACTCTCTTCCAGGTGGGGAAAATACCAAATTCTTGTATCCAAAGCTGAATATCTTAAAAAACTCCATATGCGGACGGTGTGCGAAATCTTGATCATGGATTTTCAAAAACTTGCTCAGCCCATTTCGGAATTGTTCACTATGAGAAATGGAACCATACCAATTTTCACATACAAAATTGGTCCATACCTTTGCTTAGATTTGCAAAGTTGTTTATGTAATGGCATCTGGAGTGAAAACAATGAGCCAACGATTGGCCATGGCAAGGGGCCTGGAGTAACGATGACGTGTTGAAGCATGTGACGATGTAGATACAGACAAGTCCGAGGAAGAAAAGAGTAAGCTGAAGAGCCAGTCCATACTGTGGATGTGAAACACGAGAGGATTTGATAGATTAAATATAATATGCATCCACTTCTCCTACAACTATATATACAATACAATGGCCTTCTGCCATCTATATAGCAAAAATGTATACATATGCATTGACGATGACTGCCGAACTAATATATTTCCGTGTGAGATTCCGTGTTGAGTCCCTCCAAAAAAAAGGCTCAGGGCTAGCACGGAATCTCATTTGCAAAGGGAATATATTTAGCAAGTTAATTAATGATTCATTAATTTCTAAACCTAATTGCACTAAATAAGCATGTTTCCTCTACACCTAGGGCTTATCAACATAATATAGTAAGTAATAACAGTCGACGTCCAAAGTAAAAGGGATCATAATCAAAATTTATGACACATTTCCCACCTTTGAAAATGTCAACATCCTCATTGATGTCCAATTTTCAAGACTAGATAATATTTAGAAAAAATTAACCAAAACTAAAATATCACTCTATGTGGAGTTAGCCAAAAGTTCACATAATTCATTACCCCCGTTGCATTACGCAAAGCCAAGTACTTCAGAATTGTCATCCACTGAGCGACTAACTCAGCTGCTGGAGGCACCACCTACGACATTGAAGTCACCTAGAGACTTTTTGCACATCTGCAAAGTCTGTCACCCGACACACAAACACAATGGTTATTTCTTTACTTAATTACATTTATATTGGAGGCCTCTAGTTAGTTTGTTGCCGGCCCCTTGGTTAACAAGAAATAAAGGCTTACTTTTTTTTAATATAAACGCTATTGACAACCCTTGTCGTCTAGCACCCAACAAGTAGTTTGAAGTTAATCTCAAATGCTTAACCAAACACCTTCACGTTTCTTCAATTGTTCCACATTTTTTACATGTCACGGTTTATGCCTCACTTTTCTGTATCCCTCAGTGTTTCTCATTACCCCTTTACATAAGGGTTTGCTACTATACCTATTCCTCGTTAGTACTATAATAACTACACCAGATTAAGTATGAGACTTTTATTGAATTAAGCTCTTTTCCGATATTAGAGTACTATTTCCAAAACCATGTTCTTTATAGACATGTCATTTGGCTAGAGGCGATCTCAGAGGCACATGGCTGTACACATATATACGACAAGATTTCGCCAATTTAAAATTAACTCATCCACTTGATGTGTAACTTCATTTCTAATGGGAATCAAATTCAGTCAAATTTGTGACCAGGTGTAATAGCACTACCATTTGTCTTTCACAACCAACTTGTACTCTTTAATAACACTAACCAGTTCAAGGACCAAATAAGCTAACATTCTTTCATAAAAACTAATGTGGAAATCAAGAAATTTCACCCATTTCTAGTACTTCAATCGATGACCTTTAAATAGCATGTGTCTTAATTGACATGCTCATTGTATATTCATTCTCCAAGAGCACAACATACTAGATGTCATTCAATAATTCCTAACTCCCATCTCACTAAGTTCAAAATACTAAATTTTAAACTTAGTTTACACGATAAGAGTCTCCTTGAACTCAAAATACTGCATGCTTCTGTAACATTATATTATTTCCAACTCTCAAATTGATTATGTAAATATTTCTCAACACTATACCGAAGTATAGCATTTCTACTAATTAAGCAATTAGTGTTTTGACAAGCAACTTCAAAAACTAATCCTAAATCCATAAACATTACAATTTGATATTGATACTCTTGAACGGATAACGATTGTCTTAACTTCAAAATCTTAAGTTTACTAAATAGTTTGTTATATTAGCAGATATAACCTTACAATCGTATCAATTTATTAAAATGTTACAACTGTAATATGGACATGGTCTTAATTTATACGAATCGAACTTCAATTTTAAGATGGAATATAATGGTACTTTAGTTATTCCGAGTAATCGTTCAGAGACTAAGAGGAATCATGAATGAGTGTTTAGTTCATCTAATTAATTTAGTAAGATATTATTTTTCACACTAATGTTATCATGACACCAACATGCCACATTAACTCATGTTTCAGTTATATTCCATAATTTAGCATCTCCCCAAACATGAATAAGATATTTAATTCAGTACGTCAAACTAAGATATACTATTCATTCTAGACATCTAGCAATTATCAGAGTACACATTGCTCCTCATAATGTATTGAGAAACTTTTCATTTCTCAACTAATTTGAAAACACGTTTCAAGTTACAACACTAAGGTACTGCCTTACCAAAGTATAAAAACTCAGATCCGCTTGAGTATTTATATTTTATGATTATGGCCACCTTTGATTCATAACCAAGTTCCGATATTGAGCGCTCCAAACTCAATATTGAGGATATATCATACCATACTTTGATAAGTCATTTATAACCAATCTTAAAAAGATTATCACAAATACTTCTAAAGTTTAAAATATAAATATCTTAACAAATTCATATTCTCGTATCGGATATTGGACCATACGCTAGGAACCATGAATTATGATCATCAAGAAGGGACACAACTTCTTGAGTTAATTGATATCCTACTTTCACAAATGTTAAAGTAAATTCAATGAACACCATCAGACCTTGAAATAGAACCGACAACTAACCCAAGGAATACAATCAACCCTTGAGTCAAGAATAATTCTATTTTTCAATATTTCGAAGGATTGAAGTACTACTTTATTTGTTCTTTAAGTGCCCACATTTGCGACCATGATGCAGAGTCAAGAAACCATCTTTTGAATAATCATATTCGACTCTAAAATGAATCGATATTGAAAACCAATACCAATTCTCACCGAATATGACTCTTGAAGAGGTACATGCACTTAAACCTTCAATGGAAATCGACTGTTACTAACTCATTGATAGTTCTCAACATAAGTTATCAAATTTAACAAGTTCCTTAACCGATAAACAAAGTGGAGAATCCCAAATCTACTCTTCTTAACCAAGGAATCACCCTTGTTCAAGAGCTTATCCCCACATTGTAAACAACGTTACAAATTTCAAGATTACAGAGTTAACAATGAAAATGCACAAGTGTGCGCTGAACGCCTTCACTATGCAAGTCCTTCATTACTCAGTAAACTAAAAATGTAAACGTATGTTTTCAACATTACTCTTTCTAATAGATCATGCCATCTACCAAAAAGCTTCATTGTTAGGGATGCAACATCAAATCTGTTTACTGCCAAAATCTATTATTCTATCTCATTCTTATGATCCCACATAAGATAACTTCATAATCAAGTTAGTCGAGCTAGCTAACTTGAATACAAAGTGCGCGCTTACAACTAACTAAGGTTTCAAGTTGCACTTTGTTCAATCAAGTAACTTGAACTTAGTAAAATATTTCACCTAATGTTACTTGTAGTTAGTGTCATTAAAAATATTGCGAACATCGAAAAATACTTTGATTACATTGGATCTAAGAACCAACTGCTTAACATTCATCATATGTTTAATATTTGACATTTTATTGTATTATAAATTCATCATCATAGTCTGCTTCTGGAGTTACACTCTGAAAAACACGCATTAATTGTCACTACTCGATACAGAATACAGGATTTACTTACAAGTATAGGATATAGGATACATGATACAGGATACGGGATACAGGATATGCTTATAAATATACCTATAGGATATGCCTACATGATATACCTACATGATATGCTTATAGGATATACCTATAGGATAAGGGACATTATTTTTAGCTCATGACTAAATTAGCTCTTGGAATATATTTTTAGCTCATGCCTAAATTAGCTCTTGGAGTTATGAGTATAAAAGCTCCGACCTAATTGTTGTACAATTAGTTACTATCAACACCAGTCATTCTATGATCATTCTTGTTTGTTCTTGTCTTGTTCCTTGCTTCATATTCTCGTTTTGTTCTTAGTTCTTGTTCTGCTCTTGAGTCAAGCCTTTTTGCTCTTGGATCGTGGCTTGACAGTTGATAGTAATTGATTTCATAGTTCTTCCAATTTCCAGTTACTTTTTTTTCCTTAGTTTTTCTCCCTTGTTTTCCTTCTTTTTTTTCCACGGATCATGGCAGATTTTGAGTAATTTCAACGCGAGCACTAAATGTTGCTTCATGAGCTAGCCACTTTGCGCCAAGTGGTCACAGATTTGCAAGGTTCCACCAACGTGGCACATACAGCTGCTAATGCATCTTCCAAGGCTGCTGCACAGGCTCTCTCTCAAGCATCCATGGTTTCCTCTCCATTGAACTCTTCTTCAGAGTTAAAGTCAGCATGCCAGAGAAGTTCAGTGGCAATCGCACCGATTTCCAAAGTTTCCTGAATCATATCAGGCTTTTGATCCGCATGCAGCCACGCCATTACCGATTATGCACAAAAGGTTGGCCTTTTGGCATCTTTACTAGTGGATCTCACGGGCTTGGGTTGCCCCTTTGCTATAGCATGACAACCCATTGATAAAGACTTTGAAGGATTCGTGGCTGCCTTTGAAGCCTGCTTTGGAGATCTCAATAAGTACTGTTCCGCATGCACGAAGTTAAGGAAGCTCACACAAGGATTCCGACTAGCTTTCATCTATGCATCCAAATTTCAATAACTTTACACGAACATTCTATGGGATGAGACTGCATTGATCGAATATTTCCATTTTGGGTTGAGGGATACGTGAAGGACCTTCTCCTTACGTTATCGAATGCCAAACTTTAGCGGAGTCATGCAACAAGCCGTTTGCTGCGAAACCGTTTGTTCGGCATCATTAGGAAAATCTTGTCAGCAGTTCCTGCAAGCCATCCTATAGCTGTAGCACATATTCCTATGACACCTTCTAGAGTAGTTCATATGGAGGTTGACAAATACAAGTGTGGCCCACTTTCAGCTGTTGAGAAGCAACATTTCACGGTGAGAACTTATGCTTGTTTGTGGTGAAGCATGACACAAGGTGGCAGAATGTCCTATTAAAGTCAAGAAGTTCAAGACGTGTGAGTTGAAGCTTAAGTTCAGCCGGAAAACTTCAATGTCCAGTTCATCTAGGAGCCGCGAAGTTGGACGTAGGTGCAAGCTCCATTGGTGCTACTCATACCATTTTATCACTCAAGTTTCCTGTACACATTCGCCTCAATAATCAAGAGCTCAAGGAGTTTGCTCTGTTAGACACTAGTGCAAATGCATGCTTCATGGATGACACTTTTGCAACTCAACATGGCATTCCAGTGTGGTGAAGTTGAAGAGTGCAGTTCCTGTAGAAGTTGCAGATGGTCGTCTGATTGCTTCTGGTGCAGTTACTCATGCTACCACACTCTCTCTTGCACTCATGGAGCATTCAACTATTCGATTTCCTTCAACTTGATCAAGACTCGAACAATCCCATCGTTTTGGGCATGCCATGGTTCGTAGTGGCAAATCCTCAGATCGATTGGAGGTCCAGGACGCTCACATTTTTCTCTTCGGTAGCCAGGATTAATTTTGTACCTTTCTGCGTGTAGGATATGACCTTAGTGTTTAAGGCAGCACAAGTTACAGGATTGACCGTGCCTGTTCATATATCAGTGTTGAAGATTCTCCTCGACAGGATTCACCTCATGTCAGTTCATCATCCGCAGGCTCTCTCCACTCATGTAAGTTCACGGATTCCTGTACATGGTTTTTTCAATCCTGTATCAGTGTCGAAGGTTCCTCTTCAACAGGATCACCTCCTGTCAGTTCGTCAGCACATTCACAGGCTCTCCTCACTCCTATGCATTCACAGACTTCTGTACAAGATTCTTCCAATTCTGTACGCTCGTCAACATCAGCACAGATTTTCCCCAATCCTATCTTCTTTTCATTACTCTGCTTCTATTCCATCCACCAAAATCCTTCATCTTTTTCATTCACAGCTCCCTCCTTCTCCTCTCCGAGTTCTTACCACTACTATGCATGAACTTGTCATTGATCCTACTCCTTTTCATCTCTTTGCTTTTCAAGTAACTCTTACGTCTCTTCTACCTCTCCTATATCTAACTCTCATGTTTTCAATCCCCTTCTTCTCCTTCTACTTCTTCCTTGCCATCCAAGTATCACTCCTTCCATGACATTTTTAATAAGCACAAGGTTGAGTTCTTCCTATTCACAGGTCCTACAACTGTCCTATCGATCTTACGGAGGGAAGACTCACCATTTGGGCTAATTTATGCCCTGTCACCTACAAATTGGAGGTTCTTCGCCAGTACATCAAGGACAATTTAGCATTTGGCTTCATTTGTCATCAAAGTCCCCTACAGGGAGCCTATCTTCTTTGTCAAGAAGAAATATGAGAGTTTGGGTTGGTTGTGGACTACAGGGGTTTGAATAAAGTCACCATCCGGAATCGGTACCCATTGCCATTGATCCCGGAACTTCTCGTCGACTACAAGGAGCAAAGGTGTTCACGAAGATCAATTACGAGGGGCCTACATCTTGTACGGATTTATTCAGGCAATAAGTGGAAGACTATCTTTCATACAAGGTATGGACATTTTGAGTACACGGTGATGCCTTTCGGACTTACAAATGCCCCAGTCGTGTTCCAACACATGGTGAACGACATCTTTCGCGACTTCTTAGACTAGTTTGTGGTGATCTACCTCGAGAACATCCTGATTTTCTCCAAGAACCAGACGGCACAACGACTAGTTCTACAGAAGCTTTGCTGTATGCGAAGTTGGAGAAGTGTTTTTTCGACAGGGATATGTGGAGTTCTTGGCTACATCGTCTCTCCTGCTGGCATTTTCATGGACATGCTACAAGGTGAAGACTATCGTGGAGTGGGAGGCCCAAGTCTGTACAAGACATACAATGTTTCCTTGGCTTTGCAAACTTCTACAGGCGATTTATACAGGACTTCTTCAAACATGTACTTCCACTCACGGACACCAAAGCGCACATGGGATTTCTCCTAGTCCGACAAGGCAGAACATGCATTCACAACACTAGACGCCTTCAAGACAGCTCCGATTTTAGCACACCTGATCTTCTCTTCCCTTCTTCATTCAGATGCTTCAGACTTTGCAGTAGGTTCTATTCTATCACAGTTGAAAGAAGAAAGTTATCAACCCTGTAGCCTTTCACTCTCGTAAGTTCCTTTCGGCAGAAATCAATTACGAGATTCATGACAAGGAACTCAAGGCCATTGTGGATTCGTTCGAAGAATGGCAGCACTTCTTGGAAGGTGCTGCTTCATCATTACAAGTTCTTATGGATCACAAGAACCTGAAGTTTTTTCAAACGGCTCGAGTTCTTAGTCGGTGATAGGTAGGTGGGCGGAATTCCTATCACGTTTTAATTTTGTCATTGTCTACAGGCTTGGTTTTCAGAATGGCAAAGCGGATGCATTGTCTAGGCACTCCTACCTTGCACCGACCTCGGACGATCCTGCATATGATTGTCAAAGTAAGTGTTGTTGGGTCCTGATTGATTTCGGCTTGCGGCATTACAAGTTCATCAGGCTCCAACAAATTCAACATTTCTATAGGGCATCCGTTTGCAATTGGCTACAGACGACTTGGTCAAGAATGTGTTTCACACATTAGTCCTGACATCGTAAGCTCTTCTTCCTGCAGTTCCCGTACAGACTACAAGTTGTTTGCCATATAGGATGAACTCCTATATCGGGAAGGTCTCCTGTAAATTCTTGTTGGTGTTTACAAGGATCGTGGTACAGAATTGTCATGATACCCGCTACAAGACATTTTGGTGTGGCCAAGAAATTGAGTTGGTGACTCGCAACTATTGGTGCCTGGGTTGCGAGGTTTTGGAAAAGTTTGTACGGAGTTGTGACACTTGCAACATGTTAAAGATGCCTCGTCACGCACCCTCTGGTCTTCTTCGCCCTCTTCCTGTTCCCTCTGGTCCTTGGAGATCCATTTTTATGGATTTCCTCATAGATCTTCCTCCTCGTGGATTTGATGCAGTTCTTGTGGTGGTTAACCATTCACTAAACATGCTCATTTTCTACCCTGTAACAAGACGGCTACAGGCCAGACAACTGCTAAGTTGGTGATCCGAGAAGTGTTTCAACATCATGGTCTTTTTGAGAGCATTGTTTCTGATCGAAGCCCACAATCATGTTTAGGTTTTGGCGAGAGCTTCTTCGGAGTCTACAAGTTAAAGCGGATCTTTCTTCAGGATATCATCCGCAAATTGATGGACAATCAGAACGCAAGATTCAAACCTTGGAGTAGTATCTTCGTTGCTTCATCAGTTACCAACAGGACAACTAGTTGGACCTTCTTCCTATGGCAAAGTTTGCTTACAACAACTCCATTCACGCATCTATAGGTCAGACACCTTTCTTCGCTCTTATAGGCTACCATCAACGTTTTGACTTTGCTCCTCATGCTTCTCCTTCTTCCGCTCCTGTAGTACAAGATCATCTCCAGCATCTTCGTCAAGTACAGGATGATCTCCAAGTTCATCTTCAACAGGCACAGGAACAATACAAACGTCATGCTGATGCTCATCGTCAATCGGAACCTGCATACAAGGTTGGTGATCTTGTGTGGCTTCTTCGTCGGCAAATCCGCACCAACAGGCCTTCTTCTAAATTGGATTTTCAACGATTGGGCCCTTATAGGATTGCGGCTAAGGTCAATCATGTAGCTTTCCAACTAGAGTTACCATCTATTGTGAAACTTCATCCTATGTTTCACACTTCTTTGTTGGAGCCATATCATCCTTCTTCTCTTCCTGGTCATGCTTCTTCTCCTCCCCCTCCTATGGTCATTGACAGTGAACCTGAATACGAAGTTGCAGCCATCCTTGATTCTCGTCTTCATCGCTACCAACTTCAATATTTAATGAATTGAAAAGGTTATTTGCCTACCAATCGCACTTGGGAACCTGTATCCAATTTACTCCATGCTTCTTCTAAGGCTGCCAGTTAAACCAGGTCCCAAGACTCGTAAAACTCGTCCTTAGGAAGAGGTGTTGTCACGACCCGATACAAAATACAGGATATAGACGGATATAGCATATGCCTACATGATATACCTACAGGATATGTTTACAGGATATACTTATATGATATACCTAGATATGCTTACATGATATACTCTTGGAGTATATTTTAGCTCATGCCTAGATTAGCTCTTGGAGTTGTGAGTATAAAAGCTCCGACCTAATTGTTGTATAATTAGTTATTATCAACACCAGTCATTCTACGATCATTCTTGTTTTGTTCTTGTCTTGCTCTTTACCTCATGTTCTTTGTTCCTACTTCTTGTCCTGCTCTTGAGTCAAGCCTCCTTGCTCTTGGATCATGGTTTGACAATAATGAGAGCTTATTTTACAACTTCTGTCAAAATGTAGTGTTCACTCTTATGTTTAAATATGCCCTTCTTTTGAAGTCAAAGACACACATTGAACATAAGTCTTTCCTCGTTTGAACACTTAGTCTATTGCTGAACCTGATATTGAATCTTGACCTAAGCCAAAACTCAATGGACATTGTCTGTGTCAAACCATGATCCAAGAACAAGGAAGTGAGCAGGATTCCGAGAACAAGGAAGCTTGACTCAGAAGCAAGACAGGAGCAGGACAGGAACTGGAGCAGGACAGGAACTAGGAATTAGGAACAAGACAAGAGCAGGAGGCAAGGAGCAAGACAAGACAAGATTGATCGTAGAAAGACTAGTGATGATAGTAATTGATTGTACAACAATTAGGTCGGAGCTTTTATACTCACAACTCCAAGCTAATCTGGTCATGAGCTAAAAATAGTAACCCTTATCCTCTAGGCATATCCCATAGTATATCATGTAGGAATATCCTGTAGGTATATGTTGTAAGAATATCCTGCAGGCATATCATGTAGGTATATCCTATAGGCATATCTTGTAACCCATATCCTGCATCCTGCATCCTGTATCGGGTCGTGACAACACCTCCTCCTTAAGGACGAGTTTCACGAGTTTAATCTGGTCATGAGCTAAAAATAGTGACCCTTATCCTCTAAGCATATCCTATAGTATATCCTATAGGCATATCCTGTAACCCGTATCATGTATCCTGCATCCTGTATCGGGTTGTGATAGCATTTCCTCCCTAAGGACAAGTTCCATAAGTCTTGGGACCTGGTTTAGTAAGATAACACCGATGGAAAGCAGCAACTTTGAAAGAAGCATAGAGTAAGTTGGATGCAAGTTCCCAAGTGCGATCGGTAGGCAAATAACCTTTCCAATCCACCAAGTATTGAAGTTGGCGGCAATGAAGACGAGAATTAAGGATGGCTGCAACTTCGTGCTCAGGTTCACCGTCAATAACCACATGAGGGGAGGAGAAGAAGCACGACCAGGAAGAGAAGAAGGATGATACGGCTCCAACAAAGAGGTGTGAAACACAGGATGAAGTTTCACCATAAATGGTAACTTGAGTCAGAAAGCTACAAGATTGACCTCAATCGCAATCCTGTAAGGCCCAATCGTTAAAAATCCAACTTAGAAGAAGGCATGTTAGTGTGAATATACCAACGAAGAAGCCACACGAGATCACCAATCTTTTATGCAGGTGCCGGTTGACGATGAGCATCAGCATGATGCTTTTACCATTCCTGTGCCTACTGAAGATAAACCCGGAGATCCTCCTGTACCTGACGAAGATGCTAGAGAATACTCTAGGTTCTTATGATCCATAAGAACTTGTACATGATGTGCAGCACCTTTTAGGAAATGCCACCACTCCTCGAACAAATCCACAATGACCTTGAGTTCCTTGCCATGAATCTCGTAATTGATCTCTGCCGAAAGGAACTTACGAGAGTGAAAAGCTACAGGATGAAGAAACTTGTCTTCTCCAACTTGTGATAGAACATATCCTACTGCAAAATCCGAGGCATCTGCTTCAACAAAGAAGGACGAGAAGGATCAGGATGTGCTAAAATCGGAGCTGTCGTGAAGGCGTCCTTGAGTGTTGTGAATGCATGTTCCGCCTTGTCAGACCAAGAGAACACTCCTGTGCGCTTGGTGAGTTCCGTGAGTGGAAGTACACACTTGGAGAAGTCCTGTATGAAATGCCTGTAGAAGTTTGCAAAGCCAAAAACATTGTACGTCTCATACAGACTTGTACGCCAAAATCACTCTCTTCTGCAGCAATGCTGACTAAGGCCAACTGGCCAGCTATAAGCAAAGACATCCGCTTGGGTTTGAACCACCATTAAGGTGTGCATGTACTCCGGAATCAAAACCCTAATTCTCCTTTACCCGTTACCACCATTGTAGGCCTCTATCCTACCGTTAAAAGTTGATATTGTTAAGCCACAATCCAAGAACAAGGAAGTGAGCAAGATTCCGAGAACAAGGAAGCTTGACTTAAAAGCAGGACAAGGAGCAGGACAGGGAGCATGACAGGAACTAGGAACCAGGAACAAGACAAGAGTAAGAGGCAAGGAGCAAGACAAGACAAGAACAAGACAAGACAAGATTGATCGTAGAAAGATTTGTTGATAGTAACTGATTATACAACAATTAGGTCGGAGCTTTTATACTCACAACTCCAAGCTAATCTGGTCATGAGTTTAATTTGGTCATGAGCTAAAAATAGTGACCCTTATCCTCTAGGCATATCCTGTAGTATATCCTATAAGCATATCCTGTAAGTATATCCTGTAGGAATATCCTGCAGGCATATCTTGTAGGTATATCCTATAGGCATATCCTGTAATATCATGTAAGCATATCCTGTAGGAATATCTTACAGGCATATCCTATAGGTATATCCTATAGGCATATCCTGTAACCCGTATCCTGTATCATGCATCTTGTATCGAGTCGTGACAGCACCTCCTCCATAAGGACAATTCCATGAGTCTTGGGACCTAGTTTAGTAGGATAACGCCGATGGAAAGCAGCAACTTTGGAAGAAGCATGGAGTAAGTTGGATGCAGGTTCCCAAGTGCAATCGGTAGGCAAATAACCTTTCCAATCCACCAAGTATTAAAGTTGGCGGTGATGAAGACAAGAATTAAGAATGGCTACAACTTCGTACTCAGGTTCACCGTCAATGACCACAGGAGGGGAGGAGAAGAAGCCCGACCATGAAGAGAAGAAGGATGATACGGCTCCAACAAAGGTGTGAAACACATGATGAAGTTTCACCATAGATGGTAACTTGAGTCGGAAAGTTACAAGATTGACCTCAACCGCAATTTTGTAAGGGCCCAATCGTTGAAAATCCAACTTAAAAGAAGGCCTGTTAGTGTGAATATGCCAACAAAAAGCCACATGAGATCACCAATCTTTTATGCATGCCGGTTGACAATGAGCATCAGCATGACGCTTGTACCGTTCCTGTGCCTTTGAAATGAACCCGGACATCCTCATGTACCTGACGAAGATGCTAGACGATCCTGTACTGTAGGAGCAGAAGAAGGAGAAGCAAGAGGACAAAGTCAAAACGTGGATGGTAGCCTGTAAAAGCAAAGAAAGGTGTCTGGCTTGTAGATGCATGAATGGAGTTGCTGTAGGCAAACTCCGCCATTAAAAGAAGGTCCAACCAGTTGTCCTGTTGGTAACTGATGAAGCAGCGAAGATATTACTCCAAGGTCTGAATCGTGCGTTCTGACTGCCCATCAGTTTGTGGATGGTATCCTGAAGAAAGGTCTGCTTTAACCTATAGACTCCGGAGAAGTAATACTTCACGGATCACCAACTCAGCGGTTGTTTGGCATGTAGCAGTCTTGTGACAGGTAGGAAATGAGCCTGTTTAGTGAAACGGTCAACCACCACAAGAACTGCATCAAATTCACGAGAAGGAGGAAGATCTGTGAGGAAATCCATAAAATGGATCTCCAAGG
The DNA here is from genome assembly GCA_003024785.1 of Selaginella tamariscina. Lineage (NCBI taxonomy): Eukaryota > Viridiplantae > Streptophyta > Lycopodiopsida > Selaginellales > Selaginellaceae > Selaginella > Selaginella tamariscina. The sequence goes on from PUQB01000025.1 coordinate 1,020,930, forward strand.
AGCAGAAGGAATAGGAAGAGGACGAAGAAGGCTAGAGGGCGCGTGACGAGGCATCTTCAACCTATTGCAGGTGTCACAACTCCGTGCAAACTTGTCCACAAAACCTTGCAACCCAGGCCACCAATAGTTATGAGTCACCAACTCAACTGTCTTGGCCACACAAAAATGCCCTGTAGCCGGGGTATCATGACAATCCTGTACCACACGAGTCCTACAAACACCAACAGGAACGTACAGGAGACCTTCTTGGTACAGGAGTCTGTCCTGTATGGTAAACAACTTGTAGTCTGTACAGGAACTGGAGGAAGAGGAACTTGCGATGTCAGGACTAATGTGTGAAAACACATTCCTTGCCAAGTCGTCTGTAGCCAACTGCAAACGGATGTCCTGTAGGAGTGTGAAATCTGCTGAAGCCTGATGAACTTGTAGTGCTGCAAGCCGAAGTCGATTAGGACCCAACAACACTTGCTTTTGACAGTCATATGCAAGATTGCCCAGGGTTGGTGCAAGGTAATAGCGCCTAGACAATGCATCCGCCTTGCCATTTTAAAAACCAGGCCTATAGATGATGATGAAATCAAAAGTGATAGGAACTTCACCCACCTAGCCTGTAGATGATGACGAAATCAAAACGTGATAGGAACTTCGCCGACCTAGCCTGTCACCGACTAAGAACTCGAGCCGTTTGAAAATACTCCAGGTTCTTGTGATCTGTAAGAACCTGTACAGGATGTGCAGCACCTTCCAAGAAATGCCGCCACTCCTCGAACGAATCCACAATGGCCTTGAGTTCCTTGTCATGAATCTCGTAATTGATCTCCGCCAAAAGCAACTTACGAGAGTGAAAAGCTACAGGATGAAGCAACTTGTCTTCTCCAACTTATGATAGAACAGATCCTACTGCAAAATCCGAGGCATCTGCTTCAACGAAGAAGGGACGAGAAGAATCAGGATGTGCTAAAATCGGAGCTGTCGTGAAGGCGTCCTTGAGTGTTGTGAATGCATGTTCCGCCTTGTCGAACCAAAAGAACACTCATGTGCGCTTGGTGAGTTCTGTGAGTGGAAGTACACGCTTAGAGAAGTCCTGTATGAAACGCTTGTAGAAGTTTGCAAAGCCAAGAAAACATTGTACGTCTCGTACAGACTTGGGCCTCTCCCACTCCGCGATAGTCTTCACCTTGTGCATGTCCATGGAAACGCTAGCAGGAGAGACGATGTAGTCCAAGAACTCCACAGTATCCCTGTCGAAGAAACACTTCTCCAACTTCACATACAGGCCATGCTCGCGAAGCCTCTGTAGGACTAGTCGTACATGCTTGTCATGAGCCGCCTGGTCCTTGGAGAAATCAAAATGTCATCGAGGTAGATTATCACAAACTAGTCCAAAAAGTCACGAAAAATGTCGTTCACCATGTGTTGGAACACGGCTGGGGCATTGGTAAGTCCAAAAGGCATCACCGTGTACTCGAAGTGTCCATACCTTGTACAAAAGACAGTCTTCCACTCATCACCCGTACAAGATTATAAGCCCCTCATAAGTCAATCTTTATGAACACCTTTACTCCTTGAAGCCAATCGAGAAGTTTCGGGATCAATGGCAACGGGTACTGGTTCCGAATGGTGACTTGATTCAAACCTTTGTAGTCCACAACCAAACGTAAACTCCCATCTTTCTTCTTGACAAAGAAGATAGGTGCTCCTGCAAGGGACTTTGAGTGACAAATGAAGTCGGATGCCAAGTTTTCCTCCATGTACTAACGAAGAACCTCCAATTCTGTAGGTGACAGTGCATAAATCGGTCCGAACGGTGGAGTCTTTCCTTCCACAAGATTGATAGGACAGTCGTAGGACCTATGAACAGGAAGAACTACAGCCTTGTGCTTGTCAAAAACGTCCTGAAAGGAGTGATACTTGGATGGTAGGGAAGAAGGAGGAGAAGAAGAAGGAACATGAGAAGGAGATTGAAAAATAGGGGAGTCAGATACAGGAAAGGTAGAAGAGGACGTAGGAGTTACTTGGAAGGCAAAAAGATAAAAAGGAACAGGATCAGTGGCAAGTTCATGCATGGTAGTGGTAAGAACTCGGAGAGGAGAAGGAGGGAGCTGTGATTGAAAAAGAGGAAGGATCTTGGGGGGTGGAACAGAAGAAGAGTAATGAAAAGAGGCAAGATTGGGAGAAACATGTGTGCATGTTGACAAGTGTACATGATTGGAAGAATCCTGTACAGAAGTCCGTGGATGCACAGGAGTGAGGAGAGTCTGTGAGTGTGCTGACGAACCAATAGGAGGTGAATCCTATTGAGGAGGAACCTTTGACACTGATACAGGATTGGAAGAACCCTGTACAGGAATCTGTGAACTTATAGGAGTGGAGAGAGCCTGCAGATGTGCTGAGGAACTGACATGAGGTGAATCTTGTCGAGGAGGAGTCTTCAACACTGATACAGGAATAGGCACGGTCAATCATGTAGCTTGTATTGCCTCAAACACTAAGGATGTATCCTGCACACAGGAAGGTATAAGATTGATCCTGGTTGCCGGAGAGGAAAACGTGAGCTTCCTAGACCTCTAGTCGATCTGAGGATTTGCAACAACGAACCATGGCATGCCCAAAATGATGGGAGTCGACCGAGTCTTGATCAAGTTGAAGGAAATCGAACAGTTGAATGCTCCATGACTACAAGAGAGAGGTTTGGAAGCATGGGTAACTGCACCAGAAGCAATCAGACGACCATCGCCACCTTTACAGGAACTGCACACTTCAACTTCACCACCGGAATGCCATGTTGAATTGCAAAAGTGTCATCCATGAAGCATGCATTTGCACTAGTGTCTAACAGGGCAAACTCCTTGAGCTCTCGATTATTGAGATAAATGTGTACAGGAAACTTGAGTGATGGAATGGTATGAGCAGCACCAATGGAGCCTGCATCTATGTCCAACTTCGCGGCTCCTAGACGAAGTGAACATTGAAGTTTTCCGACTGAACTTCAGCTTCAACTTCACGTGTCTTGAACTTCCTGGCTTTAATAGGACATTCTGCCGCCTTGTGTCCTGCTCCACCACAATACAAACATAGATTCTCACTGCGGCAACATTGCTTCTCAGCAGCGGAAAGTGAGCCACGCTTGTATTTCTCAACCTCCATAGGAACTACTCCAGAAGGTGTTTTAGGAGTATGTACCACAACTGCAGGATTGGTTTGTAGGAACTGTTGACGAGATTTTTCCTGACGACGCTCGAACAAGCGGTTGTTGCAGCGAACGACCTGTTGCATGATCTCTGCTAATGTTTGAGCATCCGATAACGTAAGGAGAAGGTCCTTCACCTCATCCCTCAACCCAAAACGAAAATGTTCGATCAATGCAGTCTCATCCTATGGAATGTTTATGCAAAGTTGCTGAAATTCGGATGCATAAAGAAGCTGGTCGGGATCCTTGTTTGAGCTTGCATAACTTCGTGCATGCGAAACGGTACTTGTCGGGATCTCCAAAGCAGGCTTCAAAGGCAACCACAAATCCTTTAAAGTCCTCCATCAATGGGTCGTCACGCTCCAACAAAGGGGCAACCCAAGCCCGTGGAGATCCAGTAGGGATGCCAAAAGGCCAACCTTTTGTGCATTAGTTGAGTAGCGGCGTGGTTGCATACGGATCAAAAGCCTGATCTGATTCAGGAACCCTTGAAAATCGGCACGATTGCCATTGAACTTTTTCGGCATGCTGATCTTCGTCTCCAAAGAAGTGTTCGATGGAGAGAAAACCACAGATGCTTGAGAGAGAGCATGTGTAGCAGCCTTGGAGGATGCATCAGCAGCTACATGCGCCGCATTGGTGGAACCTTGTAGATCTGTGACCACTTGGCGCAAAGTGGCCAGCTCATGAAGCAACATTTGGTGCTCATGTTGAAATTGCTCAAAATCGGCCATGATTTATGAAAGAAAAAAGGAAGAAAACGAAGGAGAAGAATCAAGGAAAAAAAGTAGCTAGAAATTGGAAAGCTATAAAAGCAGTTATTATCAAACTGTCAAGCTACGATCCAGGAACAAGGAATCCGAAAACAAGAAAGCTTGACTCAAAAGCAGGATAAGGAGTAGGACAAGAACTAGGAACCAGGAACAAGACAAGAGCAAAAAGCAAGGAGCAAGACAAGACAAGAACAAGATAAGACAAGATTGATCGTAGAAAGATAGTAACTGATTGTACAACAATTAGGTCGGAGCTTTTATGCTCACAACTCCAAGTTAATCTGGTCATGAGTTAAAAATAGTGACCCTTATCCTCTAGGCATATCCCGTAGTATATCCTGTAGGAATATCCTATAGGTATATCTTATAGGAATATCTTGTAGGCATATCCTGTAGGTATATCCTATAGGCATATCTTGTAACCCATATCCTATATCCTGCATCCTATATCGGGTCGTGACAGTCTATTTCCAAATCATGTGTTATCCCAAATTCAAACACCTTTAAAGAAAAAGAAAAAATTTCAATAATGTGTAGACTTAGGATATCACAAGACCCACCTCACAAGACTTAATTTGTAAGCCAGAACAAACTAACATGTCATGTTTTATGGAAATATGTGATAAAATAACCTGAACAACCATAAGGTAAACTAACATGGCATACAACCTGGAAGTTAACGTCCAAGTGTTACCTTTGACATTCAAGTCTATAACCCACACCCACTTATGAAGTAGGTGTACTCTGAAGAGTTATAGATCTCAGGACCAACTCTTCACGTAGAATTCAAACGTTAGCCAAAAGTTATAAAATACTTCAAAAATTTAAAATTAACTAAACCCTGAAACACCCTACAACTTTAGGTAGTTCTACTGAATGTAGAGAATAGGCTCCGATACTAATTGTCAAAGTTTTAACTCGAAGGCTAACACGTGGCAACAGGTGGCCGCCAAGTGGCCTTCTGGCGTCAATTCCCTGTGTGAGCAACACTAAGTCTTTCAAGATGACCCCAAGAGTCTGACCCAGATGCCTAGTTAAATATAAGACTTAAAGTCCTACCCTAAGTCCCCTAGAATGACCATCCCTTGAACCCTAGAGGATATCCCTAGTAGACTTTAAGATCCTATCTTAGTAGACCTAGACAAGCTCATGTCCTAACCCTGCAAAGGAGATGTGTCCCACACATGCCCCCCCGTGATAGAGGTAATGCATCGTTAGTTACCTTTTGAGGAATCACCCTCATTCGAGAGTACAACCCCTTTAGGGTGTCAAAGGGTACCCTGAACCACGACTAACCCCTAAGGGTTTGAGTGGCCAAGTCATACCCTAGACCTAGGGCTAGTACTTAGTGAGGACATGAGTGTGCACTGTAGGCGGACACGAATGTTCTGCTAAACAAACTCCTTAAGGCTAGGTTTGGATAACCCTAAATACATGACCTTGCGAGTGCCTCATAAAAGGGCTCATGCTAACAAGCTTAGGTTGTTCAACCCTTGGATTCCAAAGGAGAACATTCTCCTAGCCAAGTGTGCAAAACACACCAGTTACGAGACCTAACCTCCCTTGAGTAGATGCTCAAGGCTTAGCACTCTAGTGCGAGCACAAACATGCATGTTTACTAGAGTATCCCAACACCTTGGCAACAAACCCATGATACAACCCCAAAGGGTGTGCCTTGGGCGTTATATCGTGTGACGTCTAGCTTAGTGTCACATCTCCATGTGACACTGCCTTCCACGATGTGGGCAATCATGCCATAGCCCTTAGATTCAAGAGTTGCACCAAGTGCCACAAACGTGGCTCTTAAATGCCAACTCTAGAACCCCTTGGTGAACTCTTAGGAACTGGGTAATGTAAACCTCTCAAATAAGATCCCATGCCCACAATTGGACAAGGACACGAATGTGCCTTACTTGGCCATGAGTGCTACATCTAGCTTGACGTGGAGGAGGAGGCTGGAGACAAGCCTCAACCTCTGCCTCTTGGAACATGCATCACCTCCCAAGCATGGATTCGCCAACATTAAGGGTAAGCTACCCTGAAGGTAGACGTACCCTGTCATCTGGAAGTTAGGGCGACACAACAGAGGGTTGTGCCTTAACGACACAAGCTAGAGCTTGCACTGGCAAAAGAGCAACAAGCTTAGTCATGAACCCAGAAGCTCTCTTACTACATACTCTACCTTATTTATGTGATAGAGGCCCCCCCTGTTTTCATGTTTACATAAGTGGGCTAGAACGAAATCTCATTTCTAAAGGGAATATACTTGGTGAGTTATCTATCGACCCCTAAACCCTAACCTGTCAAACCTAGGGGTATTTCTAAACATATCCGACATGCCAAAACTCACCGGAACTAATCATTAACCCAACCGGGACACGAAAAACCAAGGTAAGAGTTTTCTAAATGGAAGTGCTAACTTTGCCTAAAATTTCTTACAAATACCTAATGACACCCGGTCGGACCATCACTAAATACCCAAGTGTACTAAGCAGGCATGTTTCCTCTACACCTAGGGCTTATCAACATAGTACAGTAGGTAACAACAATCAACATCCAAAGTAAAGGGGTCGTAATAAAAACTATGACAATTATAATCAATTCATAATAACATAAAAAGCACTACCATCGTAGATAATAAGCATTTTATAAGAATATTCAAGACTAGTTTTTAGTATTAGAATATTATTAAAACCAATATATTTGATTTAAGCCTTTTTTAATATTTTTAAATTAACGGCTCAGCAAAGCAATCGAGACAAGTTTAACTTTCTTTTTTTATGAAAATATTCTTTTCTTAAAATATTGCTTCCTTAAACTTAATAAGCCATCTTGTAATATAATAGAACTTTCTAGAACTAAAATATATTAAAATCAAAAAATATTTAGTAAATAAGAAATATTCTAGGAATCCATGAAACATGCTTATTTTTATTTAAGAGTTTTTTTATTCAAGAGAACCAACTAGTTAAGAAGTTTAAAAGTTATTATCAGAGTACTTCAATATTGTGCTTTTATTATTAAAATATTTGAAATTTAAGTAACTTAAATTCCCTTAAACTCTTATTGATTTAATTAACTTAACATATTTATTTCTTATAAACATAACATGTAAATACTATTATCATTATTTACATATGAATGTGGTTAGAATATTGATAGTAAATAAAATATTAAATTAAAGAAAAACATTAATAGTAAATATGTATTTTATGTTATACAATAAGTTATTGACATTCACCCAATTTGTGCAAGGAAAATAACAAGTATCTACAATATATATAAAAAATAAATATTTAATATATATTTTGAATGTTTAATTTAAACTTTGCTTTTTTGAGATTGAGTATATATAAAGTTTCACACAAAATAAATCATTAGTTTATACATAGTATATGTATTCCATACATGCATATATATATAAGTAAATGCTAAAAACTATTTAAATATACTTACAAATTAAAAAAGAAAATGTTAAAAAAGTTAAAATTTACAACATACATATATATGCACGTTGTAACTAAAGTGGGCATGATACGTGAAAATGGGAATATAAAATAAATTACTAATTAATACTTAAGTTTTAATTATTAATTAATCATTTAATTAATATGTAATTAAGCCTTAAATATTAATTAATTAATTAATTAATCCTTCAATAACCTTACTTAGTAAGGAATATTCCTAAAATATCTTAGAATATTCATATTATTCTAAAAATAGTTTACAATAATGAAGAAATACTATCAAACATAATTACAAATGAAATCATTTTCTTATCAACATGTTAATTTTTTTATAAATACTTTCTTTCTATCATACAAAGAAATCTTTTCATTTTGTCTAAATCATCACTCTCCGGATTAATCAAATCATTTTGGTCAATATCTTGATGTTGTTGCCACCACTTAACACTCTCACGAATGCAATTGGGAGTTGCCATCCTTGTTAATACATAAGATGTGATAAGAGAAGGTCTGCATAAAGGCTCATCTAAAAACTGACGTTCCTTAAGAATAATATTATAAAGCGCCCGGTTGCTATCCTTCATTTTATAAAATTCAATATCACGAGAAAGAAAAGCTTCAGGAAATGTATGATACGGTGGATACTGCTCACAAAAATTTTCGAGATTCTTCTTTCTGAGGCACGTATCCAAGTAGTTCACTAGCTCATCCATGATATCGGTATCAGAATATGGATCGAAAGTGATTGGATGAATACAAGCAATGTTTTGGTTGAGCATAGCCTTCTGAGGAGAGTCGTCTACTACTAAGATATGTGCATTCTTCGTTATCCTTAAGCGACTGATCTCCCCATGAGTCCCAATTATTCTTTCATTCTTGAAGAAGTATGGCTTGCTTTCCTTTCTTATATTGTGAAATTCGAGAGGTTTATGACACATTCGCTGGTCAAAAATCCAATCTTTACGAATCACCTCTTCTGCAACACTACAATGTTTCTTAAGTAAACTCAACAGCGGTGTTAAGTTATGAATCTGCATGCATGACCAAATCCCCACAAGCGCACCCATCTCCTTAAGCTTTTGAAAGAGACGATCCAACCCTGGACGAAAAATAATATCATATCGAAATTTACCATGACAAGGAATGAAATCTCCTTGTTTGATTTCTGTTTTTCTATCCTCGGGCCTTTGTCGATGAAGCAGAACACCATTGACATCCAACAACACAATATGGCCATGAGTAACATGAGATAGCGTTGCCTCTTGAATACTTTGCAAATCACTTGTTTGCTCCCTTTCACATTTATCCGTTGCCACTATTTCGTTGCCTATCCCTTCATCATTTAATTGTACATCATCCTTACAAGATTCAGATATTGCATGCGCTGAAGAAATTGATTTCGGAACTGAAGCCAATAAAAATGATGATGCAAAAACTGAAGTGGCCCCCATGGTAACGATGTTTTGAGCTGCATTATTATCCATTTCCTGCATGAACTCTGTCATTCTGACATGTGGCACAAGAAATTGTCGCCAAACCCCTCTCTTACCTCATGGCAATGCTGAAAATCCATGTTCTCAATTATTTCATTACATCTGCAAAATGATAATTAGCTGACCTTAAAATTATCAAGGTATATTATTTACCTTGTTAATGTGTGACCCATGTTTGAACTAAAAGCTTCATTAATCCTTGAGAATTTATTTTCTGTACAAATATAAAAGAAATATACAAAAATGCCTTATGTTACACTCATTTACAACTATTCATCACTCTATCAATTCATTATCAATTCTTCTTCGCTATTACCTTCTGATGAGGCGAAGAAGGTCTAAGCCGCTTGTGAGATGGTTCAAGATCTTCTGCATCTTCTATTGATGTTTCCATGGGTCCTGGAGTGTGCGAATGTTCTGTACTCCTCGAGATAACTTCCGGTCTAATATCTGATTGATGTTCGTTCTCAGACTCCGAGATTGAACCAGATTCACCTTCAGAGCTATCGCACTTATCTGGAGGGAACTTTCTCAAATACGCCTTTATGGATTCGTTGGGGTACTCAGTTGAGACCCAATCTATCCACTTGTTCAGGTCCTCAACCATGGTCTTATCCTTCTCAACGGCAAACACACATGTATGCCGAAGGTAACACTCCTTCAAGACGGACCCCCTAGTGCAGTAGTCAAAAACCCACGCATCACTGTGAGGACCCCTGATCAAGTTGACGATGCTCCGTGCCGCTTGACTTGTAATGTTTGGATAACGTACATTGCCGAATACGTCACTCATACCTATCGGTGTATCGGATGGAGGTTCAGGGCCGTTGGAGTGCAAACAGATGCCTGGCCAGTCATTTGGAAGCTTGAAATTGTTTGGCGCATTCCTAACAACCAAGTGAACAACAGTATCAATGCACTTGGGATTAGCATCGTTCATATAAAATCCTGTCCAACGATGTCTATTCTTCTTGGCGAAGGCGAAGGCAAAAGTATCGGTGACATGAGCAAGAATCAAGAAATAAATACCTGAAAAAGTAGGTATCAGTGAAGAGCGCAAGCATGAATTCAATAATAAATACCTTCTATGTATATGCTTGCACGGCTAAGTTTCTCCACCAGATCCTCTAGTGCCCTATCTGTCGAAAGATTTTTTGACACCCGCCGATCCATCACGAACAATTGAAACGGTTTCCTACAAGCAGTGATGTTACCCCATAAAGTCTCCGAATCTAACAACAAACATCTGTAGGGCTTGTCGTGATTCGTAGCATCCTCCTTTATAAGGTTCAATTCGGTTCTCCGCTGCTGAAGGACTGCCATAAGAGAAGGCGTCATCCCAATGTTCTCCTTTTTGGCGTTGGCGTGCAATAGATTCTTGCCTAGATCTTCCGATTGGTTCACCCATTCGACAAGCATATCATCGTTCGTCACATGCAAATATTTGCTAACCTCTTCATATGTTGAAGTCGAGGTCCAACCCAGTTTGTGGCAGTGTATTCCCAACCACTCCTTGAAATGCCTGACCGTCTTCAACTCCATTGCCTTGAGATGAAAAGGAGAGGTTGGGCTGCTGTTATTAATTTGTAGTTTGCCATCGATCACCAAATCAGCCAAGACTTCCATCTCCTCCATCGTTGTTCCATTTAAAGGCTTCAACCATGTGAGCTTGAAATCGTTGTCTACATCCTTTGTAGATTGAACAGACTTAGCCTTCGGCGTCTTACTGGGTTTCTTTGCAGACTTTTCTGAGGGCTCCCCTTCACTTGTCTGCTTCTTCTTCAGTGTTCCTTTTGAAAAGGATTCCATAATCCCCAACCATTTGGCAAAGATCCTATCTTCGGGGCAAGAAATCAACATCATCAGAAATGATGTTTCCTTCCCGCCCACCTGGGCAAAATCAACTGCTGCAATTTCTTCAACTCTCTGAGGAAAAAGACAGATTAATATACCGGCGAGATAAATCCCGCCCAAACAATTTGCTTACCCGGTATTCCGCAGATTGTGTATTCCCTGCGGTAGCTCTTTGTGGTCGCTGAAGAGATTCCCACACGGCTCGCGTGTGTTTAAACTTCTCCCATATTTTGCTGTTGTAGTGGTTGGTGTCGGCAGCGTCCCATTCCGCCGATAACTTATGGTACTGCTCGATTGTGAGATTCGGCTTAGCTAAAAACGCCGATCTTTTTGTCAGCTTCTCACGGGTATGCTCGGAAAGTTTTGTTGCCATCGTTCCTTTGTTGTGTTCATCGAGAAGTCGTTGGGCTGCCGTTATTGTGTGCTGGCCACTAATGATGTAGTACTTGATAGATTTTTATTCTCCGTCTGAATCTTCATGAGTTGTTCTGGTGTTGTGATCCAGACTTTGTCAGCACCCTTCCTTCTTTCATAGTATGGACACAAAACAGCATTATGTGGAACGGTATAAGAATTGTCGTCCTTCATCTTCTCCATGAGCTCAGCTACACGTTCCTGGTTGAGTGGCCTGTAATTGAAGTTTGGGTTGACGCTGCAATATTTAACCCTACAAGGATAAATCTTATCATCCAACATCATTTCCTTGTGACTTATTGCAGCATGAGATGCCACAGGTGCAGCTGACAAAACGATTGATGATTTTCTTTTGCGATCCGAATCAACATGTGTGATCCCCGACTGCAGCTGTTCTAGTGTTCTCGGCACACTCTTCCAGCTCCCAAAGCTTCCTAAGCAAATTGAACGTGATCTGTAGAGAACCTGAGACCGAGCCACCTCTCAATCTCCTTATGATGTCGCTGTGTTCTTCTTCAATGTGAAGAGGGAAGATTGCTCCACTTGCTGATTTTCTGTATTGTGAAGCAATATCTCCTGACAATACACCTACTCGATGAGTCTGAAGATCTTCGAAGTAGACATCCAGATGGATCCCCTCCATAGATGGGCTTTCGTTGAGTTGAAGAAGAACTCCAAGGTCAACATCATTAGTGAACACGTGAACGTCATTATCCACAAGTCGACAAAACCACCCGAATTAATGTTGTAACTGACGACCTCTGGATCCGAGAACGTGACATTGGATGGAACAAGGCATATCTGTCGAGCATCGTCCAATCTGGGTTCGCAGCCTGCTTTCGGGTGCTTGACTAGCGAATCTACTTTCCATTGTTTTGCTTGTCCATGAGATGTGACAGAGGTTAATTTGACAGCAACCATGGTTGCTCCAATGCGCTTCCCATTTATCTTAAAATATGGCCAAGTTGATTCCAGAATCCCCCTGCCCATCTCTTCTCCTGCTCTTGTCTTTAATGTCACCTCAATTCCACATCTGAATACAAAAATGATTAGTTCAAGTATCCGAGTATAACAGATTTTATTTTAATTCTTACCCAGAATTTGACGACGACTCCATACTAATGACTCGATCTCCTTGTTTGATCAAATCGTCCTTCTGCAAAATAATACACTATAAATATAAATTATATAAAAACGCACACACACTTGTATAAACCCGAATATACAAAAATAATACACAGAGAGAAGTAGACGTAATTAACTGTCCGAAGCTCACATTTGTGTTAGTGCAAAAGAAAGATAACATTTCGTTTTAGAACCACCACAAATGTGAGCTCTGGACAGTTTTACATAGATTCCTAGCTTTTACTCGAAATATTATGATAAGATGATAAAAGTAAATAAAATGAGATATGCAACTTATATATACTAATACACATATATATTCACATGGAAGCGGGATTAATCTCGCCACCCCTTCAATGCCTCCTGAAAGAGTGGGCGGGATTAATCTCGCCACCTTTCTGGAGGCCTTGAACGGGAGTGCGGAATTAATCTTGCCACCCTTCTCGGTCTCAGAGAGAACTGGGCAGGATTTATTTCTCACACCCCTTCAGTGACTCCAGAAAGGAGGCGGGATTAATCTCGCCCACCATGTAAGGGATGGTTAAATGAATTTCCCCACCCTTCCCATTCTCTCCATTGGTATGTTGAAAACCTTCTACGTCTCAGACAGAAACGTTTGGGATTGGTCCGACTCACCAATGGAGAAAAAAGGAAGGGTGGCGGGATTCATTCCTCCAACAGGCATTGAAGACTCGGCGGGATTAATCCCGCCGCCCAGGGCCTTCACTCGGTCCCTATGCGGCGGGATTAATCCCGCCGGACGCCAATTCCCTCGCGGAATCGGGCGGGATTAATCCCGCCGCCTAGGCACTTCAGCAGGCCAATGGCGGCGGGATTAATCCCGCCGATTCCGAGCAGGGAATTGGCGTCGGCGGATTAATCCGCCCGATTCCCGAGCCAGGGAATTGGCGTCCGCGGGATTAAATCCCGCCTTCCCAGGCCCTTACTCGGGCCTTAGTCGGCGGGATTAATCCCGCCGAACGCCAATGCCCTGTGCGAAATCTTGCGGGATTAATCCCGCCGCCTAGGCCCTTCAGGCAGGCCAATGGCGGCGGGATAAATCCCGCCCGATTCCGCGCAGGGCATGCGTACGCGGCGGGATTAATCCCCCCACCATGTAAGGGATGGTGAAATTAATCCAACCACCCTTCTCAGTTCCCTCCATTGGTATTTTGTAAACCTTCTCCGTCTCAGACAGAGTTAGTCGGGATTGATTCAACATACCAATGGGGTAATGAAGGTTCGGAGATTAATCTCGCCACCGGGTAATGAAGGTTCGGAGGCTAATCCCGCCGCCCTCTCGTAAATCATGCGCTCACACATATATATTGGCTGCGGCATTTTTGAACAGGGATGGGTGGGGGCGGGATTAATCCCGCCGCTTATATCCTGCGGAAGTGCCTGAGCGGCGGGATTAATCCCGCCGCCCTCCGTAAAGGGCATGAGCGTGGGGCCGGATTAATCCCGCCGTTCATGTCCTGCGTGAATTCCCTGGGCAGCGGGATTAATCCCGCCGCTCTACGACAAACCGAAGAGCGGCGGGATTAATCCCGCCGCCCATGGCCTGCGTGAGGGGCCTCGGCGGCGAGATTAATCCCGCCGCCCTCCCCTGTAAATGCCCTGCGCGGAATCCGCGGGATTAATCCCGCCCATTAGAATCTTCACACAGGCCATTGCCGGCGAGATAAATCCCGTCGCATTCCGCGCAGGGCATGGGGTGAGCGGCGGGATTAATCCCGCCGCCGAGGCCCCTCACGCAGGTTATGGGAGGCGGGATGAATCCCGCCGCTCTTCGGTTTGTCGTAGAGCGGCGGGATTAATCCCGCTGCCCATAACCTGCGTGAGGGGCCTCGGCGGCGGGATTAATCCCGCCGCCATGGCCCCAACCATATAGCGGCGGGATTAATCCCGCCGCCGAGGCTATAAACCTATAGTGGCGGGATTAATCCCGCTGCTCGAGGGGCTTAGCGAGATAAAAACACACACATATATATATGTGTGTGTTATATATATATATATATATATATATATATATATATATATTATATATATATATATATATAATATATATATATGTATGTATGTATGTATGTATAGGAGTGTACGTGTGTGTGTGCAAGAGATAGATAAATAAATAAAATTATACAGTACTGGTACACCTAATATATGTGTGTACATAGGTATATATATGTGTGTATATGTATATCGTGTGTATGCGTGTGAGCGAAACAAATAAAATCATATAGATAAACAAACACACACACACACATATATATACACAAGAGTGTGCGTGTGTGTGCGAAAGATAAAACTAATAAATAAATAAAATTATACAGATAAACACACACATATATATGTGTGTATATAGATATATAATCTATAGAGAAAGAGAGAGAGTATGTGAATATATAAGCATATATATAAACTAGTGTTGTATGTATATATATATGTATATAGGTATATATATGTGTGTATATGTATATTGTGTGTATGCGTGTGTGAGCGAAACAAATAAAATCATACAGATAAACAACACACACACACACACATATACATACACAGGGTGTGCGTGTGTGTGCGAGAGATAAAACTAATAAATAAATAAAATTATACAGATAAACACACACATATATATATGTGTGATATAGATATATAACCCATGTGAATATATAAGCATATATATATAAACTAGTGTTGTATACTATTTGTTAATATGCATTGATTATATATATATATATATGTGTGTGTGTGTGTGTGTGTGTGTGTGTGTGGGAGAGATAGATCAATAAAAAAAAATTTACAGATACTGGTACACATAATATATATATATATATATATGTGTGTGTGTGTGTGTGTGTGTGTGTGTGTGTGTGTGTGTGTAAAGCAGTGTGCGTGTGTGTGGGAGAGATAGATCAATAAAAAAAAATTTACAGATACTGGTACACATAATATATGTATGTATATATGTATATAGGTATATATATATATATATGTGTATATGTATATCGTGTGTATGCGTGTGTGAGCGAAACAAATAAAATCATACAGATAAACAAACACACACCCACACACACATATACATACACAGGAGTGTGCGTGTGTGTGCGAGAGATAAAACTAATAAATAAATTTATACGCACACTCCTATACATATATACATACATACACACACACACAGATCTCACCTGTGTGCACAGCCGCCGCCGCCGATTTCACAGCCGCCGCCTCTTGAAACCCTAAGAATATACCTAAACCCTAAAGGAATTAAATATATATATTAACCCTAATAGAATATTCCTTCTGAGAATATACTTAAACCCTTAAAATAATAAAATATAGATTCGCCCTAAACGAATATTCTTTCATTATATTATTAGCGCGTGCGTGTGCGTGGGTGTATCACATACACCTCAAAAATATAAATCATGCAGGGATTTAACATGTGTGTGTCCATGAGAGTGTTAAAGTTTCATGTGTATCAATACATACATACACATTGCATATATTAATACACATAATATATACATACACACGTGTATACACACAGACATACACACATATTAGTACATAATATTAGAGAGACCGAGTACATATTATAGATCATGCATGGTGTATATGTTTGAGAGAAGAGAGACAGTACATATTAACATGGATCATGCATGGTGTGTATGTATGAGAGAAGACAGAAAGTACACATATATACATACAGAGTACACATATATACATGCACACGTGTATACACACAGACATACATACATATTACATGAGTAAATTCATTGTGTTACATATTAGGGTTTAGGGTTTAGGGTTTAGGGTTTGCTCCCAACAAGCTTAATATAAATATTACACATGTAAATTCAATGTGTTACATACAGTCACACAGATTGAGTACATATATTATACATGCGTTGAACATGATGTTTTAATAAAGAAGCAACCTATTTCTTCAGTTTGGTTTAGGGTTGTGCATGTGTGTGCATATGTGTTTTTGTAAGTTCTTGTAATGCGTGTGTAAATTTATGATTGTGTTTATATATGTGTGCAAAACAAACATCGAATAATTAAGAAAATAATATTAATAAACACACTAGGAACATATTTTAAATTATACATAATAATATATGATTTTATCTAATATATAGCCATATATAGTTTTAATAATATATATTAATTTAATATTGATAAAAAGGTTTAACATTGAAATATTCTTGAAATAATAAGAAATTAATTGAGAAAATCCCATTAATATATACAAATGTAAATTAAATACTCAAATAATTAACTAAATTAATTATCATAATCATGTTTAATATTGGAATATTCTTGGAATAATAAGAAAATAATAAAGAATATCCCATTAATATAAAGAAGATTAATTACTCAAGTAATTAAGGAAATGATATTAATATATATATTAAAACTATATATGACTATATATTAGATAAAATGATGTATTATTATGTATAATTTAAAATATGTTCATAGTGTGTATTAATTTAATATTGATAATAAGGTTTAACACATGAATATTCTTGAAATAATAACAAATTAATTGAGAAAATCCCATTAATATATACAAATGTAGAATAATTACTGCAATAATTAAGAACAAGACTAATTTAATTATGATAATCAGGTTTAATATTAGAATATTCTTCAAATATTAATAAAATATTAAAGAATATCCCATTGATACTAGGAAATGAAAACTAAATACTCGAGTAATTAAGAAAATAATAATAATAAACAGACTATGAATATATTTTAAATGATACATAATAATATATCAATTTATTTATTGTATAAGTATATATTTATATATATATATAATATAAATATACTTGAATACTAAGAATGTAGAATATAGTCTAAAATTTCGTAATATTAAACAGCTTGAATCACTTGAATAACATTAAATGCAATTTTAAAATACTCATTGGAACTGGAGAGTATATATGTCAGAGTGTCGGATATTTGTGTCAACTCATCTTAAATTTTATTTTCTGTTCTTTTTAAAAAATTTGAATTTCTGACATATGTATTGTCGGTCTGACATGTAAATTTGAAAATGCATTTAATTTCCAGATCTGGTTCTTTCTCCGGCAAGGGTTTTTCATTTCTGTATTTTTCACTCTTTAGATCTTCTTTTTCTTCATAGTGATCATCTCAGGGGCGAGATTAAATTGGGTGCTATTCTTTATAGGAAAGCACGGCGCCTTCAGTGCTGTTTACAAGTATTATAAACAAATTTAAAAATACTTATAAAGATTCACTCTCTTACATTCTCTCTTAAAATTACAATTTAGGGGTTTAGGAATGCATTAGGATTATAATATATTCCGTTAGGGATTTATCCGTTTAAATATCCTTTTAACTTAATATTCTAGGTTAACCGGGCCGGCGGGATTAATCCGGCCATTTCTTTTTGGCCTCTTCGAAGAGTGGTGGGATTAATCCCGCCACCATCTCCCGGGCAATGCTTCTCCGCCACTGAAAAAGAGTGGCGGGATTAATCCGTCGATAACCTTCTCAACTGATGAAGAGTTACCAGAATTTATTAGAAAGAGTTGTCGGCGGGATTAATCCCGCCAACCATTTTAGGAGGCAGGGAAGGGGTGGCGGGATTAATCTTGCCACCACTTCCCTATTTTAAAGATTTGGGGACAGAATTTATCCGAGATCTCTTTGAAATCATAGTTTTGAGAGAGTTATGTGGGTTTAATCCCGCCACCCATTCCCCGTCGTAAGAATTGTGGGCGGGATTAATCCCGCCTTGGACTCCCTCCGACAAGAAAGAGCCGCCGCCTCTTCCTCCTCGACGGGGGAGTCCGGCGGGATTAATTCCCGCCGACTCTCTCCGGCAAGGATGAGTCGGCGGGATTAATCCCGCCGGACTCCCTTCCTCGTCGGAGAGAGTCGGCGGGATTAATCCCGCCGACTCCCCCGAGGAGGAAGAGGCGGCGGGATTAATCCCGCCGGCTCTTCCTTGTCGGAGGGAGTCCAAGGCGGGATTAATCCCGCCGACTCTCTCCGAAGGGGTTGAGTCGGCAGCGGGATTAATCCCGCCGACTCTTCTCGTCGGAGAGAGTCGGCGGGATTAATCCCGCCGACCGTTCCTCGTCGGAGGGATTCGTGGGCGGGATTAATCCCGCCCATCAGTTGTATTAATCAAACATGAGATATTATCTCTAAACATAATTATGTATTATTGCATATGCATATTATTAAGTAACCGTAATTCAGATTTCTTGAAAATATTGCATAAACAGATATCATAAATAATATACAATTATTTATGTGCAGGACAATATGTTTAATACTGGAGATAAAGTATGTCTTCTTCGGAACAACGAGATAGTTGGCACTGGAACTGTGGAAGTTCGAGATAATAATGCATCATGTCACAATATTCCCAAGGATCTTGTGTGTACGTATGGGTGAACACCATTTACAAGCATGTTGAGGTTCTGGGAATGGAATTTGAGGAGGGTTCTCCTGTATTGTGGAATTTGGATGAAGTCAAGGCTGACACAGAATATGCAGAGTCACAAACAAATAGTAGCACGAGTTTACCAGATGATGGCTTGCCTGCTGTAATGGATGAGGTGATTCTCTTTCTTCGTGAGATTGAAGTCGGAAGAGGCATCATCACAGCTATAAATCCAATGGAAGCAGTGTCAGAAGAGAAACTAGGGTCCGACTTCGTGGGTGTAGTTGTGACAGAGGTTTCACCTAATGGCACATTGTATCCTGGATCCCTCGTGAGGTGGCGAACATCTGAATTAAGACGGCAAGATGGTTCAACATATTCTGGGTTGGATTTCAATAATAACAACCCGGAAGAACAACTCATATTTGAAGAGGTTCCTTGCATTGGTCCTATTGTAAGAAAAAGGCGATTCATGGGTTGTAGATCTTCCCCTGCAAGTTTCAGCAAGAGGGTAAAGATGGATCCTACATCTTCCGAAAGTGTTACGAGCATTTCCACGATTGACTGTTGCAAGAAGAAGTGTTGTCAGATGGCAGACCGGAATGAAATTACCCAATGTAGACATGTCTTTCGTATGCTCACCCAAAAGCAAAGGCATGAGTTTGTATATGCTGCACTAACTGGGTGTATTGATGGAATGGCCTCGGACACAGGTTATCAGAGTACATCCATGGTATTTAATAAGGTGGCCATCTGCTTCAAAGCTTGGTACAGTATATACGGGATCCCAAAGACCACGTTCTACCGTCGGAGGGATGAGTGGCTAGATGGAGTGCGAACCTCAGTTCATGGGAACACTCGCTTGGTCAAAACCCGCTCTCACATCATGGCAGCCATAGAGATACTCAAGGCTTTTGTGGAAGCAAATGCAGACAGGATGCCTCACAAATGCCGAACCACAAATGCAGGGGTCAGGGAAAATCTCAAGGTTTTACCTTCAATCTACACTCAATTGAAACTGTGTGAACATGTGAACAAGTGCCTCAGTTTGATGGGGCTCCAAGCAATCTGCACTGGTACCTTCAACAACATATGGAATACTCATTTTAAGGATGTGGAGATTGCAAAACACTCTAGCTTTTCTAAGTGTGACACTTGTACATCATTGAAGGCTGCAGAGGCTTGTGCAAAAACCTTGGTGGAGATCACTACCATTCAAAGGAAGATGGAGGCCCACATGATTGCACAACAAACTTGCCGGTCTCAGTACTATGCACACCGCATGCTTTCTGTGTCACGCCCATCAGAGTACCTGTGCTTGATCCATGACAAGATGGATCATTCAAAGACCAGCATTCCAAAGCTCTTTGCAACACCAAAGTGCCTTGGAAATGTCATGAAACTTCCGATTTCATTGACAGGTGTGCTAACACATGGACACGGTTGTGAGTCATATGGACACTTTTCACTTCCACATTGGTCTAGCGACTCCAATTTCACTATTGGGTCGTTAGCCATGTGTTTCAGAAACCTTGAAGCCCACTCACAGACAAGTCCTATCAGTGATCTCAAAGTGAAGAAACAACACCTTCAACCTTTACATAATGCTCTCATGAACACATCTGCACTTGAGGCTACTTGGGAATATGAGAGGCATTGTCAGCAACCTGCACAAAAAACAGATGGCCCTGTTGAGAGTTCAGGTTCAGTGGAGGGATCTAGCTCTAATGTGTGTCCTCAACATCAAATAAGCTTCCTCGTCATTTGCTTTTACAGATGGATAATTGTGCAGGCGAGAACAAAAATAGGTAAATCATTTTACTTAAGGGTTTCTCAAGCTCATACTTACTTTTATTTTCTAGATATGTGCTAGCATACTTGTCAATGCTTGTTGCCAAAGGTGTGTTTGAAACAATCACGCTCAGTTTCCTTATGGTTGGTCACACTCATGAAGATATTGATGCGTTCTTCAGCAAGGTCTCCAACTCTACAAAAAGGACAAGTGCACTTACCTTACCGCATATGATGAATCTTTTTGAAAATTGCATCTCCAAAAAAAGTTGTGCTTTGCTTGTGACTGAGGTGCCAGACTTCAAAAAATTTCTCAAGGAGTATATAAAAGAAGGGAGTGATTCTTTAGTTGGTCACCTTGTGCCGCTACAATTCTTTTTCTCCATACGAGATGGTATACCTATTATGCAGTACAAGTTACGGCCATCAGAGCAGGAGTGGTTACCGAAAGAGGGCTTAATGCTCTTCAAAAGTGGAGAGGATGGAAAGCCACTTCTCCCAGAAGGACAACCAGACCCTATTCCATTGAGTGCCCAGCTCAAGGAACAAGAGGTTATTATTGATGGCATCAAAAAATATGTGGCATGGGTTCAAAAATCGATGCCAAAGAATTCTGATAAGGCAACTGGTTACTCAGAACTATATAAGCATGTGGTCAACTATTGGGAGACTGTTGTTCGAGAGTTGGAAGGGCCTACTGTCACAAGTACAGAATTGCAACACCCTTTTGGCCTAAAACAAGGTGGCGAGAGGAGATTGAAATGACATCACTGAGCACAGACGACATAGAAGCCAGTAGTGATGTGGAAGTGCAAACCCCACATTTTGTTGGACAAAGGAACCAAAAACCTAAAGCATACTTTGATTGCTGCAAGGATCTTCAAAAACTAATGATGGTTCTCATTACTCCAGATGCGTCATATAATCAGCCTATTTGGATGGGTCAAATTATCGACACACCTGAAGTAATCACAAAAAATAGTATTGTTAAGGTTGCATGGTTCAAACCACAAAAAGGCGACACGAAAGGAGAGCGAAAGATATAATGGATGCCTAGAGAAAACATGGTCTCCCAATCAAAAAGACCCAGCATGTTTTATAAATGTTAAATCCATTCGATATGGGTGGATGTCAAGAAGCGTTGATAAAGTCACGATTAACAAAACTGCAAGGGAATGTATGTTTTCTGAAGCTTAAAGCAATTACAAAATTATAAAATATCATATATTTAATATTCATAATTATTATAAACTCTTTAATAATAGTACCAAATTGTATACTTAACTATATAAATTTAAAAAATGATATGGAAGATTGACTATATTATTATAGGATTTTATATATATATTATTACTACTACAAATTTTTAATTAATAATGTTATATTTAAATATTAATATTTTAATAACAACATCAATATTTATATAATGTACCTCTTATGCTCTTCCTTAATTGTTATATTAGGCAATATATTATATAATTTAATACATTCTACTTTTATAATGTTATTAATTTTTGTTCAATGAATGCTATAATTTATTAAAGGGTAGAATACAAAATAGAATATTCTAAAGAATATTCTCTTTTCAAACATATATTCTAATTTAAAGAATATTCCTTTAATATTAGAAAATGCTAATTAAATAACTAAAATTGCTAATTATTAGGAAATGGGACTATAGCCATGCCCATTTTAGTTACAACTTGCATATATATAACTGAAGTAAATTACATTCATAAAGTATAAATGCTAATTACATATGAATTCCCATTAAATATGTTCCAGGCCTGAGTGAAGCATTAAGAACCAAGTCTGACGTACGCTTAAGCATCATGCCACGCTTGTTTTCTTCCATATCAATTTCCCCAGGGACACTCCAATCAAATATCTGCAGCAAGCTGGCCAAGACAAGCGGTATAGTTCGCATTGCCAGAGGGTACCCGGGACAAATTCTTCTGCCGGACGAGAAGGGAATAGACTGGAAATGCTGCCAGTTACTTTAATATTTGTTCCAAGAAAACGTTCTGGTCGAAACACATGTGGTTCACCAGTAAGCTTCGTCCCGTCCTATTGCCCATATATTTACCAACACATTACACCCTGCAGGGATTCTATACCCTGCCAACTTCACCTCATTCGGATTGTAATGAGGAACGGCAAGAGGTATAGCTGGATGCATACGCAAACTTTCCTTCACCACAGCTTGAATGTATTGAAGACTCTGAAGGTCGCTCTCTTCCACCACGCGCGTCCTGCCTACCACATTATCAATCTCTTCTTGAGCCTTTTGCATCGCCTCTCTGTTGGATACTATCTCTGCCATTGCCCAATCAAGCATTATCTCTTGTTGTATCCAGTCCACCAGCAACCATATCCTGCACATTGAAGCTTAAGTTAGTTATGTGCATGTGTGTAAGAGGGATGTTAGTTATAACTTATAACTTACCAAGACCAAAGCAATGATGGAGATGTCTGGGAGCTGATCGTGCTCATCAAGGGATATAAGGACATCGATGAAGTCACGAACAATGAATCCATCTCCAGCTTGATTTTTCCGTTCCTTGTGTTCTTGTATCTCCTTCTCAACGATGCCTTTGAAGGAAGGAACAAAGCTATTCATTCTCTTATATATTCCATGCAAGTCAAACTTATCGAGTGCAGGAATTATTTCCCCAATGTTCACTGTCCGGTTTTGTTCCCCCATGGAGTTGATTAGCTCTGCTACCCTTAGCCCTTTCTTGCTGAAAAGGGTGAGACAAAGTGAGTTAGAGACGAATTGCTCAAACAAATGGGTGAGATTAACTCTTTTGTGCTCCTTTGCAAGGTGAAATATAGATTCTATCGCGGTTCGAAGCTCAGACTTGCGGAAAACAGCACTTGAATTGAGCATGTTGTTATTGAAGAGATGCATGCTTGTTATTCTTCGCATTCTCCTCCACTCTCTTCCAGGTGGGGAAAATACCAAATTCTTGTATCCAAAGCTGAATATCTTAAAAAACTCCATATGCGGACGGTGTGCGAAATCTTGATCATGGATTTTCAACACTTGCTCAGCCATTTCGGAATTGTTCAGTATGAGAAATGGAACCATACCAATTTTCACATACAAAATTGGTCCATACCTCTTGCTTAGACTTGCAAAGTGTTTATGTAATGGCATCTGGAGTGAAAACAATGAGCCAACGATTGGCCATGGCAAGGGGCCTGGAGGTAACGATGACATGTTGAAGCATGTGACGATGTAGATACAGACAAGTCCGAGGAAGAAAAGAGCTAAGCTGAAGAGCCAGTCCATACTGTGATGTGAAACACGAGGAGGATTTGATAGATTAAATATAATATGCATCCACTTCTCCTAACAACTATATATACAATACAATGGCCTTCCGCCGTCCATACAGCAAAAATGTATACATATGCATTGATGATGACTGCCAAACTAATATATTCCGTGTTGAGTCCCTCCAAAAACAAGGTTCAGGGCTAGCATGGAATCTCATTTCCATAAGGAATATATTTAGTGAGTTAATTAATAATTCATTAACTTCTAGATCCAAGTGCATTAAGTAGGCATGTTTCCTCTACACATAAGGCTTATTAACATAATATAATAAATAATAATAGTCAACGTCCAAAGTAAAAAGGAATCATAATAAAAATTATAACACACTTTCCGCCTTTGAAAATGTCAACGTCCTCATTAATGTTCAACTCCAAGATTAGATAATATTAAAAAAATTAACTAAAACTAACATATCACTCTATGCAGAATTAGCCAAAAGTTCACATAATTTATTACCCCCGTTGCATTATGCAAAGTCAAGTACTTCAGAACCGTCATTCACTGAGTGACTAATTCAGTTGCCGGAGGCACCACCTGTGACATGAAGTCACATAAAGACCTTTTGCACATCTGCAAAGTCTATCACCCGACACACACAACACAATGGTTAATTTTTTTACTTAACTAAAATTTATATTGGAGGCCTTTAGTTAGTGTTGTTGCCGGCCCCTTAGTTAACAAGAAATAAAGGCTTGCTTTATTCTTTATTAATAAATGCTGTTAACGACCCTTGTCGTCTAACACCTAATAAGTAGTTTAAGTTAATCTCAAATGCTTAACCAAACACCTTCATGTTTCTCCAATTGTTCCACATTTCTACGGTATTATAGCCTCACTTTCAGTATCCCTCGGTGTTTCTCATTATTCATTTACATAAGGGTCTGCTACTAACCTATCCCTCATTAGTATATAGCTACGCCAGATTAAATATGAGACTTTTATTGGAATTAAGTTCTTTTCCGATATTAGAGTAATATTTCCAAAACCATGTTCTTTTATAGACATGTCAATCTGGCTAGAGGCAATTCCAGAGGCACATGGCTGTACACATGTATACGACAAGATTTTGTTAATTTAAAATTAGTCCATTCATTTGATATATCATTGACATAACTTCATTTCCAATAGGAATCAAATTCAGTCAAATCTGCAACCAAGTGTGATAACACTACCATTTGTCTTTCACAACCAACTTGTACTCTTTAATAACACTAACTAGTTCAGGGACCAGATAAGCTAACATATCTTTCATAAAAACTAATGTGGAAATCAGGAAATTTCACCCCATCTCTAGTACCTCAATCAACGACCTTTAAATAGCACGTGTCTTAATTGACATGCTCATTGTATTCATTCTCCAAAGAGCACAACATACTAGATGCCATTCAATAATTCTTAACTCCCATCTCACTAAGTTCAAAATACTAGTTTACATGATAAGTGTCTCCTTGAACTCAAAATACTGCATGCTTCTGTAACATTATATTTATTTCCAACTCTCAAATTGATTATGTAAATATTTCTCAACACTATACCGAAGTATAGCATTTCCACAATTAGTGTTTTTGACAAGCAACTTCAAACTAATACTAAATCCATAAGCAATTGCAATTTCGATATTGATACTCTTGAACGGATAACGATTGATGCACGTTGTAACTAAAGTGGGCATGATACGTGAAAATGGGAATATAAAATAAATTACTAATTAATACTTAAGTTTTAATTATTAATTAATCATTTAATTAATATGTAATTAAGCCTTAAATATTAATTAATTAATTAATTAATCCTTCAATAACCTTACTTAGTAAGGAATATTCCTTAAATATCTTAGAATATTCATATTATTCTAAAAAATAGTTTACAATAATGAAGAAATACTATCAAACATAATTACAAATGAAATCATTTTCTTATCAACATGTTAATTTTTTTATAAATACTTTCTTTCTATCATACAAAGAAATCTTTTCATTTTGTCTAAATCATCACTCTCCGGATTAATCAAATCATTTTGGTCAATATCTTGATGTTGTTGCCACCACTTAACACTCTCACGAATGCAATTGGGAGTTGCCATCCTTGTTAATACATAAGATGTAATAAGACCAGGTCTGCATAAAGGCTCATCTAAAAACTGACGTTCCTTAAGAATAATATTATAAAGCGCCCGGTTGCTATCCTTCATTTTATAAAATTCAATATCACGAGAAAGAAAAGCTTCAGGAAATGTATGATACGGTGGATACTGCTCACAAAAATTTTCGAGATTCTTCTTTCTGAGGCACGTATCCAAGTAGTTCACTAGCTCATCCATGATATCGATATCAGAATATGGATCGAAAGTGATTGGATGAATACAAGCAATGTTTTGGTTGAGCATAGCCTTCTGAGGAGAGTCGTCTACTACTAAGATATGTGCATTCTTCGTTATCCTTAAGCGACTGATCTCCCCATGAGTCCCAATTATTCTTTCATTCTTGAAGAAGTATGGCTTGCTTTCATTTCCTATATTGTGAAATTCGAGAGGTTTATAACACATTCGCTGGTCAAAAATCCAATCTTTACGAATCACCTCTTCTGCAACACTACAATGTTTCTTAAGTAAACTCAACAGCGGTGTTAAGTTATGAATCTGCATGCATGACCAAATCCCCACAAGCGCACCCATCTCCTTAAGCTTTTGAAAGAGACGATCCAACCCTGGACGAAAAATAATATCATATCGAAATTTACCATGACAAGGAATGAAATCTCCTTGTTTGATTTCTGTTTTTCTATCCTCGGGCCTTTGTCGATGAAGCAGAACACCATTGACATCCAACAACACAATATGGCCATGAGTAACATGAGATAGCGTTGCCTCTTGAATACTTTGCAAATCACTTGTTTGCTCCCTTTCACATTTATCCGTTGCCACCATTTCGTTGCCTATCCCTTCATCATTTAATTGTACATCATCCTTACAAGATTCAGATATTGCATGCGCTGAAGAAATTGATTTCGGAATTGAAGCCAATAAAAATGATGATGCAAAAACTGAAGTGGCCCCCATGGTAACGATGTTTTGAGCTGCATTATTATCCATTTCCTGCATGAACTCTGTCATTCTGACATGTGGCACAAAAAATTGTCGCCAAACCCCTCTCTTACCTCATGGCAATGCTGAAAATCCATGTTCTCAATTATTTCATTACATCTGCAAAATGATAATTAGCTGACCTTAAAATTATCAAGGTATATTATTTACCTTGTTAATGTGTGACCCATGTTTGAACTAAAAGCTTCATTAATCCTTGAGAATTTATTTTCTGTACAAATATAAAAGAAATATACAAAAATGCCTTATGTTACACTCATTTACAACTATTCATCACTCTATCAATTCATTATCAATTCTTCTTCGCTATTACCTTCTGAATGAGGCGAAGAAGGTCTAAGCCGCTTGTGAGATGGTTCAAGATCTTCTGCATCTTCTATTGATGTTTCCATGGTCCTGGAGTGTGCGAATGTTCTGTACTCCTCGAGATAACTTCCGGCTCTAATATCTGATTGATGTTCGTTCTCAGACTCCGAGATTGAACCAGATTCACCTTCAGAGCTATCGCACTTATCTGGAGGGAACTTTCTCAAATACGCCTTTATGGAATCGTTGGGGTACTCAGTTGAGACCCAATCTATCCACTTGTTCAGGTCCTCAACCATGGTCTTATCCTTCTCAACGGCAAACACACATGTATGCCGAAGGTAACACTCCTTCAAGACGGACCCCCTAGTGCAGTAGTCAAAAACCCACGCATCACTGTGAGGACCCCTGATCAAGTTGACGATGCTCCGTGCCGCTTGACTTGTGATGTTTGGATAACGTACATTGCCGAATACGTCACTCATACCTATCGGTGTATCGGATGGAGGTTCAGGGCCGTTGGAGTGCAAACAGATGCCTGGCCAGTCATTTGGAAGCTTGAAATTGTTTGGCGCATTCCTAACAACCAAGTGAACAACAGTATCAATGCACTTGGGATTAGCATCGTTCATATAAAATCCTGTCCAACGATGTCTATTCTTCTTGGCGAAGGCGAAGGCAAAAGTATCGGTGACATGAGCAAGAATCAAGAAATAAATACCTGAAAAAGTAGTGAAGAGCGCAAACATGAATTCAATAATAAATACCTTCTATGTATATGCTTGCACGGCTAAGTTTCTCCACCAGATCCTCTAGTGCCCTATCTGTCGAAAGATTTTTTGACACCCGCCGATCCATCACGAAACAATTGAAACGGTTTCCTACAAGCAGTGATGTTACCCCATAAAGTCTCCGAATCTAACAACAAACATCTGTAGGGCTTGTCGTGATTCGTAGCATCCTCCTTTATAAGGTTCAATTCGGTTCTCCGCTGCTGAAGGACTGCCATAAGAGAAGGCGTCATCCCAATGTTTTCCTTTTTGGCGTTGGCGTGCAATAGATTCTTGCCCAGATCTTCCGATTGGTTCACCCATTCGACAAGCATATCATCGTTCGTCACATGCAAATATTTGCTAACCTCTTCATATGTTGAAGTCGAGGTCCAACCCAGTTTGTGGCAGTGTATTCCCAACCACTCCTTGAAATGCCTGACCGTCTTCAACTCCATTGCCTTGAGATGAAAAGGAGAGGTTGGGCTGCTGTTATTGATTTGTAGTTTGCCATCGATCACCAAATCAGCCAAGACTTCCATCTCCTCCATCGTTGTTCCATTTAAAGGCTTCAACCATGTGAGCTTGAAATCGTTGTCTACATCCTTTATAGATTGAACAGACTTAGCCTTCGGCGTCTTACTGGGTTTCTTTGCAGACTTTTCTGAGGGCTCCCCTTCACTTGTCTGCTTCTTCTTCAGTGTTCCTTTTGAAAAGGATTCCATAATCCCCAACCATTTGGCAAAGATCCTATCTTCGGGGCAAGAAATCAACATCATCAGAAATGATGTTTCCTTCCCGCCCACCTGGGCAAAATCAACTGCTGCAATTTCTTCAACTCTCTGAGGAAAAAGACAGATTAATATACCGGCGAGATAAATCCCGCCCAAACAATTTGCTTACCCGTATTCCGCAGATTGTGTATTCCCTGCGGTAGCTCTTTGTGGTCGCTGAAGAGATTCCCACACGGCTCGCGTGTGTTTAAACTTCTCCCATATTTTGCTGTTGTAGTGGTTGGTGTCGGCAGCGTCCCATTCCGCCGATAACTTATGGTACTGCTCGATTGTGAGATTCGGCTTAGCTAAAAACGCCGATCTTTTTGTCAGCTTCTCACGGGTATGCTCGGAAAGTTTTGTTGCCATCGTTCCTTTGTTGTGTTCTTCGAGAAGTCGTTGGGCTGCCGTTATTGTGTGCTGGCCACTAATGATGTAGTACTTGATAGATCTTTTATTCTCCGTCTGAATCTTCATGAGTTGTTCTGGTGTTGTGATCCAGACTTTGTCAGCACCCTTCCTTCTTTCATAGTATGGACACAAAACAGCATTATGTGGAACGGTATAAGAATTGTCGTCCTTCATCTTCTCCATGAGCTCAGCTACACGTTCCTGGTTGAGTGGCCTGTAATTGAAGTTTGGGTTGACGCTGCAATATTTAACCCTACAAGGATAAATCTTATCATCCAACATCATTTCCTTGT
Source organism: Selaginella tamariscina (assembly GCA_003024785.1). Classification (NCBI taxonomy): domain Eukaryota; kingdom Viridiplantae; phylum Streptophyta; class Lycopodiopsida; order Selaginellales; family Selaginellaceae; genus Selaginella; species Selaginella tamariscina. The sequence goes on from PUQB01000025.1 coordinate 1,050,466, forward strand.
GACTTATTGCAGCATGAGATGCCACAGGTGCAGCTGACAAAACGATTGATGATTTTCTTTTGCGATCCGAATCAACATGTGTGATCCCGATGCAGCTGTTCTAGTGTTCTCGGCACACTGCTCCAGCTCCCGAAGCTTCCTAAGCAAATTGAACGTGATCTGTAGAGAACCTGAGACCGAGCCACCTTCTCAATCTCCCTTATGATGTCGCTGTGTTCTTCTTCAATGTCAAGAGGGAAGATTGCTCCACTTGCTGATTTTCTGTATTGTGAAACAATATCTCCTGACAATACACCTACTCGATGAGTCTGAAGATCTTCGAAGTAGACATCCAGATGGATCCCCTCCATAGATGGGCTTTCGTTGAGTTGAAGAAGAACTCCAAGGTCAACATCATTAGTGAACACGTGAACGTCATTATCCACAAGTCGACAAAACCACCCGAGATTAATGTTGTAACTGACGACCTCTGGATCCGAAACGTGACATTGGATGGAACAAGGCATATCTGTCGAGCATCGTCCAATCTGGGTTCGCAGCCTGCTTTCGGGTGCTTGACTAGCGAATCAACTTTCCATTGTTTTGCTTGTCCATGAGATGTGACAGAGGTTAATTTGACAGCAGCCATGGTTGCTCCAATGCGCTTCCCATTTATCTTAAAATATGGCCAAGTTGATTCCAGAATCCCCCTGCCCATCTCTTCTCCTGCTCTTGTCTTTAATGTCACCTCAATTCCACATCTGAATACAAAAATGATTAGTTCAAGTATCCGAGTATAACAGATTTTATTTTAATTCTTACCCAGAATTTGACGACGACTCCATACTAATGACTCGATCTCCTTGTTTGATCAAATCGTCCTTCTGCAAAATAATACACTATAAATATAAATTATATAAAAACGCACACACACTTGTATAAACCCGAATATACAAAAATAATACACAGAGAGAAGTAGACGTAATTAACTGTCCGAAGCTCACATTTGTGTTAGTGCAAAAGAAAGATAACATTTCGTTTTAGAACCACCACAAATGTGAGCTCTGGACAGTTTTACATAGATTCCTAGCTTTTACTCGAAATAATATGAAGAGATGATAAAAGTAAATAAAATGAGATATGCAACTTATATATACTAATACACATATATATTCACATGGAAGGTGCGGCGGGATTAATCTCGCCACCCCTTCAATGCCTCCTGAAAGAGTGGGCGGGATTAATCTCGCCACCTTTCTGGAGGCCTTGAACGGGAGTGCGGAATTAATCTTGCCACCCTTCTCGGTCTCAGAGAGAACTGGGCAGGATTTATTTCTCACACCCCTTCAGTGACTCCAGAAAGGAGGCGGGATTAATCTCGCCCACCATGTAAGGGATGGTTAAATGAATCTCGCCACCCTTCCCAGTCCCCTCCATTGGTATGTTGTAAACCTTCTACGTCTTAGACAGAAACGTTTGGGATTGGTCCAACTCACCAATGGAGGAAAAAGGGAAGGGTGGCGAGATTCATTTCTCCAACAGGCATTGAAGACTCGGCGGGATTAATCCCGCCGCCCATGGCCTTCACTCGGTCCCTATGCGGCGGGATTAATCCCGCCGGACGCCAATTCCTCGCGGAATCGGGCGGGATTAATCCCGCCGCCTAGGCACTTCAGACAGGCCAATGGCGGCGGGATTAATCCCGCCCGATTCCGAGCAGGGAATTGGCGTCCGGCGGGATTAATCCCGCCTCCCAGGCCCTTCACTCGGGCCTTAGTCGGCGGGATTAATCCCGCCGAACGCCAATGCCCTGTGCGAAATCTTGCGGGATTAATCCCGCCGCCTAGGCCCTTCAGGCAGGCCAATGGCGGCGGGATAAATCCCGCCCGATTCCGCGCAGGGCATGCGTACGCGGCGGGATTAATCCCGCCCACCATGTAAGGGATGGTGAAATTAATCCCACCACCCTTCTCGGTTCCCTCCATTGGTATTTTGTAAACCTTCTCCGTCTCAGACAGAGTTAGTCGGGATTGATTCAACATACCAATGGGGTAATGAAGGTTCGGAGATTAATCTCGCCACCGGGTAATGAAGGTTCGGAGGCTAATCCCGCCGCCCTCTCGTAAATCATGCGCTCACACATATATATTGGCTGCGGCATTTTTGAACAGGGATGGGTGGGGGCGGGATTAATCCCGCCGCCCAGGGAATTCACGCAGGACATGAACGGCGGGATTAATCCCGCCGCCCTCCGCGAAGGGCATGAGCGTGGGGCCGGATAAATCCCGCCGTTCATGTCCTGCGTGAATTCCCTGGGCGGCGGGATTAATCCCGCCGCTCTACGACAAACCGAAGAGCGGCGGGATTAATCCTGCCGCCCATTCCCTGTAAATGCCCTGCGCGGAATCCGGCGGGATTAATCCCGCCCATTAGAACCTTCACACAGGCCATTGCCGGCGAGATAAATCCCGCCGCATTCCGCGCAGGGCATGGATGAGCGGCGGGATTAATCCCGCCGCCGAGGCCCCTCACGCAGGCTATGGGCGGCGGGATTAATCCCGCCGCTCTTCGGTTTGTCGTAGAGCGGCGGGATTAATCCCGCCGCCCATAGCCTGCGTGAAGGGCCTCGGCGGCGGGATTAATCCCGCCGCTCACCCATGCCTGAAGGGCCTCGGCGGCGGGATTAATCCCGCCGCCATGGCCCCAACTATATAGCGGCGGGATTAATCCCGCCGCTCGAGGGGCTTAGCGAGATAAAAACACACACATATATATGTGTGTGTGTGTATATATATGTATGTATGTATGTATAGGAGTGTACGTGTGTGTGCAAGAGATAGATAAATAAATAAACTTATACAGTACTGGTACACCTAATATATGTGTGTACATAGGTATATATGTGTGTATATGTATATCGTGTGTATGCGTGTGAGCGAAACAAATAAAATCATACAGATAAACAAACACACACACACACATATATATATACACAGGAGTGTGCGTGTGTGTGCAAAGATAAAACTAATAAATAAATAAAATTATACAGATAAACACACACATATATATGTGTGTATATAGATATATAATCTATAGAGAAAGAGAGAGAGTCTGTGAATATATAAGCATATATATAAACTAGTGTTGTATGTATGTATATATGTATATAGGTATATATATATGTGTATATGTATATTGTGTGTATGCGTGTGTGAGCGAAACAAATAAAATCATACAGATAAACAAACACACACACACACACATATACATACACAGGAGTGTGCGTGTGTGTGCGAGAGATAAAACTAATAAATAAATAAAATTATACTGATAAACACACACATATATATGTGTGTATATTATGAATATATAAGCATATATATAAACTAGTGTTGTATACTATTTGTTAATATGCATTGATATATATATATATATATATATATATATATCTGTGTGTGTGTGTGTGTGTGTGTAAAGCAGTGCGCGTGTGTGTGGGAGAGATAGATCAATAAAAAAAAATTTACAGATACTGGTACACATATATATATATATATATATATATATATATATATATATATATCTGTGTGTGTGTGTGTGTGTGTGTGTGTGTGTGTGTAAAGCAAGATCAATAAAAAAAATTTACAGATACTGGTACACAATATATGTATGTATATATGTATATAGGTATATATATATATATGTGTATATGTATATCGTGTGTATGCGTGTGTGAGCGAAACAAATAAATCATACAGACACATATACATACACAGGAGTGTGCGTGTGTGTGCGAGAGATAAAACTAAGAAAAAAAATTATACGCACACTCCTATACATATATACATACATACACACACACACACACACAGATCTCACCTGTGTGCACAGCCGCCGCCGCCGATTTCACAGCCGCCGCCTCTTGAAACCCTAAGAATATACCTAAACCCTAAAGGAATTAAATATATATATCAACCCTAATAGAATATTCCTTCTGAGAATATACTTAAACCCTAAAAAGAATAAAATATAGATTCGCCCTAAACGAATATTCTTTCATTATATTATTAGCGCGTGCGTGTGTGTGTGTATCACATACACCTCAAAAATATAAATCATGCAGGGATTTAACATGTGTGTGTCCATGTACACATTGCATATATTAATACACATAATATATACATACACACGTGTATACACACAGACATACACACATATTACATGGGTTTAGGGTTTAGGGTTTAGGGTTTTGGATTTAGGATGGATCATGCATGGTGTGTATGTATGAGAGAAGAGAGAGTGTTGAAAAATTATTTTTGTACACATTGCATATATTAGTACACATATATACTTACACATATTATACACAGATATACATACATAGTATATGAGAGAAGAGAGACAGTACATATTAATATGGATCATGCATGGTGTGTATTATACACACAGACATACATACATATTAGTACATAATATTAGAGAGACCGAGTACATATTATAGATCATGCATGGTGTGTATGTTTGAGAGAAGAGAGACAGTACATATTAACATGGATCATGCATGGTGTGTATGTATGAGAGAAGACAGAAAGTACACATATATACATACAGAGTACACATATATACATGCACACGTGTATACACACAGACATACATACATATTACATGAGTAAATTCATTGTGTTACATATTAGGGTTTAGGGTTTAGGGTTTAGGGTTTAGGGTTTAGGGTTTGCTCCCAACAAGCTTAATATAAATATTACACATGTAAATTCAATGTGTTACATATACACAGATTGAGTACATATATCATACATGCGTTGAACATGATGTTTTCAATAAAGAAGCAACATATTTCTTCAGTTTGGTTTAGGGTTGTGCATGTGTGTGCATATGTGTTTTTGTAAGTTCTTGTAATGCGTGTGTAAATTTATGATTGTGTTTATATATGTGTGCAAAACAAACATCGAATAATTAAGAAAATAAAATTAATAAACACACTAGGAACATATTTTAAATTATACATAATAATATATGATTTTATCTAATATATAGCCATATATAGTTTTAATAATATATATTAATTTAATATTGATAAAAAGGTTTAACATTGAAATATTCTTGAAATAATAAGAAATTAATTGAGAAAATCCCATTAATATATACAAATGTAAATTAAGTACTCAAATAATTAACTAAATTAATTATCATAATCATGTTTAATATTGGAATATTCTTGGAATAATAAGAAAATAATAAAGAATATCCCATTAATATAAAGAAGATTAATTACTCAAGTAATTAAGGAAATGATATTAATATATATATTATTAAAACTATATATGACTATATATTAGATAAAATGATGTATTATTATGTATAATTTAAAATATGTTCATAGTGTGTATTAATTTAATATTGATAATAAGGTTTAACACATGAATATTCTTGAAATAATAACAAATTAATTGAGAAAATCCCATTAATATATACAAATGTAGAATAATTACTGCAATAATTAAGAACAAGACTAATTTAATTATGATAATCAGGTTTAATATTAGAATATTCTTCAAATATTAATAAAATATTAAAGAATATCCCATTGATACTAGGAAATGAAAACTAAATACTCGAGTAATTAAGAAAATAATAATAATAAACAGACTATGAATATATTTTAAATGATACATAATAATATCAATTTATTTATTGTATAAGTATATATTATTATATATATATAATATAAATATACTTGAATACTAAGAATGTAGAATATAGTCTAAAATTTCGTAATATTAAACAGCTTGAATCACTTGAATAACATTAAATGCAATTTTAAAATACTCATTGGAACTGGAGAGTATATATGTCAGAGTGTCGGATATTTGTGTCAACTCATCTTAAATTTTATTTTCTGTTCTTTTTAAAAATTTTGAATTTCTGACATATGTATTGTCGGTCTGACATATAAATTTGAAAATGCATTTAATTTCCCACTCAAATTCAGATCTGGTTCTTTCTCCGGCAAGGGTTTCTTCATTTCTGTATTTTTCACTCTTTAGATCTTCTTTTTTCTTCATAGTGATCATCTCAGGAGCGAGATTAAATTGGGTGTATTCTTTATAGGAAAGCACGGCGCCTTCAGTGCTGTTTACAAGTAAGTATTATAAACAAATTTAAAAATACTTATTAAGATTCACTCTCTTACATTCTCTCTTAAAATTACAATTTAGGGGTTTAGAAATGCATTAGGATTATATATATTCCGTTAGGGATTTATCACGTTTAAATATCCTTTTAACTTAATATTCTAGGTTAACGGGGCGGCGGGATTAATCCGGCCATTTCTTTTTCGCCTCTTTGAAGAAGTGGCGGGATTAATCCCGCCACCATCTCCCGGGCAATGCTTCTCCGCCACTGAAAAAGAGTGGCGGGATTAATCCCGTCGATAACCTTCTCAACTGATGAAGAGTTACCAGAATTTATTAGAAAGAGTTGTCGGCGGGATTAATCCCGCCAACCATTTTAGGAGGCAGGGAAGGGGTGGCGGGATTAATCTCGCCACCACTTCACTGTTTTAAAGATTTGGGGACAGGATTTATCCCGAGATCTCTTTGAAATCATAGTTTTGGAGAGAGTTATGTGCGGATTTAATCCCGCCACCCATTCCCCGTCGTAAGAATTGTGGGCGGGATTAATCCCGCCTTGGACTCCCTCCGACAAGGAAGAGCCGGCGGGATTAATCCCGCCGCCTCTTCCTCCGACGAGGAAGGGAGTCCGGCGGGATTAATCCCGCCGACTCTCTCCGGCGAGGATGAGTCGGCGGGATTAATCCCGCCGGACTCCCTTCCTCGTCGGAGAGAGTCGGCGGGATTAATCCCGCCGGACTCCCCCCGAGGAGGAAGAGGCGGCGGGATTAATCCCGCCGGCTCTTCCTTGTCGGAGGGAGTCCAAGGCGGGATTAATCCCGCCGACTCTCTCCGAAGGGGTTGAGTGGCGGCGGGATTAATCCCGCGACTCTCTCCGAAGGGGTTGAGTCGGCGGCGGGATTAATCCCGCCGACCGTTCCTCGTCGGGATTCGTTGGCGGGATTAATCCCCCCATCAGTTGTATTAATCAAACATGAGATATTATCTCTAAACATAATTATGTATTATTGCATATGCATATTATTAAGTAACCGTAATTCAGATTTCTTAAAAATATTGCATAAACAGATATCATAAATAATACAATTATTTATGTGCAGGACAATATGTTTAATACTGGAGATAAAGTATGTCTTCTTCGGAACAACGAGATAGTTGGCATTGGAACTGTGGAAGTTCGAGATAATAATGCATCATGTCACAATATTTCCCAAGGATCTTGTGTGTACGTATGGGTGAACACCATTTTCAAGCATGTTGAGGTTCTGGGAATGGAATTTGAGGAGGGTTTCCTGTATTGTGGAATTTGGATGAAGTCAAGGCTGACACAAAATATGCAGAGTCACAAACAAATAGTAGCACGAGTTTACCAGATGATGGCTTGCCTGCTGTGATGGATGAGGTGATTCTCTTTCTTCGTGAGATTGAAGTCGGAAGAGGCATCATCACAGCTATAAATCCAATGGAAGCAGTGTCAGAAGAGAAACTAGGGTCCGACTTCGTGGGTGTAGTTGTGACAGAGGTTTCACCTAATGGCACATTGTATCCTGGATCCCTCGTGAGGTGGCGAACATCTGAATTAAGACGGCAAGATGGTTCAACATATTCTGGGTTGGATTTCAATAATAACAACCCGGAAGAACAACTCATATTTGAAGAGGTTCCTTGCATTGGTCCTATTGTAAGAAAAAGGCGATTCATGGGTTGTAGATCTTCCCCTGCAAGTTTCAGCAAGAGGGTAAAGATGGATCCTACATCTTCCGAAAGTGTTACGAGCATTTCCACGATTGACTGTTGCAAGAAGAAGTGTTGTCAGATGGCAGACCGGAATGAAATTACCCAATGTAGACATGTCTTTCGTATGCTCACCCAAAAGCAAAGGCATGAGTTTGTATATGCTGCACTAACTGGGTGTATTGATGGAATGGCCTCGGACACAGGTTATCAGAGTACATCCATGGTATTTAATAAGGTGGCCATCTGCTTCAAAGCTTGGTACAGTATATACGGGATCCCAAAGACCACGTTCTACCGTCGGAGGGATGAGTGGCTAGATGGAGCGCGAACCTCAGTTCATGGGAACACTGGCTTGGTCAAAACCCGCTCTCACATCATGGCAGCCATAGAGATACTCAAGGCTTTTGTGGAAGCAATGCAGAGATGCCTCACAAATGCCGAACCACAAATGCAGGGTCAGGGAAAATCTCAAGGTTTACTTTCAATCTACACTCAATTGAAACTGTGTGACATGTGAATGTGAACAAGTGCCTCAGTTTGATGGGGCTCCAAGCAATCTGCACTGGTACCTTCAACAACATATGGAATACTCATTTTAGGATGTGGAGATTGCAAAAACACTCTAGCTTTT